>VWZX01003022.1:572968-686060 GCA_013399015.1 Galbula dea
CCAACTCAGATGCCATACATTGCTCTTCTATAACCAGGAGTATTCTGCAGGCTGGAACATTTCACCTTTTACAGAGCAGCTCTCAGTCTCCAGTGATGGTGATTGTTGTTCCTTGTCTCTTTTCAAGTACCTTTTGGCTGGTGTTATGGTTTTATGAGAGTTATGGTTTTGAGTAACAACTTCTACTCAGCTGCACTTCCAACTTCTGGTTCCAGCTGAAGGCACTGCAGTGACTGAGCTGCAAATGCTCTGAGGTGGGGAGGAATGTTTATCTGTAAGCCAAAACCTTTTATTGGATCTAAGCAAGGAATGGGAACCAATTTCCCTTCCTTCTTAGTTCCATGGAGGCTCAGGAAAGGACCTGTTCTATCTCCTGTTCTCTCATAACTGCTGAGACAGGGAGGCCCTGAGCCTTCTGTAAAGGTTTGGGGTAACCTCATAGTAAAAATAATGTAAGAGGGGAAGATGCTCACAAGTCTCAACTCTTAGCCAGCTCAGCTTGCCAGGCTAGCCTCTTCCAGTGGGGTTTGTGGTCATGGTGAGCCCAACCAAACCATGGCAGGGAAAGGTGGAGGAAAAGCCCCTCAGAAAAAGAAGTTTACTTCTTTTCCCAGAGTTTTGCTGTTTCCTAAGCTCAAGTGAAAACACTGCCAGGCAAAACAACTGCTCAGGTGCTCAGGAATATCAACTTCTTCAACAAGCTAAAACAAATGAGCAGGCTTTTGTATAATTGTTCTTATTAGAAAGAAACCCTCTGTGGTGTGTAAAAGACACTTTTCCCCCTAATATTTTACTTGCTAATAGATAAGTACAAAGTGATTCTGTAGGACAGATTAAATCACAGAATCATTAAGGTTGGAAGAGACAATTATGGGGAATGTTTTCCTAAGCTGTCCTCTAAATTGGTAGCCTAATTAAGCAACAGAAAAAAATTATGTTTGCATTTGCTGAATTGTTACAAACCCAGAATTTAGACTGAAACTGTTGACTAATTTGTTGGCTTGTTTGTTTTGAAGGCAGAGGGGGAAAGGAGGGATAGAGACAGGAGAGAGCTGTTATTAGAGCAGCTGATTAAACTTCTACAAGACTCTAAGTGTCCTGGCAGAGATGAGAGCTTCTGCTTTGACATTTATTGGTTTGATGATTCCTTCTGAGTGTGATTAGTAGATATAAAACCCCAAGAGCTTCAAAGCTATGGCAGACCTTTTTAGCATGTATATTAAGATGTGTAAGTCTTCTAGCTGATCTCTACAGCTGATCTCTTCCAGGAAGAGATGCAACATCTCTCTTTTGGGTCCCCAGGAAAACACATTCATGCTGAAATTAGTGTCTGTGATGTATGTAAAGGCACTTCACTTGCATTTCTGTCTTAAACTTAATTTTTGGCAGTCAGGATTCACCCAGCACATGTTACTGTAATTGGTTTATTGAAGGAGGGATGCTCAGGTTCAGATCCAGCTTTGAAGAGGCATATAGGCAGTGGCAACCCGAGTCAGGATGGTTCATCAGATGCTGTTCAACTTCACAGCACTCATCAGAGGTGTGATTATCCATTTATGCATGAAGAAACTTTGCAGAGTTCATTTTCATGGCAGAGCAAAAATATCTTTGGAAACTTTCTGGTCTTTTGTGGAGCTTTTCTTCATGTAAAAGATGGATTTTGGGCCCAGCCCAAACTTTTAGACCATAACTACTATAAAATAGCTGCTCCAGAAGTATTTTGGTAGTTTCTTCTTAACAGCTCCAAAGGGATTACACCATGATGTGGAGCCATGAAGATCTTTTTGCATACTGGGGGAAAAGCCAGTTGTGGCATGGAGGAGGGAGGGAATATACAGTAGCTGGCTTCCATGGAAAGACTCTTAACCTGGTTCAAATCATAATTACTGTAACAATTTCTGTGTCAGGGAAATAACTGTAAGAAATCCTGGGAAGTTCAGTGATCCCAATGCTGGTCACCATCAGTTACAGCAGGGTCTTTTAAGTAGTGATTTAAAAATAAGAATTAATTTAACAAAGCTCCTGCAAACCTGCATCTAAACTTCCTTCCATTTCAGCTGACTTGACTCCAGGGAGGTTAGAGTTGTTTTTTAGGAGGTTCAAATTAAGACACAACAAGAGATTGGCAATGGAGACAGAACTTAGGACAGCTGAAGAGTCAAGCTGCAAGGTGACAGTGCTTTGAACAGAGCCCAGGTTCCCCCAGACTGTCAACTGTCAGCCTCAATCTTAAATCAGGTCAACACTGCTTCCAATAAAGTTATGCAGCAACTCCAGACTTTAACCTGGGAGCTTCAGAAACCTCCCCTGTTGCTGAATGAGCTTAGTGAACAAGTCTACAACGTGGAGAAATAATGAATTTGAATTTTTTTTCTGGTTTGAAGTTCTTGTGTGGAACTAGACCAAAGCATCTGAAGAGAGAGAAGCTTTAAGAGTGGCAAAGATGGCAACATCCTTCTCTTTAGAAGCTGAGTGCAGTTTGTGTTGCCCATTCTCTGTCAGACTCATGGATGCTCTTGCAGTCATGTGTAATGGTTTTCAGCAGGCTCCATGCCTTCCTTCCTCTAACCTGTCCTGACACTGGAGGGACTGACTCCCTGTCTAGTGTCTCATCCTACAAGCTCTTTCTAATGCCAGTGCTACTCCCATTAGCCTCCCTTGATGTCTATTTACCAGAGCAGCTTTTCAATTATTTAAAATGCAAACATCTGGATTAAACAAATGAAGAAAACATTCAGCAAATGTTGCATGCACTCTCCACCTTTTCTCCTGAAATGATGACTGCAGTAGACCTGGAAAATGCAAAATTCACCACAGGCATCAGCCTGTCAAGTGCACTAGGGACAGGGGAGGAAGCCCTGGGGTTGGCAATGGCCAAGAGACCTTTTTCAGGAGAGAACACATGGAATCATAGATTCACAGAAGAGTTTAGGTTGGAAGGAACCATTAGAGGTCATCTAGCCCAACCCCCTTGCAGTCAGCAGGGACATCTGCAACTAGAGCAGGTTGCTCAGAGCCCCAAACAACCTGACCTGCAGTGGTTCCAGGGCTGGGACATCTCCCACCTCTCTGGGCAACCTGGGCCAGGCTCTCAGCACCCTCAATGTGCAAAAAATCCTTCTTCTCTCCAGTCTATATCTCCCTCTTTTAGTTTCAAACCATCAGCCCTTGTCCTGTCACAACAGATCCTGATAAAGAGTCTCTCCTCATCTTTCTGACAGGCCCTGTAAATCCTGAAAGGCTGCACTAAGGTCTCCCTGGAGCCTTCTCTTCTCCAGGCTGTACAACCCCAACTCTCTCAGCCTGTCCCCATAGCAGAGAGGTTCCAGCCCTCAAGTCATTGTTGTGGCCTCCTCTGGACCTGCTCCTGCAGGTCTATGTCTGTCTTGTGCTGACACATTATGATGATGCATCTGGAATGATATCTTGTCATTTAAAGGATCAAACCCTGAGTATTTTCCAATCAATGAGCCAACTGCTGGCTTCAAACCTATGCCCTGCATGGGTGTGTGTACACCTGCTGTTGGGATATGTCAAACATGGAATACATATGCATCAAAATACATTGAACATCTCCAAGAGATAAAAGGAATTGGGTTTTCTCCCTGAGAAGTCTTTCAAAATCATTTAACTATGGGGTTTGTGTCCAGCTTTAGCACTGCCAGACTCTTGAAGGAACTTCATCTCTGCCTTTTGCAGTACCTACTACAGCATGGAGTTGAATCTGTCTCTAAGATCTCTACAAATCAGGGAAGAAAATCAGAATTGGATGTGAATGAAGAAAGCAGATTGTAGTTGCTGCATATAGAAACATCTGGAGCACTCACACAAGCTCATTAGTCTAGTCATAAAGCAGAGCATTGCAGAACTCTTCTCTTAATGAGATTAAAAACAAGCACAAACAAGCCAGTGAGTGAATGTCCATGAGGAATGGCTGAAATCACAAGGTTTGTTCAGTCTGGAGAAGAGGAGACTGAGGGGAGACCTCATCATGGTCTAGAGCTTCCTGATGAGGGGAAACAGAGGGGCAGGAGCTGATCTCTTCTCTCTGGTGACAGGTAACAGGACCTGAGGGAATGGCATGAAGCTGTGCCAGGGGAGGGTTAGGCTGGATATTAGGCAAAGGTTCTTCAGCCAGAGGGTGGTGGAGCACTGAAACAGGCTCCCCAGGGATGCAGTCACAGCACCAAGCCTGACAGAACTCTAGCAGCATCTGGACAATGCTCTTAGACACATGGGGTGATTTTTGGGGTTGTTCTGTGCATGGACAGGAGTTGGACTGGATGATCTTTGTGGGTCCCTTCCAACTCAGGACATTCTATGACTCTAGGTGGTGACCTAGAGGGAAACCAAATCTCTGCCACCCAGCACATAGCATGGGCACAGATGGCTGTGCTGAAGGGACAACACACTCACCAGACAGAGGTGTCTTGAGTGAGGTCACCCCTAAACCCAGGTCTGACCATGTGCAGCCACGTGGGTGAAGTGAATGGCAAGTTTGGCATTGTCTAAAGTGATGTGGGAATAGGTATTACATATACAGATGAAAATGAAACCAATCTCATGCTTCAGGGTGTAAATTGATCACTGGAAAGGTCAGGAAGCAATTTTCCTCTCCTGTTAACATCACTGCACAGTCAACTTGGGGTGCATGTGTGTGTACATGTGGGAGAGAGGGGGATGGAGTGAAGAGAAGCAATTTCTACTGCTGCATAAACTGTTTGCCAGAGGCAAAATAGCTCCCTGCATCCATGAGGTTATAGCAAGCTGATTGCCCAAGTGTCTGAATTCTACCTCATCTTCATTTCTGGGTGCCCAATCTGGGACACTTTAAGGGAGCATGGCTTTTGTGATGTGTTCCATGAAAATCTGTGCTGCTACTGAACCCTGAGACTTGATGCTGTCTGCAGTTGCACCAGGTGGCTCTTCTTACAAGAAACCTGTGCTTTGGGGGTGTCTCTGAAGTGTGGATGTGGAGTCAGGGGTTTGAACTGTCAACCCAGAGAAGCTGCATGCTGATGGTGGGATCTGTTGGATTCTGGAGACTAATGTCTTAGCAGAGTGGGTTTAGCACAGTGTGGTCACAGAGTAAAAGAATCATTAAGCTTGGAAGAGACCTCTAGGATCATCAAGTCCAACCATTGACCCAACACCACCACCATGCCACTAAACCATGTCATTAAGTGCTACATCTACCTCTTTTTGAACCCCTCCAGGGATGGTGACTCCACCACTGCCTTGGGCAGCCTGGGTCAGTGCCTAACAAATCCTTTCTAAAGGGCCTCATATGGAGGCCACTGAAAACATCTTTTATGACTCTGATTCTTCACAGTCATCATAAGTTGTTAGGATAAGACACTCACCCTGAAACATCTGAGGAGTCAAAACAAAGTCATTTCTCCTTGAGCATCAACTCCAGCAGAGATGCTCAAGTGAAAGGAAGCAGCTTTGCCCTTCTTCTGCCCACCACCACCTCACCCTTTGACTGCAGCCCCACATGAAGGTCCTAGAAAGGCATTTCCCCTGTGAGATCTTCTTCAGACTTAACTGCTGTCTCCTTTGGGGCTCACCTATTGGGAACTAACAGAGTCCATACCCCCGAAATGCTGCTTCTTTTTTGGCCTCTGGCACATATATGCTACATCAAAGGGTACTGAAAAGGTTAAGTAAATTTGGAGGGTAGTAAGCAGGCATGAATGAAATGTTTGCAGTGAAAGGTGGAATCCTTTTACATGTATTTACCACACACTAGGAACGATTCCATTCCTCACAGGTACAAGATGCTGCAGAGCTCCAAAATAGGAACTCTTTTCCTTTGGAAAATCAGTTGATTTCTGAGGAGATTTGCTAACCATCCCAATAGATGGGTTTCAGAGTTCAGAATTTCTCTCTTTAAAGCAAAATTACCTCTCTCTCCATGGACAGATGAGCACATTCACAGTCTCCTTTTCAGGAACTGAAACAACAATGACATGCACAAGCTTGTCAGCCTTGGTCCAATTCCATGGGCAGACAGTTGGGAAAAGTTAGGAAGTCCTGGACATCAGAAATGTTCTGAAAGCTGTGGATTTGGGTTTGGCCATAGGCTGTGGCTGCAAAATATCTTCTTCTGACAAAGCAAGCCTAGCTTTAAAGAATTCCAGCAACTCAGTGGCATACCCAGCGCCGTGGCTCTAGAGATACAGCTTCTATTTCTGCCTCAGCCATCTGACCTATATATCTTTGGGCCAATTCATCCATGCTTTAAAATGAGGAGGGAAAAATACAGACCTAATCCTATATATCTATGTATTTTTTTAGACTCATCACATCTTTTCTGTCTGCTGAGCTGGGCTAGAGGAAGATAAGGAGTGGAGATTTTGAGAGAGAAGGATGTTTTCTGTTTATATTCCTTTTATTCCTCATCTAGTTCCTCTTCAGCTTCCCTTGTCACCTGGAGATATGTTCAGTGGCTCTTAGGAAAACAATGCACATTGGAGCTGTCTGTAAATAAAACACAAGAATGTTGGAGGACTTTTTCCATCTCTGGAGTAACCTGCCACAATGAATAGCCTCATGGTGTCACTCTGCCTTGTGAGTGGTTGGGTTTCCAAGTGTGTGATTGATTCTTCAGTGTTTTTCATGTTGAGATTGTGTTTCTTCTTCTGAAAAGAGGTCTTTGGTCAACACATGCCATTCACAAGCACACTTGAAGGCTTGAAGTGGTTCAGCAATCTGCTAGTATAATAGGAATTTATTTGTTTTTCTTCTTGCTTCCTTTGTTTGGGTCCTGTTTCAGATTTTGCTTACTCACACTTGCAGCAAACACCTAGTGGTGTTAGTGAGAGCTGCATTGGGAAAGGTTGAAGACTAAACAAGGATGAGAGCCAGAGAGCTGAAATACACATCCAGAAGTATACACATAAATACAGTATCTAGCAAGTGAGCTTACAGACAGCACCTGTGTGTGTTGATAATTCTAATGCACTCATTTTATTGCTTGCATTCTTGTTTGCAAAATCTCCTATGATGTTTTGGATGCTCTCTCCCTCTTCCTCTGCATGATTAAGTAGCTGGGTGGGATCTTAGGATGTGGCTGGTTTGTGCACAAGAGTTGCTTTGTGCCTGAGGAGCAGACTCCCCAGTCTGTGGCCTGTGACCCTGCACGTGGTAAAAAGCAGATTGGCGTGCGTCTCCCTCTGAACCCAAGCTCTCCAACATTGAAGCAGCACCCTTCATTTTAATCATTAGAGAGGGAATCCAGTGCTAATAGCACTTAATTGTTTCACTTGAGTGATCTCCTTTGGTTTTGGCAGCCAAAAGGAAAGCAATTCCAGATACCATCCAAAGGAGCTGCTCCAGACCCAGCATGTAGAGGGAGGGTGGTTTGATGTCCAGCGGTGTCTTCACAGCGTAGCATCTCCTCATCCTACACACACCTCTGTAATCCTTTTCTGCCTCAGCCTGTGATCTTGGAAGGTCCAATGGGTAGCAGCAAAAGGAATCCAACAGCCACAGCAAACCTTGCTCCTTGCCCTTTGCACATGACATGCAGCTGATCTCTCTCTTCTTCAAGCACACACCTATATTCATCCTGACTTCCTTGGAGCTCGCCTGCTCGTTTAGATTTGTATGTGACATCAACCATACCTTTTCACATATGTTCTTTCCAGATTTTTTTTAACAGTTACTTAGCAGTTTATAGAAGGAAGTGAATGATCTCATCAAGCTGCTTAGAAATTAAAAAAAAATCTGTGCTTATTAATTATGCAGGATTAGTCTAATTATAATTCAGCAAATTAATTAGCGACAGAAGGTGTTCTGAAACATTGGAGTACATTTGCATGTTAAATGGAGAGGCTAGTCTGTAATATATGTAAATTTATGCATGGCTTCATAGTTTAATTTAAAAATTTGCAGCTGCATATGGTATGGGAGCAGGTGAAAAGTCAGTTTTAGTTTAATGATGCTAACAAACATTGGATGCTGTCCTGTCTTAGGGAAGGAATGCACCAAACCCACCCCTGGCTGCCAATCCATAAATCTGTCATAGGAATATAATGGTACAGCAATGTTCAGACTCAAGGTCATCTGTGACTAGACCCAGAAGTACAATAGGTGCAAATCTACCAACTGAATAGACCTCAGGAAAAGGAGGAGGCAAAATGGCTATGGACCTGAGTTGCTGGGCTGTAAATGTGCCTCCTTAGCAGATGAGTGCATGTTTATTTGATATAAAACCAGTTTAGGGACAGACAATACTCCTGCCTCCAGAAACGAGTGAGAGCTTTCCTCTGAGTGATATTCACTCTGGCAGGTGTAAAATAGGTGCCTAACCTTGCTTCCATCTCTAACATTCTCATCAGCACAACTTTCTGATCTCGTGGAGTCACCAGGAAGTTATTACCAAGTTCTGCATTAACTGCAGGGTAGAGAGTTTTTATGTGCTGGCCTCTGCCATCTGGCAGGAATAGTAAAAAGCAGCAGAGCCATCAGCAGCAAAGAGGCTGTTGATGTAATTGGTGCTCACTGTTCAGCCTAGCATGGCTCAACAGACAGAGATTTCCTGGGAGTGATGGGCTGAGAGGATAGAAGAGTCAAAAGATAAGGGAATTGTTGCTTTCTCTAGGTATGGAAAAAGCCACGAGTGAAGATCAGGTTCTGTGCTCATTGAACACCTGTGTAGAGCCTTTTCTGGGATCCACAGGCTTTGCAACATGGAGCTTGAGTTAAATTTGCCCCTGTGTAGAGCTAGAAGGACAAAGTGATGCCAAAGAAAGGACAGATATAGCTATTCATAGCTATTACATTCATATCTATTTCTAGTCATAACTCTTTGAGCATCAGCAGGTCCATGCCTGCATGGTGTAGCCCAGCACCAACCCCACTCTGCTCTGCTGAGGCTGGCAGAGGCAGCAAGAAGGAGAACTTGGCTGTGATTTCCAACCCCTGCTGGCTGCTGTGTTCTGAGGCAATGAGCTCTGTGACATTTTTGTCACTATTAAAGGAAAAAAACAGTAAAATCACAAACATGGACTTCCAGGAATGATGGTTCTTGGCTGGAAAAGCAGCTTGGTCTGTGCTCTGGGGTGAGGCACTTCATTTCTAGGTGCCTTGACTTGCCCATCAGGGAGGTTTGGAGGAAAACCTTTCATTCCTCCTGGCCTTTGTGTATCTTTTTCTCCAGTAACAATTTCACAACGTGACTCTGCAATGCTGAGGCACAGTTGGAGCCCACAGACCCTGTAATAAACCAGGGAATATTATCTGAAGGTCCCTTTCAACAGCTCCTCAGCCCAATCCTCCACTCTATTACCTTCCTGCCTATTGACTTTTGATTATGCGATGGCATTTGGGCCCCTGCCAACTGGCATGAATAACGTGGAGCTGAGAGGAGAAAGAAGCCTTTAGCCATTGTCTGGTAACTTACTGGAAAGTTTTGGTGTGGGAGGAAGGAGGAAAAACCCAAAGGAAAAAGAGAAACTGCTCAGATTGCAAGGAGTCCTCCAAAGGCTTCTCTTTTTTTTTTCTGTTGGAGAACAATTGCAATTACAACCAGGCTGCCAGTGTTGTGTTTCATTCCCAATTCCAACCCATAGAGTTCAATTAGTATTTTCATTAATGGTGTCAGGTTTTCATCAGAGTGCACAAACAAGGAGGTTTTCCTTGGAGATTCTTTCTTTTTTTTTTTTCTTTTGACTAGCAAATGTGGCCATGCCAAATAACTCCATTCAGCACTGGGAAGTGACTCTGTGTCACCAACAGCACCCTCACCCCCAGCCCATCTTCCTTCAAAGTGGGATCACTTGGCAAGACACAATAAGCATTTACCAAATGAGTGTGAACTGCAGTTGTGGATGTGTGTGCCTGCTGCTGCTGCTCAGACAGAGTGGGACAGAACCTGCCTTAGAGGTGAACATTGGGCAAAATGAACTTTGGAAAATATGCAGAATATAAATATCAATTTTACTACCATGTTTTTGGCTTGGATGACATGTTGCAGGTCTTTCTTAAGTTACTATTAGTTTGGAAACTATAAGAGCATGGAAAAAAAAGGCACTAGATAGAAGGCAGAGAGAAATATGATGTTCTAGGCTGCAGGTAGATGGACATTTATAGAATCAGAGAATGTCCTGAGTTGGAAGGGACCCACAAGGATCATCCAGTCCAACTCCTGGCCATGCACAGGACAACCCCAAAAATCACACCATATGTCTAAGAGCATTGTCCAGATGCTGCTTCAGATTTGGTGCCATAACTGCATCCCTGGGGAGCCTGTTCCAGTGCTCCACACCCTCTGGCTGAAGAACCTTTGCCTAATATCCAGCCTAACCCTCCCCTGGCACAGCTTCATGCCATTCCCTCAGGTCCTGTCACTGGTTACCAGAGAAAAGATCAGCTCCTGCCCCTCTGTTTCCCCTCATCAGGAAGCTCTAGACCATGATGAGGTTTCCCCTCAGTCTCCTCTTCTCCAGGCTGAACAAACCTTGTGACTTCAGCCAGAGGAGGAATTTAGTGGTTAAGGCATGAGACAGGGAGTCAAATATGAATTCAAGGCTAATGATGCACTGTTAGTGTTTGTGAGCTCAGCGTTGCAAGGGGCCAGAGCCTGTCCAAATCAGACACTTACTAATAAGAGCTCTGCCTTCCCATGGTGTTTCCAGGTGGTGTTTCAGGTCTGATCCTAGGCATAGAAAAAGAGACCCTAAATAATGGTCCCACATCAAAACTCAAACTTTAAACTTCAACTCTAAATTGGAGTGATTGAGAAAGGGTGGGAGAAAGAAAGCAGCATGTTCAAGAATTGATGTTGGGGAAGACTGTGGACTGCTACCCTTGGAAAACTGGACTCTTTGATACTTAAAATTACCTGATGTTTCCAAGTTATTTGAGGGTTGCAGTGTCTTGTGGAATTTTAAAGTCTTCCTTGAGCTTTGCTTCTTTTGTTTTGTAAAATAAAAGCACTAATTCCACCTGTTCTCTATTAGACTTATCTGAGCTGCATCTCCTCATATGCTTTGCATTGTGAGCATCTTGGAGTGACCATGCTGTTATTGATTGATTAAATATTAATTTAATAATAAAGATAGGCCTAAACAGAAAACTTCTGATCTAGACTTAGTGCAAAGGATCTTTGTGTCCAAACCACCTTGATTTAATAATAGAAGTACAAAACCATCCAAGCCTCAAGTCTTGAAGTCAGCTTCACTATTTCCCTTATAAATCTGCTAACATCAATGTGGTTTCTCCTGAACCACAGTCCTTAGACCTCTGCAGAAGTGGATTTTTACCTTGGCAAGAATCTGTTTCAAAGCTGGAAAGGAAATGTAGAGCACAGGGAAAATTCCTTGTAGAAAGGGATCATGATCAGTGCATAGAAGATGAGAGACAATCAGAGGTGAGATAAGGAGACAGAGGAGTGGCCTTGTAAGGGGCTGTATGTGGTAGAAGGTACAGATGGAAGTGTGAGAACAAGAATCATAGACATGTATGGGGAAGGGACCTCAAAGGGAGGATGGGAGACCCTGACCCCAGAACTTCCTAGCTTTGAGGGACTTGGTTGGAGTCAGGCCCTTGCTGTAGTGGCAGTTTTGCAGGTCATAATATATTTTATTTTGGTTTAACTGGATTAAAGAGATTAATAACAGCAGCTTCTAGTCTTCTCTTTGCTCTCTTTGTGACTCTTTGGAAGCACTTTCATTGTTCAAACAGAATGTCATCATACCTTTCTATTTTCATTAGATTGCAGCATCAGAGGGTTTGCTGATAAACATGATCACAATAGATTCCAGGCATGTTCTCATGCCAAGAAATGACTGAGAAAAAGTCTGATAGGATGAGGGGAGATGGTTTCAAGCTCTACCAGGGAAGATTCAGATTAGATATTAGGAAGAAATTCTTCCCCCAGAGGGTTCTCATTCATTGGCCCAGGCTGCCCAGGGCAGTGATGGAGTCACCATCCCTGCAAGTGTTCAGAAAACATGGAGATGTGGTGCTTGGGGTCATGGTTTAGTGGAGAGCATGCTGTTGGTTAAATATCCTGATATTCCAATAAATATCCTCACTATTCAACTCCCCCAGAGCTCCATGTGTTTGTGTGCTGAGTGCTGGCTGCTGCAGAGCCATCAGTGAGTGCTGGGAACGTTCTGCCTCTCATAGGAGCTCAGAGAGAAGGAGAGGTTTGCTTGCTTTGCTTTTGAAAGGACAATACACCTATGGATGTGGAATGAATCAGCACAGATCTAATTCTTCATAACCTAACCCCAGTTCATTTTCATTTACACTGCTGATTTACACTTGTTGGGGATCTGAATCCCAGTTTTCCAGAAAATAGGAATTTAGTTCATTGCCCTGACGTGCTGCTGAGTTCAGTCACTGACATTGTTAAACGTGCAGGTAGAGGTTTAAGCTTACAATATCTGTCTTTTTGGGGTTTGGGTGGCACAGAGTAAGTGCAGTATCTCAGCTCTTCCCAAAGTCATTCAGCTGACACTGGGAGTTCTCGTGCAGACACTTTTCTTTGCTCTGATTTTCTTCATTGCCTGGTTCCTCTTGGTCATTTTTCTCATCTAGAGAACTAGAGATGCAAGCATTTAAATTCAGAAGGAAACTGGACATTTTCCTGATTAATGTCACCTTTTATTTTTCCTTGAGCAGTTTCTTGTGGATTTTTCTTTGCACTTATCCTCTAGACTAACCAGCCAGCCACTGGTTGTTATTTTCACATAGAAGTTATTTGCCTTTGTTTCAGTGTATAGTTTGGTTCTGTTCTGCAGTTTTGCCTTCCATAGGTATATCTCAGTGACAGGACCTTTTTATATATCTACAAATATTTATTTTTATATGTATATATATATATATCTAAGAAGAGGAGAGGATAAAAGGAGTGTTTGTGAGTAACCTTCCTGGCTCGAATTCTGCTGTGAACCTCGGAGCGAAGCATTTTTCCTTCTGCAAACATTCTTACTGATAAAATCTTGCTTACCAAATCACTCAGATAAAAGAGGTCACAGGTTTTAGCACCAGGAGTTGAGAAGCCTTAGCTGAGAGACTAAAATCACTGAGTGCTGCTCCCGAGGCATGAAGCTCTGTAGGGTCTTGGCGTTGGGAATAGGAGGAGGTGAGCAGGGCTCTGTTCAGAGGAGTCGCCCTCTGACAGCAGAGCACAGACACCTCTTCTCCTGCTGAACCCAAACACTAACGTGCAGAGAACCCAGGGCAGGATCCTGCACTGCCCCTGATTCTGCCACTGCCAGAGCCAGGGAGATCCTCAAGTCATCCATGAGAAAAAAAAAAGGATGGAGAAGAAAAATCATTCTGCCCAATGCACATGCAGAGAAAACAAATATTTTAATTGGGGTTTTTTTTGGTAATGTTTATGTTTGGTTTGGTTTGGTTTTATTTAAGGCAAAAAAGGAACATTTTGATTTAAGGCAAAAAAAAGAACAGTTTGATTTAAGGCCAAAAAGCAACCCTTAGAGTTCAAAAGCTGACTGGAAGGCTGTGTTTTGTGATAGTCCTTTTTATACAATGTTATCTGAGTCCTTTTTGTGGCTTCCACTGTCGTGAGGTTCTTGAAGGGTTTTGTTTGTTCAAGCAACATATAAATGGACCAGATCCTTCCCTGTTCCTTTGTGCATTTGGGTTAGAGGGAAGAGAAATCCCAGGGTGGAAAAGGTGCAGAGCAAGGAGCAGTAAGAAGGGCGAGCGGTTTCCTGCTCTATTGTCTGGCGTTAGGACTGGTGCTGGTGGTGGCTGTTGGTAAACCCTGGGAAATAGACATCTTTCTCCTTTAAAGTTCTAATTCAAGGCATGAATGTGTGAGTTCTGAAGGGACTTAGGGACTGCGGTAAAAAATGGTTGTCATAGTAACAGGAAGGGAAATAGGCCTGGCTCACCTGGGACTTTAACTTACTGCAAAAGCAGGTTTTTTTTTCTTTCCTTTTTTTTTTTTTTAAGGAAAGCACTCAGCAAGAGCTTAAAAAAAAAAAAATAAAATAAATAAATTGTTCTTTGTATTCCAAATCAATTCTTCAATGAGTTATTTGTTCTTATACCCAGATCTTTTTTCCTTCTAAATCTCTCTTAAAGTTGGTGGCTCGATTTATTTATTTATTTTTACATTTTCCTGGTTGCAGTTCAACCTATTTTGGCCAACAAATGGAAATTCATAGAATCACAGAAAATATTTTCACTTGTGACAGAGGATGCCCAGAAATGTTTCTTGCCTGTTGTGTCTGAGGGTTGAAGACATGCTCGTTCTGTTTTGAATCCAACAGCTCTGATTTCCCACCTAGTTTCTTGACCTCTGAAATTCACAAGCTGAATCAGATTAATCTGGTGACAAAGGGATGGATCTTCTCCTCCCTGGATTTGACACAAAATCTGGGGGACAAACTGATAGAAAAATGCTTACCTAATATTTCTGACCTGTAAAATCTCTGTCCTCTGTTGCTGCCTAAGACAATCAAGAATTCTTGAAGGTTCAGCTTGGGTACATGACAAGCTTAAACTACCCAGAATAATAACACCTAAAGACAGGCATATGTACAGGGCAAAAATAATTGGCAGGAGAACTTTGTCCAATGTTAATAGGTTTATCTGCTTGGACAGCATGAGCTGTCATGTCTTCCTTCAGGTGGTGTTTTTGTTATCCCCTCTCAATCTGTGTAAGATTATAATCTGGACTCGTGGCAGTTCTGCTTCAGTTGCTGAAATCTTAATAACTAAACTCCCTGTCATGATGAAATCTCACCTGCTTCTGGGAGCTGTATTGGGTGCTGGGGTTTAACACAGTCTAAGTAGTTTCAAGGCTTATCTGCTTCAGAGTTGCCCTGTCTGGTTTTGTAGTTGGTACAAGAACGTTATCATTCTCTATTGTTTCATGGAAAATCCCTTCAGACAGCAAGAGAAAGAGCTTGTATGCAAGGGAGAGATAAAGAGAGAGACCCCAACCCTGTGGCCAAAGCTGCAGTGAGGAAACAGCCATAAATGGGAGCAGCTCTGGTGACTTCCAGCAGCTCATAGCCCAGCTCAGAGAGCATTACAGACACATTGGTTGTGCTTCACCTGGTTATTTTATCATTTCTGTTTGTTAGGGGTTTGGTTTTGTTTTGTTTATGGTTTGGTAAGTTCTTACAGTCCTGGTAACTGAGACACCCTCATGTAAATCACAAACTACAGCCCTCCAGGCTCTGTTCCAGTTCATTCAAGTGACTTGGTTCTCTGTCTTTCCAGATTCTTCTTAAAATTTTTTCTCAAGTGCAATCAGAATTGCTTGAAAACAGCAGGAAACCCAAGAGACATGAGACGATTCCAGGTAAGTCTTACAAGGCTCAGCACTAACCTGTCTGCCTTCTTTTCCCTCTCCTCTCTCCTACATGATTCCTAATAAATATGATGACAGCATATGATAAGCCATATCAGATCTTGTTAAAGTTTTTCTCCATTTGTTGTGTTTAAACCTTTTTCCCCCACTCCTCCCCCCTTTTTCCCTCTTCCTCCACTCTGAATCCCCAAGGGGAAGTGCTGTACTGTACCAACCAGCAGTGGATATTTGATTTGACACCCTCGGGCAAAGCACTCAGACATGCAGCTGCCCACAGCAGGGATCATCTTTGTGATACTTAGATGCCTCAGAATTTTTCAAAGTAGCTCTCTACATGGTACACAAGGAGTCTCCTCATTTTCTCTCCCTCTCTTGTCTTTTAATGCTCTCATGCCTTCCCTTTCAGCTTTTTTTTTTCCTCTTTACAAAAAAAAAACCAAGAAGCCAAAATAGTGTTGGTCACTTTAAGATCTCATGCAGCAAGGCAACAAGACCCATGGGACAATGACCCAGCTGCTCTGCTCTGAAACCTGCCACTGGGTTCATCATAGCAGGGGCTGATGTCTGGTGAATACCAGCTAATAAAAACACAGGAGGAGGTGAAGGGTGTCACTGGTGAAGGGAAAAGCAGATGCAGGCTCCCATCTTTCATACCCTAACCTTTTAAGCAACTATGTTTTATAAATAAGAATTTAAGCCCTAAATTAGCCCTCACAAAAATGCAAATAGAATGCTCAAAGCTTTTAGATTAAGTCCCTGTGAAGTGGAAGGTGGCAGAGAAGGCTGGAGGAAAGCGATGCTAGAACGAGCTCTGAGCAGCCAAGAGCGAGGAGAAGGGCTCAGGATTGCAGGTCAGAGGGTTGGGCTAATTTGCTGGGTGACCTCTGAGGAGCCATTCTCCTCTCCTTTTGTTTTATATTTCCACCTCTCCAAGTGGGGTTTACTCACCTTGATAAAACTTTGTGGTTCTTAATTCAGGAGAGCATTTGAGAAAGCAGCTGCATGCCTTGCCAGCCTCTGACACCTACCCGTGAAACCAGGGCAATCCCTGGAAATGCCCAAGGAGGTGGGAGATGTCCCATCCCTGGAACCAGAGGCTCTGAGCAACCTGCTCTAGTTGGAGATGTCCCTGCTGACTGCAGGGGTTTGGACTAGATGACCTTGAAAGTTCCTTTCCAACCCAAACCATTCTATGATACCATGGAACGCTGTTACTGCTCGTTACCACTATTATTGTACCTTCACTGTGTCCCATCCCTGGTGCAAAGAGGACTTTAACTCATTGAGGGGTGTGTGATTTTCTTGTAGACCCACAAAGCCTGGAGTGGGAAGGTGGCATCCTTAGGTCTGGCAACTCTTATTTCATCACTTGGGCACTTACATCACCTTCCCCCTTTATAAATGAAGTTAGAACTCCGTGGGAATGTACAAAGTTGTTTGAAACTTTCCACCCAAACATGTGGAAACCACAGACATTGAATTTTATTTATTTATTTCCTTTTGACTTTTTCTAGCAATGAAAAATTTACAGGAGATATATTTTATTTCCATTTAAAAAGAAATCATCAACCTTTAAGAGAAATGCTGCAAAAGGAAAGCTCCTGAAAGCTCCAAAAATGTGACAGAAATCTAGGCAAAAAGTCCAAGAGAGTTGCTCATTCTTTCATTTAGAGTGGAAATACATTTAAAGAAAAATCCCTGACTAACTTAATTTTTTTCACCAGTGGTTTAAAGAGGCGGCAGTGCCTGCTTCACTTTGTGCTTTTAGAGATGATAAGACACGAGGCAAAAAAAAAGAGGTGCTCATTGTTAGGAAATTTGTGCTGATTTTCTTTCTTTGAGTGGCAATTCCCATAAAGAAAAACCACCAATTAGATATCATCTGCCAAGAATGTGAAAAAAAAATACCTGGGGAGTAAAGGAAAACTGAGTTTATAGCATGGAAAGGGATCTTGGTAGCTCTTGGAGCTGCTTAGAATAGCTGATTGTGGAATGCCATGAAACATGAATACAAAGTCTCCTTTTTTTTTGTTAGGAGGTTGTAAAAAATCTTGCACCAGGGGATCCTGATTAGCACTTGGGGATTCTAGCACTGCCTTACTGCAAATAAAAGAGGTTGTGACAGCCAAAATAGAAATCCTGGATCCAAAGACACCTGAACCCTGAAGAAATTCAGCTCTGATTTCAGTCTCCTGCTCACTGCCCTCTCGCTATGACGAGTGACACTGAAATCCTAGATTTCCATCAGGTGATGAACTGCAGGAGGATCTGAGGCCTAATTGTTTTGGCAGGAAACTCTCTGGTTTCAGCCTTACTCTTTTGGTCACCTCTGTATCTCCATAGTCAGAAGGGTGATGTTCTGGAGCCTGCAGAGCTTCACATTTCTAGTGAAACGTTGAATGGGGAAGCTGAAATGAGTCTTACATGGTCACTGCTGGTGTGGTGCAGCCTGTTCACCTGGCCAGCCTCTCTTGATCTTTGTACCAAAATCAGCCCTTAATTGGAGAGGAGAAGGGGTTGGGATGGACTCTTCATCTGGGTTTGCTGCCTTACAACATGCCAAGCTGGAAAAAGAGAGCCAAGAGAAACTCTCTGCTTCTCCTTTGCAGGACTTACTTAGACCCCTCCTGCACCGTCCATGGGAGTTCATACCCTTGGAGGTTCATGGCAAGATTTAAGTTCAAACACCCACATTAATCAAGATCAGACAAAACCACAGAGTTTAACTTACTTTTTCTCAAAACCAAAAATGTTGACAAGACTTTTTTTTTCAGCATAACAAAAATGAACCCTCTGAGACATTGCAAAATGCTTGAGGTTTTGAGTGAAAGCAGGATCTTCACCCAGGCTCCTTCAGAACTGGACGTGTCAGTTGATGAGCTTTGTTCTGGGCTACAGAGGTCAGGGTGTCTAAAAAAGTATGTATACAAAAAGTAGGTCAATTGCTAAAATCTGACACTTTGGGAGTAAAAAAGCTCTCTGTTCCAAAGGAAATTAGCCATGATGAACTGTAAAGACAATAAGCACAGACAGCTTGTTTTCTGTCTGCCTCGTTCTTTCTAATGATAGGAGCATGACCTCTCTGGATGTAACCAAAGTTAAGAGTGTTCTTGAGTGCTTCCCTCTCTGTCTTCTGGGTCCTCCTTATTCTTTTTCAGTTGACTTTTGGATTTTATTTTGGTATGTTTTAAATTCTCCTCTGGAGAAAAAGAGGCTCAGGGCAGACCTTATCTGTCTCTCCATCTCCCTGAAAGGAGGTTGGAGCCAGGTGGGGCTTGGGCTCTTCTCTCAGGTGACTAGCAGTTGGACGAGAGGAAACGACCTCCAGTTGTGCCAGGGGAGGTACAGATTGAATATTGGCAACAATTTCCTCCCAAAAAAGGTTGTCAAGCCCTGGCCCAGGCTGCCCAGGGCAGTGGTGGAGTCACCATCCCTGCAGGGGTTCCAAAACCATCTAGCTGTGGTCCTTAGGGCCATGGTTTAGTGGCATGGTGGTGCTAGGTTGCTGGTTGGACTTGATGATCACAGAGGTCTCTTCCAACCTGAATGATTCTATGACTATGAAATGCTTTCTTCCTGCTGCTTGTCAAGCTTTGTCTGCCAGCTGCCCTTAAGGTCAGAAGTGGGGGGAAAAAAGGTAGATGACTTCAGATTTTAGTGGTGTGCTTGCACACTGTGAACATGTTCATTTTCCTTCTAATTGTTAAGATTTCCAGCAGGCAAAGTAATCAACGTGTAGAGTTGGTTATTAGGTTGGAAAGGAGAATTGTTCCTCCAACCAGTGTGAGCAGAGGAAAAGCAGGGTCAAAAAGCACAGGGCAGTAAGGTCCTTCATTCACTTTATGGTTTAATTCATTATGTTTTATTCTTGGGCCACATCTAAAACCTTTCTTATTTGTTTTCCTAATAAATTATTTGTCCAGCTGTTGCTGTTAAGGTTTTTTTCTTTCCAACATTTCCATGCATTTAACTTTCCTTATGCAAACAGACTTCTGCAGGGTTGCTCTATGCAGCATCTTTCAACTTAGACTTCTCTCTTTCTGCAGAACTAAATATATTCATTCTCAGTGGAGTAGTGCTTGTCAGATCTCCAGGAGACATTAAGATGGGGGGGTTCATGGTTATGAAATAACAACAACAACAACCAGCAGAAAAGAGAATCCTTACATCAAAGTTCTGCTTTAACTTGTTTCTGGAACCTGGAACTGAAAGGGTCTCATCAAAGAACATTTTTGCTCTTTAATGTAGATTGAGTGAAAGCCCAAACCTCAGGCTTTGTTGTTGAGACACAAACCTAAGTAAGAGATGGATCTAGTGCTGTGCAATGCATCTTCCTGAGTTCTTCCAGCATGGAAGAATGGTTACTCATGTCTGGAAAAGTGTCAAGTTAATGCTTCTGATTAGAGATGGGTGTGAAGCTGCAGAGTTTGGGCTTGGTTTGGCTGCTAACCAAATTTCCAGGGCGTTGGCATCCAAGACTCTGAGCCTGGCCTCAGCCTCACATCCAGATATGTAACAAGATGTAGATATTTTATAGTCTAGTTCCGAGATATTAAACTAAATGAAATGTTAGATTGGACTTCTATCACAGGGGGGTGGGGAGAAAAAGGGCTGGAAAGGATCCTTTAGCACTGCATTGTAAATGTAATGCAGCTCCAGATGCATGGAGGGGTGGATTTTTAGTGTCACTCTTTAGTTTGGAGAGCAACAGCAGCTGCTTTGTGATCACCACAGTAACTGAGATGTGCTTTGATATTAAGTAGAGCTTCAAAGATACAATGAAAATCTCTCAGCTTTTCTTTTTTTCCCATCAAATACAAACGTTTTCTATTGTTGAAAAAAACCAAATTATACCTCAGAAGTTAAAGGATTTGTGATCATTACTTTAGTGCTTGGGGCTTCTTTCCCAGTAGTAAGATAACTCTATTGTGAGTCACTCACTGCTTCAGTGTCTGCCAGTGGCTAACAGAGGGTAAAGGGAAGCTTTCTAGAACTAATGAATATTTTCATGGTGGGTGAGTTACCTGGGCAGGGTGAGTCACCTGGGTGAGGTAAGTCACCTGGGTGGGGTGAATCACCTGGGCTGGGTGAGCCACCTGGGCAGGGTGAGCCACCTGGGCAAGGTGAGTCAGCTGGGCAGGGTGAGTCACCTGGGTGAGGTGAGTCATACTGTCTGTGAGGTCAGTCTCCTGTAAATCTCTGGGCAAGGTTGTAACTAGGCTGAGGGCTGCTGTCAGAAAAAATGTGGGCACGTAGACTGAGGCCCCATGCAAACATGTTGGTGTCCAGGTCCTTGCCTTGGAAAGTGCCAGAGCCTGGCATTTGCAATGGGAGGTAGTGGAGATAACACCTGTGTCAGATGTGAACAGGTGAATGCTCTGGCAGGGGAGTTGGACTAGATGATCTTTCGAGGTCCCTTCCAACTCCTAACATTCTGTCATTCTGTGATGGCTGCCCAAATATCTATGCAGATCGAGTAATATGTCCTTGTGAATTTAACTGAAGCAAATATTGATCATTTCTCAGTTAAAATAGTTCTGAAGAAAGGTTTTTCAGTGGAAAAATGAAACAGAAAGCATGCTGAAGCCACCTCTTCACAGCACAGTGCTGGCTACTTTAGATCAGCTGATCTGGAAATCTGAGTTTCCATAGGTATGGCCATTCCTGTCAGTGCTGTGTGCTCAGGGAGTGATTCTCCCAGGAACAGAATAACAAAACTCAACCAAACAAAAAAATGATGTCCTTCTAGAGAACTTGGTTGAAGCCAAATGATAGTTACTGGTAACAACCAGTGTGTAACGGGGGACAGTAATTCTATGGAATGAAGATGAGGAGTCTTCAGCATTAAGCTCCTGTTGATTGGGAATTCTGCTTCATCCCATCACATCCTGATTAACCAGATCCTACAGTGTCATGGCTGAGGGAATGGGACAAGGCAACAGAAGAACAAAGCTAACCATGGTCATCCTGGAACCAACAAGCCGCTTAAGTGCAAAAAGAGAAAGGTCAGCAATTGCCCTCTGTTTTCAGCAGAAATCATGGCATGGAATGTTTCCTGGCAGGTATCCCCCTCTAGGTGCTCCAGGGAGAAAGAGAAAGGAAAAATAACAAGGTGTATCCCTAGGGAGGTTTCCTTCCTGACCTCAGAGTCGTTGGATCAGTTCATCACCGGGCGCGTGAGCAAAGCTGGCTGTGTCTGACAATTCACCCAGGGAGCCTCTAATGAAGGATTTGTGTCAGTCAGGAAAGAGAAGGATGGGGGAGAGTGATGGGATAATATTGGGAGGTAGGAATGCAGCCTGTAAGAAACAAAAAGGGACAGCAAGAAGAAAACATCACTGGTCTAAATCAAAATCTTTTACAGAATGATGGTGAAAGAATGTGCCGGCGACCTCCATGGTGAGCTCTGGATATGGACAGAGATCACCCAGCTGTTGTTTGAGAGATGAATACTACATGGACTAATGTTGTTATGGCAGATTTCCCAGGTATAGACTGTGAAACAAACACAACTAGGATCAGCAAAGTCTAGAATTGTTACTGGGAGGCAGATTTCTTAACACCAGAGAGGGACTGACCCAACCAAAGGTGATGTTATTTCAGACTCCGTATGAGTAAGGGAAGGACTAACTGCAACTGCAGAAGAAAAAGCACTAGAGGAGCTTAATGCCCTCAGATCTAAAGACCAAACAGCCATTGTGACAGAGAGTTGCCTGGGTATCAGGCAGATACCCAGAGGGCTGGGTATCATCTCTTAAAAACTAACCACAGATGAGATTCCACCAGGCCTTGGGGGAGCTTTGGCAGTAGCAAGAAGGATGTGTTTGTCCCATTGTACCTCACTGATCTCTTGTTTGGAATCCAATATACTGGTTTAATTGTGTTCAGAAAAGAGTGAAAATGAAATTGGAACAGGTGCAGAAATGGGTCATTAAGGTGACTGGGGAGTGGACAAGAACTTGGCTCCAATGCTTTAGTGACATGCACGGAGAAGGGCTGTAATTTCCCTCGTGTTAAGTAAAAGCTGACTAGGAATAAATTCAGGCTGTAAACCATCCATTCCCTAACCATTAGGACAAGTAAGTGTTAAAACAAGAGGAATACCAAAGGCAAAAGCTTGGAGTGGTTGAAGGCAATTTTATTAGAGTAGCTACAGGACTTGGTTGTCTGCAATAGCAGGAGGCTAGATGTCAGGAACCCAAGAGCTATCTTCAGTGGTGCCCAGGGACAGGACAAGAGGGAACAGGCACAAACTGGAACAGAGGAACTTCCAGCTGAACATCAGGAGGAACTTCTTCCCTTTGAGGGTGCAGAGCCCTGGCCCAGGCTGCCCAGAGAGGTTGTGGAGTCTCCACCTCTGGAGACATTCCAAACCCACCTGGAGGTGATCCTGGGCAACCTGCTGCAGGTGACCCTGCTCTGCCAGAGGGGTTGGACTGGGTGATCTCCAGAGGTCCCTTCCAACCCCTAACTGTAGGAGGCTCCATTCCTGTAATGAAGGCTTTGTGCCTAAGTTTTTCTGCCAGCCTGGAGTCTGCAGCAGGCTCAGGCTCTCAGGGAGGCTTTCCCAAAGCATTCAGTGGAAGTTTTGAGCAGAGAGAAGCTGTTGGCATTTCTCACTTTGTTTACCTTACTCCTAATCCAACTATGAAGCAAACCCATTCTGTTCTCCCATCCACTCCTGTATTCCTCTCTCAACCCAAATGCCTAGTGACATCAATGGGAACCTTGTCCAAGGGGAGACAGCAGGATGAGGCCTGACATCTTTTCTTCCACCCAGCTGGAAAATAATAATAATAATAATGATGATAATTTTTAAATCCTCATAGTAGTTATTCTTTTGCAAAGTTAAAATAACATGGTGCTGTGACCAGAGGGTTACAAGGGAAAGTGCATCAGGAATGTAATATTGTTTCCAGATGTACAATGTCATAAAGGATTTTTTCCACACTTGGAATGGAAGCAGGAATTTTTTTTGAGAGAGATCATTTACACAGTGATGAGATATGTTACATGGAAGTAAATGCCTCTATGCCTGGAATGTTTGTACCATATGTCTAAATAGGTGCCTATGAGTGATACAGCTTTTAGATACATGATGGTGTGGGTTTGCTTGCCTATATGTGACTTGAAGAGGAGCATATTTTAGAGTATAGACACACTGATACAATCTACAGATGGGGGAGGAAAACTTGCAGTCCCCAGGTAGAGGTTTGTAAAAAAATAAACCACTTTGAACTGTGCAGGGGCAGGGAAAAAAGGGCAGTGCAGCTCAGAGAGCCTGAGTTTAACCTGCTAAAGACAGTTTGTCTCAATGTCGTGGTAGGTGAAACCTCACCATGGCTTTTGAGCAGGGTTTAAACTGCAGAAATCCACCTGGGACACCAAAATAACGTGGAGATGCAGCACATGCATTTCTTCAGAGCTGCTGAGGAATCATTGCTCTATGTCTGTGGCTTCAGAGCTAACAATGAGACCCTTGTAGACTGGCAGAGGGAATCTTAAGATCTGCCGAAACCACCGCGTAGAAGCCTGGAACTCCCTCACTGTTCCTAGAGATGGAGCCTAGGTTGGGATGGGTGAAGAAATAGCACATTGCTCTACCTGTTGCTTGGTTGGTTGTCCTCTGAAACCTCAATGGTGGTGGTGATGGGCTGACCCAGATGTTTGTCTTTATGCTGTGTCAAATCTGGCCTTTAGCTACCTGTACCAGCATCCATGGCCTGCCCAACATCTTTTGCTGTTCTCAGATCATTCCCTGAGGATTACATTGTGCATGAAATACTGATCTTACCTGAAAGACCACCAACTGACTAGGCAAAGAAGCCAAATTGTCAAACACAAGAAGAAGTGCCACCAGAAGAGGGGAAACCCATCCAAGCCATTTGCCAGGGCTGGGGACAAATGCAAGCACTTCCATCTCCAGGGAAGTTTTCCCATCACCTTTCATCAGCTCTAAACAGAGGTTTTAAACACGAAAGGCTGGGGATGTTTTATGAGGTTAGGAGAACAAGTGTTATTGATAAATATGTGCTCAGAAGGGTATTGGCAAAAAGGCCTAGAAATGGTTAACAAGGTAATGGTAAGAAACGTTGACCTTGATTTGTTTTGCTAAGATGTAAAGATTTTTGAAGGTCAAAGGTGTTCTTGTGTAGTGTTTTGGAGTCTAACTGTGTCTGACCCTCTAACATTAAGCTGCTGTGGCCTGCAGTTTTGAAGAGTGAAGCAAACCAGGGGGAAAGAGAGAAGGGGGAGAGAACAGGAAATGGAGTGAGGTGTTTCAGGAAGTTGTCAGGAGTTGACTGATTGATTCCAGATGGAAAGGGTCACCCTTCATGACCCAGGAAATACTCACTGGGGGAAAGCAGTTGGCTTGTGAAAGGGAAGGGCCTGGGAGTTAGAGACCATAGTGGAATGCACATTCCTCTTCCTTTTATCCATAAAATGTATTTTTTTAATCTTCAGCGTATAACAATGGGATTGTCATCTTCATCAGGCAAGAGGGAATGACTGGAGCAAAGTGAAGAAGTTCAGTAGTTGCTATGTCCACAAACTCCCATCTTCTTCCTCCTCACCATCCACAATGAGTTGGTTAGCAGTGTTGTAGCAAAGATAATGAAGGTCTCTGCTGAGCTTCAGCTGTACCTTAGAGACTACAGCAAATGTGGTCCAGAAGTTTGAGAATGTTCTGGTCCAGACCTGAACTTTGCATTTTGGCCCATCCCTGAGAAAGCTGTATTTATTTAGCCTAGCTCCCAGCTTGTGAAATGCCAAGTGGCTCTGACCCTTCTGTGATGAATGGGAGAGGTGAACGAAAATGGAACTGCTCATGGAGAGAGGTCTGAAAGTGCATCTTCCACTCCTGCTGGCTCGGGGAGGAGAGGATGCTCAGTGCTTATCTCCTAAAGAGAGGACTGTTTCTTGCTATTGCTCACTCTACAGGGATCTCTCCAACCCTTCCAGAAGTGTGGCTCTTGTATCCTGCACAACATTCCTACCCAAATGGTGATTCCAACAGGGAACGTGTGTAGAGGTGAAGTCTGCACATGTTAGAAAGACCTCATAGTGAGAGCATGTGGGTGTGTGTCTGTCACATAGGTACCTTGTCTGTGTGAGTTCAGATATGTACATAGGCTGTAGTGTAACTCTCTATATACATGATATATTTTTTATTTACATTTGGTTGCAATTTAAACACTTGTCATAAATATTTCAGGCACTGGAATCATTCAGGTCTATTCCCCTGCTGCCTTGGTGTGCTCTCTGCTGGGCTGGCCAGTGAGAGATGAAAATTTATTTCCATTGTTTAATGGAAAATAATGAAGTGCATCTGAGTGGGTTCAGCAGTGTCATGCAGGAAACCTTCCCTTTGGAGAGGAGTCCTCACTCCACCCAAATGTGCAATGATGAAATCCATTGGCACACAAAAGCAACACATTTTGGGACAAGAATGCTGGAGAAGTGTAAGAGTACAGCATGACAAGAGCCTTTTGGAATGAATTAAACTTGTCTCGAGGCATAAAAGATCCTTGAAGCTAGCAGAGTCCTGTAGGAGGGCAGGTTTCTCTTGCTCCATGCTGAATATGGTTTTATCAACAGTTAGAGCTTGACATTCTGTTACCTGCCTTAAAACAGCTGTATCTGTGAAAATTCAGGAACACATCCAGGGGCAGATTCCCAGTAGCTGTGAATCACTGGAGCTGAGTGGCAGCTGAATGGAGTTAAGCTGATTTACACCAGCTAATGGTGGACACCTGAAAACTTCAGCAAGCTGCCTCTTCTTTCAGGAGTTAGAAGATTGGTTTGTTCTTTTTGGTGTTTTTTTCCTGGAAGTTTGTGGCACAGGGGCACATCTATTTCTGGATTTATAGAGCTTACAGCTTTGGCTATTGTACTGTAAAGGGAAAACTAAGTGGGATTAATTAACATCTACAGTTACTTCCTCTAAGAATTCATATGCTGCTGGAGCCCAGCAACAGAACTCCTGGAGGCTGAGGTTTAAAACCTGCTGCCTGCTTTGGGGTCCTCAGGCTCTGATGATTTTCAAGAGGCTCTAAGCACTCCTATGTCAAACCCAGACACAATATCAGGTACTGTTTTCCTCTAGCAGGAGTTTCCATTTTGCTCAGTCAATGGAGACCTGTATTTTGGAGGCAGATGCAGATACATTTGCATGTGTGCTCAGCAGAGCAGATGGCTCTGAATCTGCCTCTCCGTATCTGAGGGCAAATTGCTGTGGTGCTCTGCAGCCTGCCCTCCTGGTTGGTATATATAGACCTCTTTGCCATCAGCTATGCTACAGTGCATCATAGGAAACTAAATTTAGGGCCATCTGCAGTAGCTGGTTCATTATAGAGTAAGGACATTATAAGGCCCTTAGGATGCTATGTTAAATGGAATTAATGTGCAGAATGAAGGCTGAAAATATTTTTTCCTCCCCTTCTTGTTAGGGAGTGAAGCCTGCAGGACACGATGCCATTTTACCAACAGAACAGGGCTTTAACTAAACTGAATAATTAATCCTTAACAAGTTGAATTTCAAAGCAAATTGCTTACCTGCCTCCTTTTTATTTCCTTTCCTAAATCTCTAGGTTGTGCTATCAACAACAGTGAATGTTGATGGGCACGTGCTGGCCGTGTCTGACAACATGTTTGTCCACAACAACTCCAAGCATGGGCGGAGAGCAAGGAGGCTTGACCCCTCTGAAGGTAGGAGATTGGTGGGGAGGACAGGATGCAAATGAATGCAAAAAACTTATTCCCCCTTCTTCAATTCCTATTTGTTTTCAGGAAGGAAAGAGAGCTAAGGGGGAACTCCAGAACCTCCAGGGGTTTAGAGAAGGAAGAGGCAGGAAAACAGTGTCTACTGCATGCAAAATATGATCCTCTTTACATCTTAAAGACTAGCCCCCTCTCCTTCNAGAAACACGAAGAATTATCTGAATTTCAGACTTCTCACTCAGCTGGGATAAATTTGATTCCAGGCAAATTAGGCAAGATGACATCTTAGTTAAACAGAACAGTTACAGCCCAAGATGTGTATGAAAAAGTGTCACCAGTTCCCTTAAACAAATTACAGGCAAAGCAGAGCCATGCACAGAAGGGAACTGACACTAATTGATTGGAGTTTGTTTGGCTAAGCAAGACTCATGGCTGGCTACAGGATGGGTTTGGGGCTAGAGCAGAGCAATTACAAATCCTTGTATCTGTTAAGCTTCAAGAGGGTTGGCCCCTCCTCTCCCTCTTCCCCTACACTCATGACCAACACATTCCACCTCTCTCAGGCAGACAGTCCTCACAATTACTAGAAAATACTTATCTGTGTCTACTTTTCCCTCCCCTGCAGCTAGGGAAAGTGAGAAGAGCTCGTGATGTTAGTAGAAAAGACAAGCAAGGATATTATTTCATTATAATGTTTTGCTGCCCCACTTCTTAACTGTGCCCTATATCAACCTAAAAGAAGAATTAATGAACTGGAAGAAAATGATTGAATCAGTAAAGAATTCAGAGTGGTGTTAATTCTCCCCCAGCGGGCAGTGAAATGGTAGAAGGAAAATCCCAGGATTCCTAGCCTAGGAAGCCATCCAGTTTTTCCTTGACTGATTGGATGTGATTGACTGGCTGTTCAAAGGAGTCTCGTGTTTTTGGAGCACTGCCAAAGTTCCCCTCCACCTCTGACCCTGTCAACATTGGGAATGGAGTGATGGATTGACTTTGGTTATGGCCTGGAAACCATATTGGGTTCCTGATGGGCTGTATAGTCCAGAGGCCTTCAACATATGGAAGAGAGAAGCAGAAACAACAACAAAAAAAATCTACCCTATAAAATCAAGAAAATGTTTAGAAACTGTGCCCTGATTGGAACTGGAGGAAACACCTAATATTCCCATATCTTTTTTTACCCATTGAGAAACTTACACCATGTTTCTCTGCTCTCCTCCCACAGGGTTTAGCTTTTGTGTGATCAGATGCTAACAAGTAGTTTGCTTTTCCCCCCTCAAACAGCCTCACACAACCACTTAGGCATTTCACTTTTACACCCACTATAGTTGACCTATTAGGCTTTAATGACACCATGTTAAGTGCCAGTAATGAATAGGCAAGTAATTAACACTAGCAAGGCAGAAAGCATGCTCTTAGGTATGTATGCATTTATTTCTTGGGCTTCATGGAATGGCAGAGCAGCCTTCGTGGGGAATGGCTGGAGGGGACTTGTCCTAGCCCTTTGTCAGCACTGGGGAGTTCCCAGCAGCCTGAAGGTGCAGCAGTGCAGGAACTCCAGGAGCAGGGAGGTGAAGCTGCTGGAAGCTACGGTTTGCATCAGCATCACTTAGGACTGCTCAACGCTCCAAGAAGTTGCTTGCACTCGCCTTCTGCAGGGGTTTACACCTAGAGTGGCAAACAGTCTCAAAGCTGTGGGTTGGGGGGAAATAACCTCATAGCCTGATGCTCTGATGTCCTTTTTGTTTTCTCTAGCCACCCCATGCATCAAAGCCATCAGCCCCAGTGAAGGCTGGACCACTGGAGGAGCGATGGTCATCATTATTGGAGACAACTTCTTTGATGGGCTGCAAGTTGTGTTTGGAACCATGCTTGTGTGGAGTGAGGTAGGTAGAGGCACCTTCTTGTTGTTAAGTGTAAAGAACATTCCTTTTCTGAGGAAAGTGGAGGGAAAAGGGGTTAATTCCTATTCCAATAATGGTGTAAAAGTGGTGGCATGAAAAGCAGGCAACCCAATGTGAAGGAACTTTCTGCCACATGTTTCCTCTGTGGGACTCCTTGCTCTGTGATATTATCAAGGTCAACTGGTCAGTTATTTCCAGAATGGACCTGAACAAATTTAGTTGTCTGGAGACAGGTAAAGAACTAAAGGAAGGAGTAGGGTTTGGAAAGGAGACAGAACTCCTGCTGAGTCCAGAAATAAGGCAGCAATTAATGAATGGGCATAGGCAGTACAATTTTCCAGGTGAGAATTTATCCTAAAACGTGTCTTCCTCTCCTGGAGCCAAGAAGCTAGACTAGATGCATCACTTGCCTTATCTATGGTGTTCCTATGTGGGGAATAAGGGTTGAGTTAACTCATCCAGCATTATTTGGAGGGTGAAAAGTGAAAGCAGGAGGAAAAAGACAGCCATGCCATAACTCTGCCTCTCCTGTTGTTATTTCCTAGCTTATCACACCTCACGCCATCCGGGTTCAGACACCTCCACGCCACATTCCCGGAGTGGTTGAAGTGACATTATCCTACAAGTCCAAACAGTTTTGCAAAGGGGCACCAGGCAGGTTTATTTACACAGGTAAGTGATGGCAAGTTACCTTCCAGGAGCTGGAGCTCAGAGCCTCTTTGCTTGGCTCATCAGTATTGACAACTCTCTGCTTGCTTTATTTACGTAGCCTCTTGCTGTCTGAAGGCCACTCTGCTGGTTGTGGCCTGTGCAATGAAAGGAGACAGCTTCACTCTGGGGCAGAGGTGGCCAGGCTCTCTTACTACACATGTTAGTATTTTTTTCTCAGCTTAGAGCTTGTGCTGTTATGATATGGATCTGCCTATAGATACTGAGTGTGTGCACAGGGACATGATGGTGATATGGGTCTGCCTATGGATTTATTGAGTGCAGAAGAACTTGGTTATGGGATGGGTATCATATATAGATATATAGAGTGCACAGGAACATAATTATGATATGGGTCTGCCTATGGATACACAGAGTGTACAGGAACATGGTTATGATATGGATCTGCCTATGGATATATAGAGAGCACAGGAACATGACTGTGATATGGATCTGCCTATGGCTATATAGAGTGCACAGGAACATGACTGTGATATGGATCTGCCTATAGGAATATTGAGTGCACAGGAACATGACTGTGATATGGATCTGTCTACAGATATATTGAGTGGACAAGAACATGGTAACATTGTTCTACATACTCAAGATGTTTTATTTAGAACAGTATTTACTTTACATTTCCCTCCCACTGGAGGTAACCTTTCATTTTCAAGACAATCCCAGAGGATAAGGACAGCATCTTGTATCGAGAGAAGCCAATGAGCTGAGTGCAAAACAAATCTGTTGGGGTTGGTTTTTCTACCCTGAAATGGATTATCAACTTATTTAGTGCCCTATATTCACCTCTGCTAGCAGGAGAAGACTATCTATAGATCTGAAAGAAAAAAATCAGATGGGACCATATGGCCATCTCATTGAACTGACAGTAGCAGGTTGGCACACAAAGTGGACACTGAGGTTTCTGGAGCCTATTAAACATGGCTGGGGAATAATGGTGTGCTGAGTTCTGAAGGGTGGATTTATATTTAAGTTGAATGAATTGCTCCCACCAATTCATCTTCAGATTTCTCAGTAGGGAAGGATCCCAGCTTCCCAGGAGCTGGCACTCCAAGAGCAAAGGATCAGTGTCATGGACTCATGTGCAGTACAGGGCTCATAGGGGCTGCACTAGCCCTGATGTGTTTGCCTTCAGAGAAAGAGACTCTTCATTTTACAGTTATTATTGCAGATTTAAGTGGAAAGTTCTATGTCATTTTCTGCTTCTGGAGACTTTGCTCTCAAGGTCTTCAGCACAAGCACCACTGAGGACCACCACCTGTGTGCTGTTGGTACCTGTGCTGGAAGAGGTTTAGGGATGGAGTGATTCAGAGATGTGTAACAGAAATGTGCATTCCTCTGTGAAGAAATGTCAGCTTATTATTTTTATAAAGCTGTTTTAAGTGCAAGACTTGTACTAGCTAGGGGGGACTTGAGTCAGGCTGCAGTGCAGCTCTGGAATGTGTTAATTAGAGAGCTCCCACAAAAAGGGACATGAAGATGTAAGTAGGAGCCAGCAGAAGAGGAGGAAGTTAAATATACTACCCCTGGTTTAGTGCTGCTGTTGGCATAGGGATATCTGTTAGTGTTCTCTGAGGAGTGAGTGGGTGCTTACTGCCATATGTTACAAAACCACATCTCACAGAAGATGCTGAAGCTGTTAGAGTGAGGGCAGGACAGACAGCTCCTCAATCTGTCTCCTTCCAGGCCCTGCAGTTCTCCCACCATGGCAGGCAAAATGATAAACACAGCTCTTAGGTAGAGGCTTCACCTGTGTAATCAATTCCCCCAGGTTGTTGCTGCTAATAGCAGCAAAAACAACTTCTAAGCTATGAAAATAACATGGTGGCTGGGGTTTTTTTATCTTTCCATGACTGTGCTATCAGAAAACTGCTGAGCAGGGTCCTGCACCTAGTGAGGAATAACCTCATGGACCAGGACAGGCTGGGGGTTGAGCTGCTGGAATGTAGCTCAGCAGAGAAGGACCTGGGAGTGCTGGTGGACAACAAGCTGTCCATGGGCCAAAGATGTGCCCTTGTGGCCAAGAAGGCCAATGGTCTTCTGGGCTGCATTGGCAAGAGCAGTGCCAGCAGGTGGAGGGAGGTGATCCTGCACCTACAGCCAGCCCTGGGGAGGCCCCACCTGGAGTATTGTGTCCAATTCTGGGCTCCTCAGTACAGGAGAGACATGGAGCTCCTGGAGCAAGTCCAATGGAGAGCTACAAAGATGATTAGGGGCTGGAGCATCTCCCCTGTGGGGAAAGGCTGAGGCACCTGGGCTTGGTTGGCCTGGAGGGGGCTGAAAGGGACCTTATCAGTGGACAGAAGTATCTGAAGGGAGAGTGGCAAGAGGGTGGAGCCAGGCTCTTCTCAGTTGTGTCAAGCAATAGAACATGAGGCAAAGGGCACAAACTGGAACTCAGGAATTTCCACCTAGACATGAAGAAGAGACTGGAAAGTGTGAAATCCTGCAAACTAAAAGCATGGAAAGATGCAGTTGTGTCAGAACTAGTAACAACAGCAGCAACAACTAGCAGCCCCAGAATATCAGGTTCATGTTGTGTTAAGTCCTTCACAACTATGAAGTGCCAAGATACAGAATCACAGGATGTAGACTGATTTGGGTTGGAAGGGACCTTGAAAGGTCATCTGGTCCAACCCCTGAGATACAACCTCAGGTGGAAAGCACAAAGAGTGAAGGCATGAAAAACATTGAGAGGCTGGTGGTAGGGACTTCATGGGTGTGAGAAGACTAGTCATCCATACAAACCCAGAGCACAGAGGGTTCATCAGGGCCTCACTGCACCAGACATGGACAACCAGTTTCAGGAAGACACATGCTTCCACTTTATACATGAGACATTGCCATGGAAATTAACCACTTGCCTGTGGTTGTCCAGGAAAGCTGAAGCTAGGCAGGGAAATAGATCTCTCAGCTTGTAGTCATATCCTTTAACCACCAGAACACCACCTCTCTTCTAAAACATGGAAACAGAAAAACAATGATCTCAGTATTGGATCTGCTTGTGCCCTCAATATTTAATATACAATCAAATATTAATGTTTGACCTGATTAGACTGGAGATTTTTTTCTTTTTCTTTAAGAGTCCCAGTAAGATAGGTTTGTTTAAAGAAGAAAATGATAACCTCTTGAAAAGGTGAATATAAAAATTAGATAGAAATTCCAAGGGTAAACCTAAGTGCCACAGTTGAGCTGTTATGGGAGCTCCTCTGCATCCTGTAAGGTGCATTTCTACCAGCTCCAAGCAGAGTGTGCTGTGCAAGCACTGCTCTCACTGTGGTTCTCTCAGCAGTTCCACTCCCAAGTGCTATCATTCAGGGTGCTGCAACTCAGCCACCAAGTTCCTCTCATCACCAAAATGTGATGTGTGGACTTCACCATAAGGTTCCCAGATGGAAAGCTTTCAGAAGAGTGAAGGCATCTAACAGTGTACTACAGAGTGTAGCAAACATCTAGAGAAACGGCTCGTTGAACATTAATGGCAGTTGCTGAACCAACTTACATACCTCAGTAGTTAAGTATGTAGTTAAAGAGGGAGAAAAAGTCTAATTTTAAATCCCCACAACTAACCATTGAGCCCCTGTGTGTTCCTTAATCTGGTAAGAGTACAGCTTGCACATCTCCATGTTCTGAATTACTTCTCTTTCGTTGTCTGCTGCTGCAATAGTAAGACATGAGTTCTCTGCTGCTAATCTAGCAGTAGCCTCATACCCTGCTTTTACTACTGCCCAGATTTCAAGCTCTCTGCTGCTGTAAGTAGTTCCATTATAGTTCCCTTGGCTTTAATAATGCTTACATCAGCTTACTCCAGCTGAGGATGGGTCTCAAAGGCTTTCATAGCTTCAGTTTGATCCCAGCTCTGTGTTTACTTTGTCGTGGAGATGCTAACCTGGAAATGTGTCTATCAGGGAGATTTTGAACATAATTTTCCTTGCTGAGCAGAAATCCTCCAGGGGTTCCCTTGTCAGAGCAATGCAATATAAAATAATCTGTAGGATATGTCAGCTCCCAGGTTGTGCTGTGTGAGTCTCTCCCAGGCACCAAGGAGAGGAGATAGGAGGCTACTGGTTTGCTAAAGCTTGTAAGTAGATTCGAGAAGGTCTTGTTATCTGCTTGTGGGGAACAACACTTACAAGGATGCAGTGAGCTCTACAAATTGGAAGAGCAAGTTCACTTGACCAGAACACAGCTGATGTGACAGGAAGCATCTGCAGAGAGCAGCTCCTACTACTGCTTTAGCCTGCGACAGACACATGCCACAGGAGGCAGTGCTGTGTTGGGAGGAGAGGGTTTGCAAGAGCTGTTACCAGCACAGCAGCTGTGACACAGGAACCCTGCAGTACTCTTCTAGCAGCATCCCCCCAGCTCCAGACCACAATGCAGGTCTGCCCAGTACCTGTGTACCTCCCAAGCCCAGTTAGCATGACTGTAGCAAGTGAGCTTCTGAAGCCAACAACATGGAAATGTATTTTTCTGTGGGGTCAGTACCCATCTTCTCTTTACTGTTGGCTTGAATGAAGGTAGAGCCTAGAAGAAAGGTGGGATTCCAACCTTAAGGCCTCTGGAGCCTTTTCCTCTGTGTTAACTTCATTATAAAGGTGTAGACATCACTCTGCAAACCCCACACTCCCTCTGGCTCAGCTTTCTGGGTTCAGGCTAACCCTAGAGGTATGCACACTTGGTTTCTTCTCAGTCATACTCTTGCAAAGAGAGGACTTGCTGCCTGTTGGTCTGCTTCATGGAGTAAAGCAAAGAGGAGCTGCAGAACATTGCTAAGGTCCTTGATGTGGCTTTTCTCTGAGAGGCAGGGAGGGAGCATGAGCATCTCCTAGGATGAACACTGGCAATGCCAGAATGAGCTGTCACTCAGGGTAAATTGTGCAGATCTTCCTAACATCATCTTCCTTCAACAGTCTTATGTGCTCTGAAGTGTGGTGAAATAATTAATACTTTAAATGTCAGCACTGTTATCTCTGAGTTTGTCCCTGTTGAGATGAATGGGACAGAGCTGGTGTTCCAGGTTCTGCAGATGCAGACAGATGTCATGGCAGCAGTTGCTCAAGTGTGAGGATTTTATCTTTTCTCCTATTCCCGTGAATCCTAACAGCTTGAGACTTGTATTTAAAATGAAAGCATGGGTTTGGGAGGGTAAGGAACAAGGAACTAACCTATTTGAGCCTTGTCATAAATAAAGTCAGGCAGGCTGGGGGCATTCAGAGCTCTTCCCTGCTGCTGACTGCTCCAGCTCTGCTGTTAGAACAGTTATGCTGGAGTGAGGTTTACAGACTAACTTGACACTTTCCTTTCCTCACAGGGTGGTTGGTTGCTCTCTCTTTTGTTTTGCATGCATTATATCATGTCATGCACAATCTTTTTAAACTATGCTCTGGGAAGTTCAAGAGCCCTCTTGTGCCTTGAAACACTGGATTTGAGAGGTGCCAAAGGGCTTTTCCTGTACCTGAATCACTTTTCTTGAGGTCTGATTTGTAGGAAATGATGAGCAACTTGGTTCTGTGTCAGATCCTTCAAGGTCTCTCAATTCATGAATCCAAAAGCATTTGGAATCATTTGGGCATATTCTGCATAACACATAGATCAATGAGTACTGAGCCAGTGGCTCTTTCTTTTCTCAGTGGAAGTGGTATTGTGGTGAAGCTTTAAGCTCACTGGTGGATTCTACCTCTTGCCCTTCAGCTGAAAAGGTATCATTGATTCTACCAATGCTGGAGGTTGGGTTTGAACAGGATTTCAAGACAGACATATTTTTGTTTCATTAATGAGTAAAACTAGCAGTAGGCAATTTTGGTGTGAGCTGTACAGAAAACCTTTTGTGCTGAAAGACATAATATATCCATTGATTCAAGATGGCTGAGGAGTTCTTGGAACAATCCAACATTGTTGAGAAGAGAGTTGCTGCTACTTCTCTATCAGAACAAAAATGTCCATCTCAATCCATTGGAAAAATGTTTGTTGAACAATAGCCAGTTTCTTCTTCCTGAATTAGCATTTTGCATATTCCCATTAGCTATTTTTAGTGAACTATGTGTACATACATGTTTAAATTCCTCTATATGTTACATTGCTTTTGCTTAGTTTAAGATATAGATATATATATCTTAACTGATTAGACTGGTAATCAAGAAGAGAAATGGCACATAATGATGTATAAGCTCTTGAGAGAACTGGCCTGTAATTCTTAGGATTATTGGCAAAAAAACTACCCTTCCCCTCCCCCCCAAAATATCTCCTTCCCAAATGGGATGTGGAGTCTGTGGCAGTTGAAATGTGTATTATTAAACTCCTTAAGCAAACCAGAATGGCTCCCAGTGGAGAGCAAAGACATTCTAAGTATAGCCAAGACTAAATTCTCAGGTCTGGGCTTTCTCTACTCAATTCCCACTTGATTATCTCCTGTAATATTTAAACTTCATGCCATGCCATAATTATTTAATAAAAAGTAAATATAAAATGTTATCTCAGTGGGGAATATGACCTTTTACCTTCGTGTTGTTGTACCAAAGGCAGACACAGATAAACAGAGAAGCTGGATCAGTATCCTGGTCTGTCTCATGTGATAGTTTCATTCTTCTGCTGGCTGGGAGGCTTATCCTGGAAGGTGCTGAGTGTATTTTGGAAGATGCCATAAGTGCCATCAATGCCTCTTGCAGTCAGGTGGCTTCAGCCATGCTGATATCACCTGGTATTAAAACAAAAAAAGCTTTTTCAGAAGAACCACAACTGGTACAAGAGGACAGAAGCAGCTAGGACAGTGCTAAAGGACCTACTTGTGATACCTAGGAAATGCACCATGGAATTCTGAGCCAGACTCTCAGCATGGATTTATCATTTCAGTGACAATGCACGTTCTGAAGTGCAAGGAAATGCTAAACTCACCCCTGCAACTGCATCACTAAACACGAGTAATCCACATGTGTTAGAGGCAGTCAAAGCCCATGAGCCTGCAGAATGCTACAGAACTGACTGCTGGGCTCAGTATTAATTTGGAGTTTAATTTTGACTAATCAGAAATGAGATTATCACTGCCACCATTTCCTAGTAGAGAGTCTTAAAGCTTCTGATGCTCTATGAAATCATCAGCGCTGCCAGTAGGGCTCCACCAGCTATTAGTAAGTGAGGATCTGGGTCAGAAATATCTTGTTTTATCCACTAGAGACTCAGATCATTACAGTGCAGTGGCTGTTGCTGCATAACAGCCATACCCCACTGAAGAAGTTAATGTGTCTAATGAGTAGCTGTGCCCTAGTTTGTGAAGGCAAAACGTCAGGGGTGTGTAATGTGTTTATTAGCTGAGTGAATACAGCACTCTTGGTTCCTGGCTAACAAAGAGAGTAGGAGACCTGTTCTAAATTGCATTGGTACCATAACTTGCTGTGCTGGTGCCCTGGTCAGTTTTGTCCAGAGTAACTACAGCCCCAAGCAGTATTTTGTGACAGTGCTTCCCTGCTGCATCTTTCCAATTAGTTACTCAGCCTTTGAGAGATGGACAACAGTTCAGCAGCAGAAACTGGAGCACATTCAAGTGCAGAAGTCAAAATGTCTTCATTCCCTGTATTGAACAAACCAGACTCAGTAGTGTGTCCCTTTGGAATGCTTTTGGTAAAAGGGTTTGCAAGTAGCATGCAGCATTTTTCCTGTGGAGAAGCTGTGAGTGAAATCCAACTTCCTTAGGTAATCAAACTTCAGAGTCATACAAAGAGCTAGAGAGGTACACACACACACACATGTCATATGATTGGATTTTTCTCTTTTCCTTTCAGCTTTAAATGAACCCACCATAGATTATGGTTTCCAAAGACTGCAAAAGGTCATCCCAAGACATCCTGGTGACCCTGAAAGACTAGCAAAGGTAAAGTATTTTGAAATTCAGTAGGGAACAGAGGTCCTGCTTCCATTGGGTGTGCCTGGAAACTGTCTCCATGTTTGGAGCTGGTGCCCTTGGAGCAGCTTCAGGACTCTGGAGAGTTCCTGGCTGGAGCCCGTGGCAGGAGGCACTGGTCACCCCTCAACCCAACCCGCAGGGGCTGGAAGGCTAGAAGGGGTTCAGCCTTTCAGGTAAGTGGCAAATGATGACTCTTTCCTCGGACCCAGTTTTCAGAGTGACCACACACAACCACTAGCCACTTCAAAATTACTACCTCGTGGTTTTCTTGGCACTGCAATCCCTTTGTTGTTGAAACACTCATTGGATGCATCTGCTCATCCTCCAGGAGATGCTGTTGAAACGAGCTGCTGACCTAGTTGAAGCACTGTATGGAACACCACATAACAACCAGGTCAGAATGCCTGCCTTCACCAGGGGAGTGGGATACAGTCCCCTTTAGCAAGAAACACTAGAACATGTCTCAGCTTGGCCCTTTCATCTGCAGGACATCATCCTGAAACGAGCTGCAGACATCGCAGAAGCTCTCTACAGCGTCCCCAGGAACCCCGCCCAGATCCCTGCCCTCTCCAGCTCTCCTGCTCACAGCAGCATGATGGGAATTAACTCCTATGGCAGCCAGTTAGGAGTCAGCATTTCAGAGTCCACACAGGGGAACAATCAAGGTAAGCACTGCAAGTAGGAGAATGTTAATTTAAATACCCCAAAACTGCATCCCAATTGCTTCCACAGCAGGTTCTCCACTTCTGGACCTGCTCAGCTGATAGCCAGAAAGCTCCTTTTAAACTGGCAGCACTGGAAATGGAGATGTGCTGTCACTTTGGAGCTGGGTCACTCACCTTGTTAGCTATGGCTGAAAGCATTTTGGAGTCACTTTGGATACCAACTTAACCCTGAATCCTCTCCTTGCTCCTCTCAGTATCTTCTGGGTGGGATTGGTCATGTCTCTGTGTTCAAACAAGACAAGGACAGCAATTGACAGACCTTCTCAGAGTTAAATTGATGGGAAATTGCCTTCTTGATTTTTTTTAAGGCTGCTTGCTCAGAGTTAATTAATTTTACCAACTTGGCTATGTTGTGTGTTTTACATTTACTCCAGATACAGTATTGAGTGTTAGGAAAACAGGCCATAAAAAGACATACTAACAGTACATCATGTATTTAACTGCATCATGGGAGCAATATCAATTTTGGGCATTTTCTGACTCTTGAATAGTTAGATTTTTTAGCATTCAGTTCCAGTAGCACACAGTCTGTGGTTGGCTGCATGTTTAACACTCAAACCTTGTCTGTGAGGTTAATATTACATATGCCATGTTAAAAGTCATCATGTAGATAATTTTCCTGGGTTTTTTTCACTTTTAATAAGTTCTTACCAGCCCTGAATTAGAACTTCATAATATAAGTAGGCAGAAATATCCTAACTCAGTATCTCAATGGTAACCACTTTTAAAGTATCCAGTGGATCACTTCTTTCTGTGGAAAAATCCTTTTGCAGCTGGAATAAAAGCCTTGTGGTTCAGTGCTGATAGCTGTGGTGCTCTTCAGGTCTCTTCTTTGGGAGAAAAAAAGAGGCCAGATTTTGGTTCTCAAATATTTGATTTCTTTCTTTTAAGACAAAAATACCCCAGTTTTACCCTGTTTATTTTTGCCCCCAAGAAGATTATCTTCAAAGTCAAACTGCAAACTATATATAGGTTCTGATTTCCCCTTAGTAATGTACTTGCTTTATTTGTAGTTCATCAATAATTTGGAGAGCACAACCTCCTCCCTAAAACTGTGGCAAATCCCACAGATGTTATAAATTCTACCTCAGAAAAAGAGGAGCAGACAAGGTTGATTTTCCCAGCTCTTAGAACAAATTTCAGCTTTTAACAAATAACATCTGATTGGAAAAATATAGGTCAGGTCACTACAAAAAGTTACTTTCCCACTTTAGTTTTAAAAGTTAGAATCATAAAATAGTTTGGGTTGGAAGGGACCTCGAAGATCATCTAGCTCCAACCCCTCTGCCATGGGCAGGGACACCTTCCCCTAGACTAGGTTGCTCAAGACCTTATCCAACCTGGTTTGGGATAATTCCAGGGATGGAACAACCACAGCTTCTCTGGGAAACTTATTCCAGAGTCTCACCAGCCTCACCATAAAGAATTAATATTGCTTAACTGAAAATCACTTGCATAAAAGCCACTGAATGTAATAGTGCTTGTTTAAATAGTATAGAATCATTAATGGTGGGGGAGACCTCTAAGAGCATCAAGTCCAACCTCAACCATCACCTCCACACCATTAAACCATGGCCCTCAGTACCACAGCTAGATGTTTTTTCAACCCCTCCAGGGATGGTGACTCCACCACTGCCCTAGGCAGCCTGACAACTCCTTCAGGGGAGAAATTGTTCCTAATAGCCAATCTAAACCTTCCCTGGAGCAACTTGAGGCCATTTCTTCTTGTTCTGTCACTTGTTCCTTGGGAGAAGAGCCCAAGCTCCAACCTCCTTTCAGGGAGTTGGAGAGAGAGATAAGGTCTCCCTTGACCTTCCTCTTCTTCAGACTAAACAAGCCCAGTTCCTTTTATTAATGTGGATTTAAGGAAGGGATGTATTTAAACAGAGGCTAGCCAGGAGAAAGCTTTAAGCCCAATCCCCTGACATGCTTTGAGATGGGTTGGTTTGGTGTTTCTTTTAGGTTACATTCGTAACACAAGCAGCATCTCCCCCCGAGGTTACTCCTCCAGTTCCACACCTCAACAGTCCAACTACAGCACTTCCAGCAACAGCATGAATGGCTACAGCAACGTCCCCATGTCCAACCTGGGTGTTCCAGGCTCTCCTGGCTTCATCAATGGCTCTCCAACAGGATCCCCCTATGGATGTAAGTGCTTTGTTCCTTTTATAGTTCATTCTTGCTCCTGCTTAATCTACTTCACCCCCCATCAGAAAATGCACCAAGTGATGGCTCTCAAGAGAAGTTCTCAAGATTTAGGGAAGGTTTTTGCTCTGGTATTTTCTAGTATGAGTTAGATGTTCCCATTTCCAAGAAGATTAGAGGAATATTGAATCTTACTGGTGTCTCCTTTATATTTCTACACATTCCTAAGTGGCAAAAGCCACAGTGAGAAATGAGGCACAACTTGCAGCTGTAGATGATTCAGACAGTAGCCACCACATAGCATAGAGACTGCTCCCAATCCTGTGTAAAAACCACTCTCAGATAATTGAGATGTGTATGAACTGCTTTGACAATAACTGAGAGCTGAGCTGTGGCTTCATTCCCTGTGAAACTAAACAATGACCTTGAGAATCAGAAGTAGAACAAGGCTGGAATTAGGTTCTGGGAGTTAGTCTCACTGTGCTTCTCTTTACTAGTCTTACCATAAACAAATCACTCTTCCTTTCATGCCTTAATTCCCCTCTGGCAAGAATGTGTGTGTGTGTAAAATACATAAACAAATAAATACAGAGACACTTAATGTTGAACAGTGGAACAGCTCTTTCCTTATTGACTTATTATTGACTTATTTACCCACACTGTAGTTACTTCAGGGAGGAGAGAGCTCCCAATAAGATCAGGATCATGCCTTTCCAGATACTTCTTTCAAAAGAAGCCAATTTAGATTCAAATCTAAGCAACAGCCTTCACCAATCTCCCCTCAACTCCAACCAAGGAAATCTTCATTTTTACACAGCTGGGGAGGGCACAGGAATTGCCTCCCAGCCTTCCCAGTCCCCCCAGCACAGGTGGGGAGTGGACAGCCTGTTACCAGTTACTGTTTGTTCATGTTGCCTCTCTCTCCCCCCACCTTGGTGACTAACCACTTCCTGAGAGCCTCACTCTCTTTTCTGAGCTACTCAGTGTAACCAACACTCTACAGCAGCCAAGTCAAAGTGAGAATGAGATCTTCTCTTTAAGAGGTCAGATGAGTTACCAGAAGGTAGAACATTTTAAGCAGATTTATTTGCCAAACTTCTATCAGTGCATTTCTGATGAGGATTCCCTTTTTCCTCTTGCAGTGATGTCTTCAAGTCCAACAGTTGGCTCCTCCAGCACTTCTTCCATCCTTCCATTCTCCTCTTCAGTCTTTCCTGCTGTCAAACAGAAGAGTGCCTTTGCTCCTGTCATCAGACCCCAAGGGTCTCCTTCTCCTGCCTGCTCTAGTGGCAATGGAAATGGGTTCAGAGGTAAGGAATGGACAATTAATGCTCACCCTGGAGATGTAAACCACAATGTGCTAGCACAGGTGAACACAGCAACTGCCTGAACACCATCACCACTGCTGATACAGGACTGAGCAGGGAAAAATCTGCCCCAATCCAACTGGATGTCCCATCCCTGGAACCATCCAAGGTCAGGTTGGCCAAGGCTCTGAGCAATCTGATCTAGTTACAGGGGTCTCTGCTTACAGCAGGGGGGTTGGGCTAGATGACTTCTAAAGGTCCCTTCCAACTCAAACCATTCTATGATTCTATGACTAAAGCAATGCTCTGGGCTTTGTCTGTTTGGTTTTGAACCAACAGGGGACAGACAACCCTCTGTACCAAGAAGGATTTGATCCACACTGCATTTCAGTACCAGCTCTTTTCTGAGGAATGACTTCTCCTTAGGCTTCAGGGACTTGTAAAGCCAATGTCTGCCCTGCAGACTTAATACACAGCTCTGAACAGAGCAGCCATGTCCCAAATCCTGCTGCAGGCTTTAGGCTCATACTGGGAATTGAGCTCTCTAGTATATTTACAGCCTTTTTAAAGGTGATCTGCAAAACAAATGTGAGTATTAAGATGAGAATGGAAACCTGTGCTAAATTCTTTCTTTTACCAGGCTGGGGGTGTGGTGGGGAGAGCATGCAGCACATAAATATGCTCCAAGTCTCCATAAAAAAAGCATTTACAGGGCCTGGGAAGTCATCTGGCTCCTTCAGACTTCACTAGAGATACCAGAGAGAACACAACTCTGGGAATTCAGCCATGCCAAGAGGCAGTGGTAATTCCAAGCTGAGCCCCACCTGTTGACTTGGGTGTGTTATAAATCCTTAGCTAGGCCAGAGGGACTTCCATAAACTGTGATTATTTTATATAATAAGGAGATTCTGACTGTGTTGAACAAAACCAATTACATCTTTAAAAGCTAACTTTTAGCTTCATGAAACTGCTTCTTCCCCTTGCCCCAATTACATGCATCTGCTGCTCAGAGATCATCTACTCCCCACCAGTGAAAGACATTGATCTACCCAACTAAGTGTACAGCTACCATGGTGACAGGGAACAGAATTTCTTTCCCAGTCTGTTTAAAGAGGATAAAAAGAAGGATTTGAAGCCATTTTTCTTTCAAGTAGAGGTACAGAAAGTTTGGTTAGCCCCACAGTTGGAGCTATTTATCTCAGCTGTTTAGCAATGGGTTTAGCTTTGGTAATGGTTGGTGTGATCATGGTGCCTCAAGAGTCATCACCACTACCTGGCCTGCAGTTAACCTTTTTATTTCTTATTGTTTGTCTGTTGGGAGGAGGGGGGTGTTGGAGGCTGTTCCAGGGAGCACCTAATGAAGGGACAGATTGCTTTCACTGCATCTTTATAAAGACTGAGAGGCTTTGGAGGACTGCTCCAAGGTCATGTAAGTTGAAACAGCTTTAGTCAAACATTTAACTAGGGAGGGAGATCAACTTCAGAACAGTTTGCTTCTCTAGCTGAAGCCAGTTGGACAGTGCTGGAATCTAAGGACAAATCACTGGGTTCTGAAGATATTTAAATCTGCTTTAAAGTGAAAGTTACCTAACTGCTGAGAAGGCCTAGTTGTCAGGAAGTTATCTAAGGTAACCAACCACAGAGCAGTCCAGTAAGGAAATCACTCAGGTTGTTTCTGGGACAGATTAAGGACAGAGAAAGGATTTAAAGAAAAAAAGAACCCACCCCAAAACCCACTCTTTTTGAATGCAATACTTTTCCTTAACCTGCCCTGTCTGTCCTGTCTGCTTGGCAAGACTTTAAGAGGGCTATCTCCTTGTGCATCATCCCCCTGAGACAGAACTACAGTACCATGCCACAGCTGCTATTCAAATAAGTCCTCAGCAGCTACAGTATCCAGTACAACAGGACTTGTCAGTCAGCCTGCAACAACAGGCAGTAACAGCAAAGGTAGTAATTGCTCCACAGAGCAGCACACATCTGCCCAAGGTTTGTTAACACCAGGTCTTTGTAATTAGTTAACTATTTCAGCCAGAGATTCTTCTGTCCAACTGAACTATTTAAATTGATGCAAGCTGGGGAGCAGCACATGCTTTGGAAAGGCTCCAGATCCCCCCAGCCTGAGATCCAAATCAACCTTCCCATAGTGCTGACAGACAGATGTGGCCAGAAAGTCAACAGCAGGGTCCCAGGGAGGATTCTTGGATGGACTTACTGCACTGCAGCCATGGGAGCTTCTTAATCTCCCCTGTTACACCTTCACCCTGCAGTATAAACTAGGAGCAGAGGTGCTGGTAGTGCAATTGATTTATTTACTTACTTACTTACCAAACTTAGGCACAGTAAATACTGATGGAGATGGAATAGTAAAAGCCCAGAGCAAGCAGTAAGTCTATGCACAGCAGACAAGTGTTTTGACATTACCTCTCCATCTCCCCACCCATACCATGGAGAAAACATTTCTCCAGCAGGGAAATTTTAAGCTTTCAGGTAATATTTGCAATCTACTTGGCTACATCTTTTGTTCAAAGGCAAAAGTGTCCTGCTGATAGTCTCCATCCTGCTTATTGCATCCTGTTGCAATGAGAACAGCAGAAATAATGCCAGCACCTCAGGGCTTGCCCCTGTGTTACAGCAGCAATGGGAACCCAGAGTACAGCTTCCACTTCTGTTAACCACAGCAGTGTTTGAGCCTGGATTAGAACTTAGCAGAAGGAGCTGTACAAGTCTCAGCCTCAGGTTAGCATTCCTGTTATTCCAGGCAGTTTACAGTACTGCTGGCCATTCTTTTTTTCCAAAACTGTATTTTGGTTGAAAAGTCTTGGTGATTAAAAGCTGCTGGAGAGAGCAGGACAGCTGGTAGAAAACATAGTGTAACCCAAAAGCATTAGCTAAGCATGAAACTTGCCTGTCTCCTGCCTTTCAGCTTGGGGCTGCACAACAGAGGCAAGACCTGTGGAAGGCCCTCAGATAACCCTCTGGGCCATGTGTTCTTGCTTACCTCTTTCACCTGCCATCTGCTAGAGATCCTTACAATGTAACAGGACATGATAGGGAGAGAACAAGCAGCAGTCCATACTGGACACCTCTTGCTCCTCTGTGCTCTCCAAATTGAGAGCAGGTGATGGTGCTCAGAAGAGTTGTATGCTCCATGCATGTCACATGTCAAGGCAGTTTAAGAAGGGCCTTTGGAAGATGTAACATGATGTGACACAACACAGCATGATAAGTACACAAATGCCTAATCAACTCATCTCAGATGGAAGGCAGCTGATGGGAAAAGCAAGCAAATTGGAAACTGCTGGAACAGCATGGACTGCTGACTGCCCAGATTACCTTTGGCCAGCTCAGCACATCTCAATGTGAAAATGCAAGCTCAGTTACAAGGAATAGCAGGCAAGCCCCAGCAGGTCTGATGTTCCATTAACCACCAGGATCCTAGCCAATCCAAGAGGTAGTGAAGTCTCATACCCTTAGGAAGAGCAAATCTAGCAAAGGAGGCATCTGCACCACTCCCTAAGGAAATACAGGTATTTAAGGTGAAGACCCTAATTCCTAGTATCTTCTCTCCATGAAGTTAGGGAGTGTCAACAGCACTGGAGATTCCAGTCCCTTTGCAAACAGGTCATGAGAAAAAGAGTTGCTCTGAGAAGTTTGTGAGGGGTGGGCTGCAGCTGAAGTGGCTGGCTCAGGTCACAGAGCAATGCCTCCTCCTTGTTACCACAGCCCAGTGCCTGACCTGCTCTTCCATGCCAAAGGCCAGCTCCAAGCAACACTTACTTAAGACACAGCATTGAAAACAACCCTTACCAGTCATTCTAACCAGCTCAAACCATCCAGGCCCTTTCCACACTAGGAATGTTCAGCAATATGCTTCTGCCTGGATATCAGAATGATTCCAGGCCCTAGACAGTGACTTAAGGATGCCAAAGGCTGCAAATGATAAATATGTGCTGTCAATACATGTGAAAAGCCTGTATCTGTCAGCTGATTAAATGTGATCTATTGCAAGGATCAAGTGCATTTCTCTCCCCAGTTTGTTGGCAGAGATGTCAGAGGCACAGACAGCTTCAGACTAAAGAAAACCTTCAGAGATGTTTAGAACTTCTAGCTAACACTTAACTAAACCAGAAATATCTCCTATCACCAGTAATTGTTCACCTTTCATTTGATGGGATGTTAACTTCAGTAGCTCACCACATGCCACAGAGATGATCAGGCTAGACAAGAGCTCCATTTTTAATGGCAGACAACAAAAATCTGCCACCTCTAATGAAAGAGAAGATTCCAGACCTGTGTGTCACACAGAAGTGAGAATATTGGGTAAGGTTCAAGACTGACAGGTAAAAACCTGGCCACTCTTTAGTATAATTGGAAAACCAGCTAACTGCAGAGGGGCTCTACATAACTCTGCTCTTTTATAATGAACACAAAGCATATACCTGATTTTGCAAACAGATTTTGATCTGAAGGATGTTCCCAACTGGAATTAAATCAGAATAATTGCTGAGTTGCCTTTTGTGCATGGAGAGCTTAGCACCATGGTGAGCTAATCAGAGGAGCTCAGTAGGGGAGGCTGAGTGAACTTCTCTGTCTCTTGGCTATCAAAGGTTTTGTCTAGAGTTTTTGGAAATGTTACAGAAAATATGGTTTAAGCTGTTGAGCATCTAGAAGAGACAAAACCACTGCTTATTTATAAGTATCTTACCTGTCTGGGGTTAGGTGACTTTGAATGGGGAAGAATCTCCCATCCAAATGCAGGATTGCTGGGGGACAAAACAAAAGTGTTCATTTCATATGGAGGGAAAAACATGGAAAGAATTTAGGAAAAACTGAGGATTTTAGCTACTTTGTAGGGTCTTAGTTGGAGCCATCCTTGGCAAGTCCTTTGCTGAAGCTGTAATTCAGTTCACTTACCTTAATTCAAGCCACAAATGAGGTTTTCTGCTCCTCCAAAGCCAGCTGTGCTCTCCTCTGAAAACCCTTCCTTTGCTCTAACATTTTCAGTAGATTAGCTACATATTAATACAGGATAGATGAGAAATGTGTGTGGTGTTTTGCAAACACCTCCATGCTCTTAATACTGAAAGCAAACCTGCACATCTTCTACTGGTAGCCACGCTGGGAGTCAGAGGTGTCAATAAGGTGAAGCTTTTCAACCTTTTCTTTAACCAAATTACACAGAAGCCAAATCTGCTCCCAAAAGCTTGGTGTTTGCAGTGTGCAAACCTACCTTTATGTATGGGCCAGGGCTGCCTCTGGCATGGCAAGGTTGGAAGATTGATTGAAGATGCTCAGAAGAACACCCCTGGAGCACCTTCTTCACCCCTCCAGAGAGCTGTAGAACCACCAGGTTGGAGTTTGCTGGAAACACACTGGCAAAAGAGGAAAGCCAAAGGAGAGAGCAAGAGGCTTTGTGTGACAATGATTGAGAGCTCTCAATCCATCTTCTCCAGAAAGCATAGTTTTTAACCAGGTCATGTAGACACCAAGAAAGCAGTGGTGATCTCTGCAGAGCTAGATCAGCTGTGAGTGCACATGTGCACACTGGTGCAGCTCCCAGCCCCTTTCCAGGGCTTGAATTGCAGAGTTCTTTTCCTCTACCAAGCAAGAGAGTGTTCTCAGAGGCCACTTGTACACACCAGGCTTATGATCATTATTAATTACACCTATTAAAGGTGCCCATCACCAGAGCATCTGGGTGCTACCCATGTTGGATTATTTATTTATAAAAAACTTCTCCAACCTTGTGACAATTTTAATCAAGTGTTTCAGCTGATAATTGCAAGCTGTCAAGGTTAATACAATAAGGCTCATCTCTAATTCTTTTTCCATTTCCCTCCAAGAAAGAGGGGGGAAAAAAAAAAAAAGAAAGAAAGAGAAGACAAGACCCTCTGGGATAATGACTGTGGTTTCTATATTCCCAACTCATCAGGGAGTGTCCTGCATTGAACCACCTTTATTGAAAAGTTACATCGATTCAATATCTAGTAATACAGGCAAAAATAATTACAGCTTTGCTAGCAGTGTAAGACCTTAATCCAAACCTCACAAACATTCAATAAAAAGCAATACAGGCTGGGAATAGGCTTTTGACAGTGCAGCCCCAAAGGGGAGTGGAGGTGGGGTGGAAATGGACAGATGAGGGTATGTAAAAAGAGAGAGAGAACCACAGAGCCAAGCTGTTCATATGAGCTGTGCAACACCAGGGGAGAATTCCAGCCACTATCCCTCAGCCTTGCTTGTTCTTTGTTGCAGAAGGAGGAGAAGCTGCAGCAGTGGATGGATGAAATGCCAGTGAAACAATTGGGCTTTGCTTGTCCTTTCTATGTTCTAGCAGAGTTTTACCTGACTTTGCCTACTGGCAGGTTCCAGTTCTCTCTGCTCTGGAGCACTTGCAACCTGGAATGAGAAAGCAGACTTAGGCTGGGGGGGGTGGTGGGGGTGAGTGAGCAGAAAGTAAGGAGAGGAAAGCAGGGAGGAGGAAAGAGGAGGAGAATGGAGGCAAAAAAGGGATCACCAGAACCCCAGGGGTAATGACATCCTCCTCCTGATTGCAGTAATGACCTCCTCCTCCTGATTGCAGATGGCAGTTTTGCTGTTGCCATCACTAGTTGGAGCCCAGGACTGCTGGATCCTATAATATCTAAGATTTTTAATTATACAGTAAAAATGTGCTTCCTTTTCAGTTTAAGGAACTTTCCAAAGTGCTGTGTCTGCAAGTATTCCTAAAGCATTTTTGAAGAGATGTGGCAGAAGCTCAGGCTTGGTCTTTGCTTTGAGCTGCTGGAAGTAGCTTTCCTCAATATAAAACTGAATGGATAACATTGATAACAATATCATCAGAAAAAGCATTTATGCCAATATGGCCAATCCCCCTTGAGAACAGAGTTTAAACTACACTAGGAAGAGCCCCTGCACATCTCCAAGTAAAGCAGGGTCTGCTGCCTCCCTGCACAGCCACTGAACAGCCACAGAGTCTCCCTCAGGAGAAGAGGTTACCCCAGGTACAGCCCAGCCAGGCACCTGCTCCTTGCTTTGCTTCAGGCAAAAGATCAGCCAGGTTACCTGAGACAAACAGTTTAAATTCTTTGAGCTAACCTGGCTGATTGTGCCTGGAGCAGATTTGGAAGTCCTGGCATCAGACTGCTCCCCTAGGATACCCTTGTGGGTTGGTGAGAGCAGCTGAGGGCATGCACTCACCTCTTCCAGCAGCCCAGCAGAGTCTGGAGGAGAGCAAGGATCTGAGACTGAAACCAGCTTTTCTTTTCCAGAGGACAGAAAGGCAGGCATGTGGTTAATGTACAGGGAGAAGGCTCCCCAGTATAGGCTGGAACATTATCATTAGGATCATTGTTTGGGTTTGGAAGTGAGCAGAAGGAAAGGAGCAGCCACCTCAGTGCTATCAGAAAAATCTCTCTTCTTTGAACCTGCCCCAGCCTGAAAACAGGCATAGAAATATTTCCCTGCTTTGTTTAGGGTTACACAAGTTGCCTGTTTGAAAACAAGTTTGCAAAATAGCAGCACATTCCTGTGCAGTTTAAGAAAAGTAAATATTTTGACTTCAAGCTGATGGCTTTCACTTTCTCTTTCAGCTATCTGCTAAAACTGGCAGGGACTCCCAACCCTAGCTAGTTACAAAGCATGCAAATACTTATTTTCCTATTGTATTAAATCATAAACCATACCCCCAGTTGTTTAAATCAACACAGCTCCAATAAAAGTCATGTTAGCTGAGGATCTTGCCCTAAGCAATTTTTTCTAAACACTATGAACATAAGGGTGAAATGAATTCTCAGAGGACAGGGCTTTAAACACATGAATAATCCCACCAATTTCAGTGAACATAAATCTTTGCAGGATTAGGACCTTGCACTGCACTGAGGCCCCTTTGAAGAGATGACTCACTCATTTGTTATATAAATACATATCAACTTAACTTACCCTTCCAAAACCTTTGGGAACAGCACCAGTTCCAGGCAGCTTCCAATGTTGCTGGTGTCAGTTAGGAAGAATATAGCTGCAATTAAAGGCAGAGAGAGTGACTAATAAATAATTTACATAAGGCCAGTGTTCTGGGAATGTGCCAGGTAGGACTACAGGGAGTCAGCCATATGGGGTAAACCATGCAAGGAAGAGAGGCTGGGACATTATTGCCACTGAAACAACATCAGCTCTGGTCATTGGCCAATGCTTCAGGACTTGGAATGCTCTGGCTGGCTCCTGTAAGCAGTCTGGGGGTGAATCCCTTTTGCTTTCCCATCTTCCTTCACACACCCCATAGCCCTTTCTGGAAGCAAAGGAGCAGCCTGAGGGGGAAAGGGAAGAGCCTGCTTGAGCTGGTTTGCAGGAATGATTTTGAGTGTTCAACCTGAGAAAGCATAGAATCATAAAGGTTGGAAAAGACCTCCGAGATCATCGAGTCCAACCGTTAACCAACACTGCCAGGTCACCACTGAACCATGGCCCTCAGCACCATGGCTTTTGAACCCCTCCAGGGATGGTGACTCCAGCCCTGCCCTCAGCAGCCTGTTCCAGGCCTTGAGGACCCTTTCAGCAAATAATTTTTTCCTCATATCCAACCTAAACCTCCCCTGGCACAACTTGAGGCCGTTTCCTCTTGTCCTATCCCTTGTTCCTTGGGAGAAGAGCCCAAGCCCCACCTGGCTCCAGCCTCCTCTCAGGGAGCTGCAGAGAGCCAGAAGGTCTCCCCTGAGCCTCCTCTTCTCCAGGCTAACCAAGCCCAGTTCCCTCACCTGCTCCTCACAACCCCTGTGCTCTAGACCCTTCCCCACCTTCCTTGCCCATCTCTGAAAGCATGAGAAGCCTGGATGGCTTTTGGGGGCCAGGTCTGAGCACTGGCCATCTCCAAGGAGATAAGCACCCATTTAACCTGCAGATGAGAGCATTGCTGCAACACATGACTGCAGGCAGAAGGGTGAAGGGCTCAAATAGATTTTGGTCCATACAAAGCTGCCAGAATTTCACCTGTGTCCATTTTCTCTTTCAGCCATGACTGGTCTGGTGGTTCCCCCGATGTAAGGCAGAGGCAGTTCTGCTCCTCTCCCTCTTCCCTTTTTTTTTCCTCTTTTGTTTGGTTTTCATTTTTCTTTTACAGCACAAAACTACTTATTGTGATGGACCACTAAAAGGAAAAGAAAAAATAAAGCACTACAAGCTCTTTTTATTTTGGGGTGGGGTGGAGGGGGAAAGCCAGGCCCAGGAGAAAGAAAGCAAATCCAAAAGGAACATTTTTTTTATGGCTGGGACAAGATAGAAGTCTGCATCTTTGACCTGTTTTCATATTTCTGACACAACCACATCAACTCCTAAAGCATTGGGAAAGAAGAATCAGCCCAGAGCCAGGATGACCAACAGCTGGCAGAAGAAGAGAAGCAGAAATGCAAAAGTCTTTGTGGAAAGACATGAAACCTTCCTCAGATTTGTAAAATAGGCAAAGGAGAAAGGAATTGGCCAAAGGCTTCAAGCTTGATATTTTGGATACAATTTGTTTTACTTTGTAGGGGAACAAAGCTGAAGTTTCTATTTTCTATGGAGCCTTTCAGATATCAATTTAGTTTATGCAGAAAAAAAAAAATAAACAATTCAACAAAACAGGGTACCAGCATGAAAGGATTTCTAGGACAGACTGACATGAGTGATGGAACTTTGGTGTATGTGTGTATTTGCTTATAGTTTAACCTCTTTAAAGAAATGTAAGATGTTTTACAATTATTTAAATAAATAAACTTGTAACTTATTGTATGTAGAGGTAGAAATTAAAACCCTTTTTTTTTTTTGGATTATTTTTTTTCCCCCCTCCAACTGTACAATGAAGAAAAATGATGCAAAAATGTAGTGATAAGTTGGAGATCTATTATTACTGCTGCAATTGCTCCTCACTTCTTCCCTCTGACTGAATTCATGTGCAAGGATGTATAGGATTCCTTCTGATGAACAAACCCATCAGAGACTTTTCCATATGTTGTGGTATACAGGTCACTAGTTCACGTGTGAATTTTCATCCTCCTCATGTTTCCCTCTTCCATTTGTTTGTTTCAAATTAAAATATTCAGGTACTAAGATTAACTGGTCAGCTTCAAAGACCCTACTGGCAACTGAGTGGCACTTAGGGATTTGAACAAATCAGATTTTCCATGAGGTACTGAGTTAATTTCATAGAGTCAATGTAGGAATTAGGAGGGAAAGGTTCTCTGACTGTTTTTCCATGTAGTTAGAATGCCTTGAGTTCAGTTATACTTCATATTAGGGGTGCATTTATAAAGGGTAAACTATGTATTGGAATAATTTATGCACTTTTATCCTGAGTCATTACAAATGGTAAGTATTTTCCACTTATATATTGAAGTTCATAGAAGTAATCAACTGCTTGGAATTTTTCTGCATTTTAGCATTAAAGGAAAAAAAAACAAACCCAGAGAAGTTTAGTTCTCCTTTGCACCTCCTCTCCTGAAATGGGAAGGTGAGAACAAGTCTGGTGACAAAAATCAGTAGTTATCTGACTAAACCAGAGAGCACTCACAAGAATTTGATTGTTGGAAAGCCCTTTGTAGAGAAAAAAAAGAAATCCATGATCAGCTACACTATTTCCACCCCACTAAAAGACACACACTTGCTAGCTGCATGAATAGTTGTTCCTATGGTAACACCTTCAGGTTAATAAATAAACCCTTAATATATGGCCCTGCAAACATCTGGTCAATAGTTTTCTCCATGGGTAAGTAAAAGAGTGTTCTTGGTGACCCTTGTATGGGCTAGAAGGTGCCCAAGTCAGCACTGGACTCAGGATGGTGAACAACTGGGATGACAGGAGTGGCTGAGGTGATGTGGAGCTGCTAATTTGGATTAGTAACAGACTAGAAGGCTCCTGCCTATGGTTCCTGCCCCATGGTTCAAATCCAGCTGCAAGGCTTGGTGGTGTGTGTGCTCCATGGCTTGCTAGACCCTCCCCTAATGGACAGGCTTCTGGCACAGGACTGTGATTTGCAAATGGGTAAAATCATTCCCTTTGATAGCTCAGGGCAGGAAAGCTGCTCCTGTGAGTAGAACCCACCCAGGAGTAGCTCCTCCCTGGAGCTGCCTTGCCACAGAGCAGTGTAGAGCTCAGCTCAGGAGAGAAATGTATTTAATATACATGGAGGTTCACAGGATGTGTTTCTTAGCCAGAACTGCAAAGCCACTGAACCTGGGCCACTCCTGCCTTTCCTCATGGGGATACACTCCCTGGGAAGCAGCTTTGTGCTAACTCCTGCCTGTGCTGTGAGGTTTTGGCAGGGGCTTCATTAGGTGCCTATTCTGTGCTGTTGAATTCAGCCTCTGAAAGGTGGAGGAGGTTTACTGCCTTCTAAAGCTCAAGACCAAATCTAGCCTAGCAGCAGAAATGGCAATTAGAAGCAGATTTAAAGGTAGATTTGGTGGGAATAATGTGGTTTTAAGAAGCATGGATAGTCAGAGTGGTACAGTCAGGTTACTGAAAGTGTAAGGTTCCAGAAAGGTGAAATAAAATAGCTCACCACTAATTATGGCTGCAAGTTCATTGATGCTGCAGGTTCTCTGGGTGCCTTTCATTCCATCAAGGACACAGCAATCACTGGAGGTCAGCAGTAACCTTGAAGCCAAGGGACCTGTGGAGTGAATGGGAAAGAATCACAGGAGTTAAGAAGTCTGGAGCTGTAACTGTGCTGCAGCAGGGTCACTTCTGAGAACACAACAGGGAGCACAGCCTGACCTGGTCATTGCTATTCAGAGCCAAAATCCCCCAACAAAACTGTCTCTTGCCCTCACAGGGGCTGACATCCCAGCAAGGCTAAGAGTGGGAGGTCCAAATCCATCTTTGGAATTCTGCATGCTTACAGGGAAAAAACAGATTGAGAATGATCAGAGCTGGCATTCCAAGTTCCCTCCACCCCTGTGAACTCTGCATTGAGTCCTAGCTTTCCAAACCCTAACCTGATGGCCCACAGGCTCATTTCTGATTCATCATCTCCTTTCCCAGATGGTGACCTCCTAAAAAAATACCCCAAACAACTCCAAAGCCTGAAGATGGTGCATTTCCTTCCTTCTGCTCTTGTCTCCACAGGCTCCTTTTAAGATTTTATCATCTCTGCTTGGCCTCAAAATACTGTGCCCAGCAAACACCCCAGACTGACAGGGATTTCTAGCCCACATGGTGAAGAGCAGCAGCTTCCTACCTGAACTCCTCTCATGTTTTTGCCATCACAAAATCTCAGTCAGGAAAGTTTCCAATTGACAAAAGTGAGACATTTCATGGGAAAAAAAAAAAGTTATTCTGTTAATTGTCCTTTTTTATTGTTGTTTGGTCAGCAGAGGCACATAAAAAAAGATCACTGAAGTCTTGGGAAGATTCAGGGGGAAAAAAAGAAAAGACAGGCTGGCTAACAGGAAAAAAAGGGAAGGTTCTGAAACACTCCAAATTCCTTTCACACTTCAGTTAGTTTTATTAGCTCCATCCAGTTGCTCAAGTGGGAGAGCCAAGAGTCCAAATGAAAAAGAAAACCTCCCTAGAAAGCTACTTCAAGTGCTTGGAGGAAAATGTGTAGCTGCCTGTGTGGTTGTAAACATGGAAAATGACATTTTTCTGGTTTGGTTTGAGCCAAACAAATGAGGCAAAAAAACCCAACCTGAAGATAGGAATGACCTGGAAGATGAATCTTGCTCATGCATAGAAATCATTGTGCTGAAGATGAGAGTAGAACCCCTGGTAGCTTGACAACAAGAGATGTGTGTAAATAAACACAATCAGAAACCCTTGAGTGTGAAAGGAGGATTTGGGCAGTGCCAAAGCAGCCAAGAAAAAGGAAAACATATCATGTAAAATTTGATGTGTGAGGGTTTTTTCCTCAGTGTAATAAGCAAATCCATTCTCTTTTAGTTATTGCTCCTTAACACTCCCTACCAGCTTTCCTTTTTGCCACCAGAGAGATGAATCTGTCACCACTGGCAACTCCAAATGTTAACCTCACGTGGAAAAAGAGCAGTTGAATTCCTTATTGACCTTGGTATTGCATCTTCCCCTCCCCTGTTTCTTTGCACACTTCCAATATGCATGGTTTTTAAAGACCATTTTCTCCCTTCTGTAAATTAAGGCCTCAGTTCTCCCTCCTGTATAGTTTTGGGGTTTGGTTTGGGGTTGGCTGGTTGGGGTTGGTTTGGTTCTTTGCTTTGTCAGTTATATACAGTATGAAGTTGCTATGCACAGAGCTTTTGTAAAGACAGCTTTTTGGTTTGGTTTACTGTTTTTAATGGTCCTACTTATGGAAGAATATCTTGTTTGTAAAATGAATATGTCTACTTCAGTTTTAAACTTTAAATTATCCTAACAACAGCAACAACAAAAAACAAATAAAAATTTTTGTACTGTAACCAAGGGAGGGAAATGATCTTAATTCCAGAGCACTCCACAGGTTTCCTTCTTCATCACCTTTATGGGTCACCCCAGGTGCAGCTACAGCAAGAACACTTCAGAAAAGGGTCAGTGCATGCTGTGTGGCAGTTTTGCAACTCAAGCCTCCCTGCTTGCCTGTCCTCCCCCAGTTAGGTAGAGCTCTAGGTCATATCAGTCACAGAATAAGGCAGCAATGGCCTATCCTGAGCATGCCTTTATTCCAGCTCATTAACAAAGTGGACAACACCTTTGGGAGAGGTGAGTCCTTCTGAGGAAGGAAAGGGTCAGAAGGTAAGGTGGCTGTAGTGTCCTTCCTGGAAACCTCCTCTTTGTCTTTGTAGGATACAAGTGGTCAAAGCACAAAACCAAGCCCCAAAACTCAGCCTGGCTGATCCTGACCTTTCCTTGGACTTGGGCTTGTTCTTTGCTCCCGTCTTAGGCAGTGTCCCTGTGCACAGCTCTGAGCAAACAGCCATCCTTCTGCTGCAGAGATGAGCCACATTGGCTCCTAAGAAAGAAAGCTCTCAAGTGGATCTACTCCCTCTTGCAGCAAAGTCATGGTTTAGCCACTGGGATATAGAAATATGCTTTTCTGCATGTAAGAGTTGAGGTGGCAGAAGTCCTGTTCCACTGACACTCTACTCTACCTTGTACTTCAGGAAGAGTAGGATGTGCTGGCTGCCAAAGCCCAGGTGAAGCATATGTAAGATGGGGAATTTCTGTTCCCTTTGTAAGGACATGGATCAAAAGTGCAAACTAGCTTTATTTTATCAGAAAACATGAAACCAGAGTGCTGAAAAGTGTCTTGGAAAGTGGGGACTGGCTCTCTAAACCAGGAATATTCCATTTCCTCCTGTGAAAATCACTGGAAAGAGTCAAAGAAATGAAAGTTTTCTTTCCTGATGAAAGCCACTTTTCTTGGCATTATTTTGACTAAGAGAAGACAGAACATGAGTCAGTGTTTAAACCACTGCCAGATGTCAGGGCAAGCATCTGAAAACATCAGGCACTAGCAAGCAAGAGCTGAGAAGAAAACAGGGTTGGTTTTTTTGCTTTGGTAATCTGCCTCAAGTACTTATTCCAGGATAAGATGCAATGAGTAGATGACCTCCTTCTCAACAGTGTAACCCAAGCTGCCCACTGTCCTAGGGAAACAGCCCTCATCTTGCCTTGAACAGAGACCTATTCTCCTCCCAATCTGATTCAGCCTTTCCCCCCCTAAGGAATCCCAGCAGTGTATTAAGTGACGATTGCAGTGATAAAACTAACAGTTACTTTCAAAGAGATTCTTAGTCTTGAACAGTGACCTACTGTTAGCTTCAGGCAAGGAAGTTTCCTATGCAGATGAAAGGCTGGAGATCTACTGCCTTCTTACCTCTTTTAAGGGCTTGATGATGTACAAATGCAGCATGTGCCTGTGATCTCTCCTGTAGCCTGAGCAGCTTCCAAATAAAGTGCTGAGTGAGGGAAAGAGTTGCCTGAAGTCTCCCTGCAAGAGAGTTTCAGAAAGAATAGTAACTGCTACAGACACAAAAAGCACACAAACAACTCCCTCCAGCCCCAAAGAGCTTAGATGGTACCACTGAAGACTACCTGCAGGGAAAGGGAACCTATCAAACACCCCCCAAAATCTCTAGCAGCAGTTGCATTGCCATGCAGAGCCTATTGCTCCATTTTTAAAAGCCAGTGGGAGAAGACTTTTCTTGGCCCACACAAAGACCAATAAAGGCTGGAAATCTGCAACCTTCCAAATCTTTAATTTGCCAAGTTTTACACAAAGGTGACAGCATTCTTTTGAATGGAAGAGACCTCCAGGATCACCAGCTCCAACCATTAACCCAGCACTGCCAGGTCACCACTGAACCATGGCCCTCAGCACCACATCTCCAGGGCTTTTGAACCCCTTCAGGGATGGTGACTCCACCATTGACCTCAACAGCCTATTTCAGGCCTTTCAGCAAATAAATGTTTCCTCATATCCAACCTAAACCTCCCCTGGCACAACTTGAGGCCATTTCCTCTTGTCCTGTCACTTGTTCCCTAGGAGAAGAGACCAACCTCCAGCTGGCTCCAACCTCCTCTCAGGGAGTTGGAGAGAGTGAGGTGGTCTCCCTGGAGCCTCCTCTTCTCTTTGTTCTCAGATTGTTCATCCTTCCTTTGTATTCTGCCATGCCCTGCAAAGAATTTGATGACATTTGTCACATGAAACACACAAAGTGATCTTTTCCCAAAGGCAAGGGATCTGGATAGCCATAAACCTGTGCAGTTTCAAGAAGAGCAAAGGAACATTTCTCCTAGTAGCAGTGATAAATGGAACCTCTCCTAAAAGTGAGAAGCTCAGTGAAAGCTCAGCCAGTCTTCTCCCAGGGAGCAGAGGATTACAGCCAGGAATGACCGCGTTGCCATCTGCACAATGCCTTGGTTCAGAAAGGTCTTCTAGATTCTCTCCTGCTCACCTTCCCCCCCGCCCCCCCCACCCTTTACAAGCCTTTTCTAGATGCCTGCTTTGTAAGAACTTGAATTTCCCTTTAATAAATGGTGAAACAATAGCCACTCATCCAACTCCTTACAGAGGGTAGCTAGGGAATTGCCAGCCCAGTTAAAATATTTATCTCAGTGACAACACACAGCTGTTGAGGTGCAGAGATCTGAGGCTTTAATGGCAGCAGGTTATTTAAGTAGGAATGTCTCATTAACTCTGCTTTTGCAGGACTGGATTAAACAGACAGCTGGTGGCCAGAAGATGCAGACAGAGCAGCCATGACAGGGACAGAGCAAACACCAGTGGAGATAACCCAATGCTTCTTCCCCTCCTGAAGTGGAAGGCATCAAAATACTGTCCCATGGAAGCAATAGAAGAAGGTTGGGGGAAGCCCTAGGAGAGGGAGGGGGACAGGGGAAATCACTTCTGCTCTCCTGCTTCCTTTGTGTGAAGTTACAACAGCAGCAGAAAAGGACAAGGGAATGAGAAAACACCAACCTGTCCTTTGCCAGTTCCTTTCCCTGGAGGGGACATGGGTGGAACACACTGTTGTCTTGCTACTTCTGCAAGGTTTATAGCACATGGCCTTGGGGAAACTCCTCCTGGCTCAGTTCTGCCCTTGCTGTCAAAGTCAGCCCAGCATGGCCAGAGAGGCTGCCCCTGCCCAGGCTGGAACTCAACTTAGTAACCACCTCTGCAGTGAGAAGGTGTTAGCTGTGATCTTGCCACCCCTCAAATCAGCAGCAGCTTCCAACCCACCTGTACCTGATACTGGATTAAGGTTTTAATGAATGTGATTTGGGGTAAATTAACCAGAAATTGTACAGAGTTAATGACTTTTGCCACATGAAACACAGAAAGTGATCCCTTTCCAATTGCAAGGGGTCTGGATAACCATAAACCTGTGCAGAATCAAGGACAGCAAAGGAACATTTCTCCTGCTTCATGGTACTTGAGGATCAGGAGAGTGAAACAAGGGAAGACACAGCTAGCACAAGTGAGAGAGGAGGTCTGTTGGTAATAATTCCCTCTCTCCCTCTTTACAAACTCCAAACTTGACAAAACATGGGCCAGATCCTCAGCTCTCATAAGCCTGAGTCAGTGGAGGTGGAGGTAGTTTACGAATTTATGGCATCTACTGATCTGGCCACATAATTACTTTCCCCTCTGGCCTGCAAAGCAGAAGCACAGCTGCAAAATAAGTGGAAAAAACCCCAAATAATTACAATAAAATAAAACAGAAGCATTAGATTCCCTTTATGTTCACACTCACCCTAGCAGAGCTCCCAAAAGGGCACAGATCACTCACCCCAATGGTGTGTGAGGGCTTCACAACCCACACCTGCACCAGGGCAGGTAAGATGGAATGGAAACATCTCCTGACCCAAAGAAGGGTCACTCATTGTTCAAGCTAACACACTGGAGCTGTATTAGAAGACAGAAAGCACAGGGAGGTTGGGGCAGGAAAAGGGAATGGCTGAAGAATGTCCTTCTGCACCTCCTTTGCACACTGGAAGGTGTTTGTCAGTTAAAGGAAGGGGTTTACAGCTCTTTGTTAGAATAAAGGAGTCTCTACACAGTCTGTTGTGTTTCAGGTCTGGCTTTACCAACCAGCTCTGCTGCCAGTTGTGTGCTCACACTTACCCTGATTTTCAGGGTCTTTTGCAAATCTCCAGCTTCTGGAGGCAAAGGAATTTTAGCTTCCTAAGTAACTTTCTGGGCCATTAATTTTCAAAGAAAGATCCTTAAAAACACAGTGCAGATTCTCAGCAAGGCCCTGACAAGTATGTTTCCAATTGTGATTGTTTTTCATCTAAAGTCATGATTTTCTAAGCTATGACTTAATTATTTCTAGGATGACTGGAACTGACAAGTAACAAGAAATATTTCCAACAGCAAGTTGAGAATGCTTCAGATCAATTTGGGGAGCACCACCAACCTCAGTGAGGAACTCAAGCACCTCTGCTTTTCTCCAGGCTGGTTGGTCTAGGTGGCTGCAGCAGCACCTCCCAGCAGACTGGTGTTGCTGCAGGAGCTGGAGGGAGAAGGACTGAGCTCAACACTTGACTGCCATTGCAGGCACCTGATTGAAATTTCCCAGCAGGGTCCCTCTGACACTGCAATTGCTGTAGTCATTTCTTTGTCTTTAAAATGCCATATAATTGCTAATGTAATTAGTGATGTATACAGAGGGGGCCTGTGCAATTACCAAGTCCTAAGATCAAGTAATTAATGTTCTGTCAACAAAACAGCAACTGTTTCATTAACAACTGTCTGGGTCTGAAAACAGATCAACTCAGAACGTTACCCACTTGGCTGACTTCTGCAATAGCAGCAAATTCCAACCCAAAACATCCCAGCAGAGACCAACCCTGTGCAGACAATGGGGATTAGGACATCCTCCACCTCCAGCCACCAGTCATTACTCCTTCCAGTAAGGAGAGAAGTCATTAGCAGTGCTCAGAGAGACAGGCTTCACATCTGCATACTCTGCTTTCCATACTGGAGTTAATGTTCTCAGCTTTATGACGAATCAAAAGTATGGAAAACTTGCAGAGGGTCTCAGAGACCTGGAAAGATTTATTAAACATGGGGGGACTTCTATTTTTCATGAGGCCTTTGTTGGCCTTTGGATTTCCTTCATATTTCCAAGCTTTTCTCTGCCACCATGACCCCAACACCTCTCTCATCATGGGAAAGGAGGAGTTGGGTGTCCACCCTCATTTTAGTTTTCATCCTCCTTCCCTTACAAAACTGCTGGTTTTACAAAGAGTTAACAAGGGTTTACCTTGACTTTTACCTTATAACAATTTGTTTTGACAGCTCACACCCCTTACAATGCTCACCAAAACCACCTCTGCATCTCTTGCTTATCTCCTTGATGCAACAGGTCATTTTCAAGGGTGAATGGCAGATGTGCAGACTGGAAAGAGCTCTGCTGGTCCTCCATGACTCAGGTCTATGCTGTGCAATCTTGAGCACCATCTACTGGTTCCTCTTCTCCCAGTAGAGAGGGATCCAAGGTCCTCTTCTCCCAGGACCCAAAGCAGACTCAAAGTCCTGCTGCACCATGGCACACCTCAAGCTTACCCTGTAGCCTAAACAGGACATGGCTGAGCAAAACCCTTTGGCACCACCACTACCTTCAGCCACCAGATAAACTCAGCACCCACAGCATCCTTCTCCCAGAAGATGAACTTTCCATTGCTGTTGTATCCTCCCAGAAAGCAGCTTAGAAACCAGGCTTGCCCTCCCTCCATGCACAGCACGTGGTTCATGGAGCTAACCCCTCAGCAATAGCTGTGGTAGAAGAGAACTGAGCAGCAGAAGCAGGAGAGATCAAGAAGGATTTCCAGTGAGGTTTGAAACACAAACAAGCATGAGGAACTCTAAAAGTTGACAATCTCCCTTCCTGCTCTGTGCATGTCATTTTATTACAGGGTAATTAAAGAACACTTTCAAATTGCAATTAATAGGCTTTTTAGCTTCAGAGAAATCAAATCTTTGATGTCAGTTGCTTAAACATTCAGTTTACTTTGCCATTGAGGAATGCAAATAAATAAAGGATGGCAAGGATGGGGTTTATTCCTCCTTTCATTTGCTGCAGGAAAGCTTTAAAACAGGAATGCAGAGAAAAATGAGATTCATGCAACAATATCACAGAATCATGAAGGCTGGAAGAGACCTCCAAGATCATCAAGTCCAACCAGCAGCCTAGCACCACCAAGCCACTAAACCATGGCCCTAAGGACCAAATATAGATGTTTTCTGAACCCCTCCAGGGATGGTGACTCCACCACTGCCCTGGGCAGCCTGGGCCAATGCCTAACAACTCTTGCAGGGAAGAAATTGTTCCTGCTCTCCAATCTGAACCTCCCCTGGTGCAACTTGAGGCCCTTTCCTCTTGTCCTCTCACTGGGAACCCAGCAGAACAGCCTTGGACACACACACAATGCTGTTCAACAGGGTTCCACCAGCAGCTGGGATTTACACACAACTGGTGCCTGAGGCACTGGGCAGTTGGGAACCATGTGCCAAGTTTTGCAATCATTGCCTCCAAGATATGAGGCCACACAAAGTCCAGAGGTTCCCTTTTTTAGTAAGCTCCATTCAGCAGTAACATTTCCCATTTCCTTTTGGTTGTTGTTTTTGAAGGGGGTGAGGGAAGCATGTGTTGATAATACAGATCCTAAACCAACACCAGGTAGCTTCAGGTCATTCCTAAGGGATGTGCAGCTTCCATGGACTGAGGGAGTGAGCTTCTCCCTTTCTCTCTAGCCAACCTCAGATGCACAAAGCCTGGTTTTCTGCTTAGTTTGAGCCACTGATTGACATAAATCCTCTCAAGGGTGCTTGGTTTTATTTCACATAACTATTTTTAACCATGGGTGAATTTACTCACGATGGAGAGGTAGGAAAGAAGTCAGTTCTAATTGCTCTTCTTTTCCCTTTCATTTAAGATCTGGACTCCACAGCCACACAGCACAGACCCCTGATAGCCTGCATGACATGGCTTTGTTGCTAAGATGATGGTGCTGCCTGTTCCATAATAATCTTCTCACCCCACTGGCAGCCCTACATGGCCAATATTTTCCTCTTCAAGAATCACTCTTACATTTTCTTTTCCCCATTTCTTTCTCCACTCAGCCTCTCCCACAATTATGGATCTGCCTGAAGAACTGACATGACCAGAGTCACTGAATACCTCCTGGTGGCTGACTCCTCCCAAGTGCTGAGCAAGGCAGGGCAGCTCTGTGGCTCCACAGCAGTGGCTCTGATGCACTGAGATGCACACAGAAATCGATGAGACTCCCAACACCTCAACCCCTCCACGTGTCATGCCCTGAAGTGATTTGCCCAAAGCCCACTAGAAGTCTGTGGGATCACCAGAGACCTGAACTTCTGCCCTAGAAATGACACAGATATTGTAGGAAAGGAGTAAAAAGGCAGGTTTTAGAGCTCCAGTGGATACATGAATCTATTAGCCTATATATAAGCATCAGTTTCTTGAGGTATTTTGGGAGCACTGTTGGTTTCCTTCATGGTTCTGCTCTCCTCTTTGCATGGCTCCTGCCTGGCACACTCCCTTCCTTCCAAGGGTTTGTTACATGTCACACCTATATGCAGATTAAAATGATGGATGCTTTCCATTCAATTGCTCTTGGAAGCACAAGGGAAGGGAGGAAGGTGGGGGGAGAGCCACCTTTAATGCTCTACAGTAGCACAACCCTCTTGGGCATAGAGGCCTGTTCAGGTAGACACATATGGTGAAATGCCTCACATCAAATTAGTATCAAGGGTATTGAGACTCTAAGAGGACTGGCAGACAATTCCCTTTCTAATGTAGTGCTTTTTAGATTGTTGAAGAAACTTGAATCCCAAATCTCCTGTGAAATGAGTGATACTAAACATGCCTGCTCAAATACTGAAAGTGAAGATCAAAGACACAGTGTCCAAATTGGCTTTGCAAACAAAGCAAGCCCAGAGATCCCCAAGAGAATGTGGTGCTAATTTTATCAGATCTCCTTGACTTCTCCCTCCCAACAGTTTGTCATTTCAGAAAAATCATCATAATGAGAATGCATTTCTCTCTGAGTGTCAGAAGCCTTGTTGGAAGACAAACAAATCCATTCCCTTTTAAGTCCATGCTTTGCAGGTCACCTAATATTCTTAATCTAGTTTGAATGAAAAATGAGAATGTTTCCCTCTCTGAAAGCTCCCTACACCCTAGTCCCTGAACCACACATGCACAAACACCCACACCCACACTGCCATGAATATTTCAATACAGCTCAGCCTTTCAGATCAATACAGGCAACTCTCAAGCTCTATTGATTTTTCAGAGGTTTGGCTCACCAGGGTGATAAAATATTTCTTGAGTTATGAAAGCTGAGTTAAGGAGCTTTTGCTGACACTTCAGCATTTACCAGCCACATCTCTCTCTCTCTCTCTCTCTCTCTCTCTCTCTCCCTCTGTCTCAATTTATGACTAAGCAATAAGTCTTGGGAAGGTTGGCAGTACCATCCCATAGGGCCCACTTAGGGTCAAAAAGAGAAGTCAGGATAATAGGACAGCCCTTAAGGTCCCTAAACTTCTGTTTTCTGAAGTAATCACTTCTTCTTTTCCACATGCCCTCAAAGTCTTGATTCCAACATTCATTAGCCAGTGAGTGAAATTCCCTTTCAGCTGTACCTCTGTAAGCTGTCAAAAAGAAAGGGACACCAAAGCAGACACCAAATAAAGCAACTCCCTGCTGAGGCAAGGAAGCTAATCCTCTCCATATGGGAAGGAAATATACTTAATTATGTATTTATGCATGTCATTGCAGGCTTATATCTTGTTTCACTTTCATCCACAATGATCCAAACCTATTTAAATATAATGAGTAAACATTTCTGGCTCTCCAGTAACAGAAGCACAGGGTCACTCAACATTGCCAAACCTTTTCCTTGCAGGACACAATAGTCTGGTGGAGTTACTGTTGGTACTGAGGCAGCACCCAGGGAAGGCAGTGGTGGATCATGACTCCAGTCTGTTAAGGAGTTTATAATCTCAGAAGCCAGAAGTCAAGCCCTGGTTCCAAAGAATTTACAACTGTGTTGAAGCAGCATTTCTGAGTTGCAGGGTGGAATCTGTGGATTCTGGTTTCAGCATTCTACCTATTCCCTCCCCAAATGGGCATGTCTGCATCACAACTGCATCTTTGGTCCAGTGGAGAGCACACAGCCTATCACTGTCCATCAAGGACCAAGGCTGTTGACTGCTCCTGCCAAGAGACCTGTTGCATATGACAGACACATCATGCTCCCTGCTTCACCTGCCTCACTTTCCCTCTGCCTCCTTGTAACTGTTTCTATTACAGATTCCTTGCTGAAGGGATTGAGGAGATCACATCCAGGCAGAGACCTTTCCTTAAGGAGAGTAGAATACCCACAAGCACCAAATCTTACATAAACATTTACCCAGGCTCCATGAACGTATTGTAAAAGTAACAAACACAGTCCAAATCCTGGAATTCCATTTTGGAAAGCAAAAGCACTGCCCCTATCCTTGGAGAGACCTCAGGGCAAGGCTGGAGAGCTGTGGAGGCAGAAGCCACTGGGCATGCACAGACATAGAGAGGAGAGCCAAGGCTTAATTCCCTTTCCTTATTTGTCCTGAACCTTGTTAATAGTTCTACACCTAAGGTGGCATCTATCACTGAAGCACCAGGAGGCATTTCTGCTGGAAGATGACTGCTTATTATTCCTTGGGAAGAGGTAGCAACATAAAGAACAAAATGAGGTTAACTGACTTGACCCACAGCAGCCATCCAGCCCATAGCTGTTCTATTGATTCCCCACTGCCTTCTCCAGCTTTCCCCCCATTTTGGGTTAGGTCTTTTGTTTTCAGGGATTAGGATTCATCTTTCCTCACTTGAAATTTCAAGACCTTTCTCTTGGAATAACCTCATTAAGTGGGACAAGTCCTGCAGACTCTCATTATCCACCAGTGCCATCTCTTATCCTAGGCTGGGATCAGATGTTTACCACACACACAGGAGGTGTTTTGGGCCTTGCAGGAGAGACCTTCATTACTCTTCAGTGGGACACCTGCAATTACAGAATGCCCAGTTCAGAGATATTAACAAGTCTGCTAATTACTGGCTAGCAGGCACAGGAGCAGTGTTAATGTGTCCAGAGCACACTGTAGAGCCATGGACTGTCCTTGCACACCAAGGAGTTCCTGTGGTACAGGGCCACTGCTGGTTGTCAGCTCCAGGTCCTAGCTCTTGGTGCATGCTAGCCAGCTGCAGCTGAGTCCTCATCCTCCAGCATCCAGTTCCCCTTTTCCCATCACCTGCACCATTTCAGGCCCTTTAGCAACTCTCAACACTTCCAGTCATCTCCAGAATGCCTCTGGCCTCTTGTTTTCTAGGGGGAAATCATTTCATCTGCACCAGACTGTCCTTGGTGACAAACACTAGGAAGACCCAAGGCATCCCCACTGGTGTGTGCCCAAATCCCCCAAACACTTTGCTCCCTGGGAGGAAGCATCCTCTTTTGAAAGCCTCACTAAAGCAATGGAACAATGACATGATCATCCATTTCATTTCTTGCTTTCCCCCCTCCTTCCTCTTGATGCTTTACACTATGCTACTTGTTTTTTCCATCTGCAGCAATACATGGCATGCTGGCTTGAAGGAGTATTCCAGCACAGCCCCTAAATCCCTTCCCTGATCAGTATGCTGCATGGCTCTGCCATTTAATGTGTGCTCTCACTTTTGGTGCATTGCCCTCAAGACTTAGCACTTGCTATTTAATGCATTTAATGGTCTTCAACAGACTCCAGCCCTTCTAAAGGGGGTGACACTGCTACCTCCTTGCTCACTACATCCTCTGCTTTCAGAAAAAAAAAGAAATCAGATAAAACAGAGACAGTTCCCAGACATACACAAGACAATACTGGGAAGAGAAATTCCCAAGAGCACCCACATAACTTCAAATCTTAAAGCATTAGCAAGTCCTTTTGACACATCATGCCCCAAACCTCTGAATTCAGAAGAGATAAATAAATACTGGTTAAGATGCTTGATACTTTGGGAAAAGAAAAAACAAACAAAGTCAAAACCAAACCAGGTAATTATTTAGCCTAAACCACAGTCTAGTAACCTAAGCCAGTTAGGAACCAGTTACTAACAGTTTAGTAACCTGACTTCTGTCCTTATCCCTGAAATGATCAGCAAATCTCTTCTGAAATACATACAGGTTTTAAAAAGGCAAATAAATCTTCTACCAGATCCTAAATGGCTTTTTGGTACCTCAGGAGTAGAATCCTGTCTCTGTCTCTTCATTTAAAGCTATTATTATTAATATTAATCCTTTTTATCCAGTAACATCCAGGAGCCTTTGGGACTTGGAAAGCAGGGACATCCTATGCTAGCTGCTGCCCATCCCTGTCAGGAGCCTGTCCCAACCCCCTGTTCGTTCCAGAGAAGATCTGGGAGGGAACAAGAGTGCAGAGGAAAGAAAGAGACCTGGCCAGATTCACAGGCTCAGTGGCCAAGGCAAGAGTGGAACCCACAAGAGACATTCCCTGAGCTGCAGCCTGCAACTGCACAAAGAACATCAGCATTTGCTTTCCAAACAGCTTCCCACTGAGGATTTGTGTGAGCCTGGGCAAAGACCAACTGATACAGTTATACTGCTCAGGAAAGCATCTGGATTGCAGGTAGACACCTAGGAAAGCTCACTGGAGGGAATCTGCCCTGGAGTAGCTTCCTCAAGGTGACAGAGCTTGGCTCAGGACCCCAGCTTGCCCAGTTTCCATTTTCCACCCCCATGTGATGGTCTCTAAGGCTTTCAGGGAGTAGAAGACAAAAATAAAACCCCAACAAAACCCCCACCCACACTTCCTTTCACTTCTGCAGACAAAATCTGGCTTTCACTCCTCTGCCTGGCTAAGAGGATTCCTCACACCCCCCCTCCTTTAACCACCTTTCCATAGGTTCAGCAGCACAGCTCAAGGAAACCAAGAGGCACTCTGCAGTTGCCTCCCAGTTTGCCACTTCCAAACCATAGTGCAAGCACACTCCACCCAATCCAGACCCAGCACCTCCCATGGCAGCAATACCTTGGAAGACTCCTAAGTTAGTTAAAACCCACACCAAAACCCCACCTTGGCCATCTCTAATCAAATTACATTTTCCAAGCTGTTCACTCCCCAAACTCCACCCCATAGTCTCTAATATTTTTCCCACAACTGGTGTTAAACTGTAATTGCTTGCTGTATCTTTTTTGCCCCTTTTGAATCATTGGTGTTAGATTTGCCACTTTGCAGTCCTGGGGAATGTGACCTGTCATTACAGTCCTGGGGAATGTGACCTGTCATTACAAAGCTTCTAAAAATATCAGTTCACACTTGACAAGTTTCTCTCCTTTATTTCCTTCTGCAGCAATGGATGTAGCCTCCCTGGACCAGATACCTGATCTGCCTTTGAGCACAAAACCTTGCAGCAATCATTTTTTTGTTGCAGTCATTTGCACAGTAACACCTTTAACATGCCTGGGAATAGGAAGTCAGCTCTTTTAACTGATGTAAAGTGGCAGAGCTCCACTGATTCCAATGGTTACCTCAGTGTACACCAGGTAGAGAGTGGACTAAGGTTTACCAGAGATGTACTTCATGTAAGAGCTCAAACTCATTTGAAAGAAAACATTTAACTCCCACACTGCATAGAAAATCAGATTCCTGTGATAGGAATAGTTGTTACCAAACAACAGATTTTCAGTCTAACTTAAGGATGTATTTCAGAGCATTTCTAATGTGAGGTCTCCTTGAAACTATCAATAAACTTAATTAGCTCTCAGAATTGGATCCTCAGTTTAAAAGCTCAGAGCCTCATCTTCCAACAAGCCAAGAAATGGCATTCCCAGTGGAGCTCTGTGGACTAGGATGTGCAGAAGGCTGGGGGTGTGACAGCAGAAGCTGTAAGGATTCTCATCTAGGATAGGTTATACACAAGGTCCTTTCTGGAGACAAGGGATTAGAATATAGACCACTTTCTGAAAGCCTACTTATCTCCTAGTGCAGTCCCAAACTTTTTAGCCTTCTCCCTCGAGAGCTCTGTACAGATTTTCAGCAGTGGCTGGCACTCCTAAATCCCTGAAGCACAGCCCCTGTTGTTATTTGCAGTGCTGGAACACATCTAACCCTGTTGCTGTCACCAGCAGCCACTTTGCAGCCTTATTCTCTGACCTCCCAAGCCACAGTGTCCAACTCGAATATTCAGAAGCATATTTCTTGAGCCAGGACTGCCCAACCTCTTTAGAAAAAGAAAGGTGGGATGTCTCCTAGCCAGCACAGCCCCAAGGAGTCCCAGCTCTGCCTCATCTTCTAGTTCAACAGCCTCACACAATCAGCCTGGGGTCTCAGGAGGAAGGGAGGAAGGAGAAGCAGTTGCCTGCATTCAGCATTGTTGCTAAAGCTCCACAGCAGGCTGACCCCGTGGCCTTTTCCAACAATCTTTAATGCCCAGTGTTACATGATTCCTAACGGCACTTTTTTGGCGCTGGACAGGGCAAAGGTCAAGGTCTGGAATGTCACCAGGGCTGCTACTTACCGACTACAGACAATTAGAGGATTGTCTAGACAACTGAGCTTTGTGCTGTGTGTGATAAGCATGCAATCAGCTCTCTGAGGTGATATAAACAAGCTGCCTGGCTGCTGCCTTGCCACTGCCTTTTCCTTTCCAGCCTCCTCCTTCCCTTTTCTTTTCCTGAGGATCTCTTGTATTCTTCCCCATGACTCTGCTACTCTGCCTCTGGCTGCTCTGGTGTCAGAAACAAGCCAGCTGTGGACAGCACAGTTGTGGAACACAGAAAATACTTTAGACACCCAGACAAAGCTAGACAAATTCTCTCAACTCAGGGTTTGGCTATTTACAGAGAGCAGTTATATTACACTATGATGTATGCAAAGTACAGAATCAGCCAGAGGATGCATTTAAAACTCCTAATCCTAAAACAGCCAGTGACAGGACCAAGGGGAATGGCATGAAGATGTGCCAGGGGAGGTTCAGGGTAGATCTTAGGAGAAGGTTCTTCAGCCAGAGGGTGGTGGGGCACTGCAACATGCTCCCCAGGGGTGCAGTCATGGCACCAACTCTCCTGCAATTCCAGCAGCCTCTGGCCAATGCTCTCAGACACCTGGGGTGACTTTGGGCTTGTCCTGTGCATGGACAGGAGTTGGACTGGATGATCCTGGTGGGTCCCTGCCAGCTCAGGACATTCTGTGATTCCTGACAGTCATATCTAAGAACTGTGGATTCAACTACTTACAGTATGGGACTGAAAGTGCCTTCCTAAAGACCGGAGAAGAGTCTTAAGCCACCAAGTTATTACCTTTTAAAAACCCAAACAAACCAAAAAGCATCAGACAAACCATTAGCCCCTAACATCTCCAGCTGTTTGTCAAATACAAAATGTATGCTTAAGATGACCCAAACCTCATCTATTACTTGTTGAAGGTAGGGGAAAAAATATCACCATGGTTTATTTTACTGCAAACCACTGATAATGACTTCTCCTAGTTCTGTAACATCTCTAATTCCAGTGATCTCCAAGTATTTTATTGTGGCCCTAGTTCACCAAACAATGTAATCACAGAATTAAAATCCCATTTACTCCAACAGAAAGTGCTCAAGTGCTTTGCTGAACTGGGGACTAAACTATTAACATTTACATGCCTGCAAGGCAGAAATTATCTAGCCTGTTCCACAGACGAGTAGAAAATGAGGCTTGCAGAGAAACTCACTCAGACTCACACTTTGTGATTCTAGGTGTGTCCAAATCAAGCAGGGGGATGCACAAGGATCCAAAACCAACAGACCAGTGGCAGACCCTGTTTGAAAGAGTTTTATGTTTTCATCCCTGGGCTACAGAGACCAGACTTGCAAGCATGAGCTGAAAGAAGAGCATATGGGACAGATGAGTGCATCAGCACTGAATAGATAGATATATAGACCAGAAAAATGGTCTTAACTGTCCTTTTCCCTCAGAACAGGCACCCAGTTCTAGTGTTAGACCTGGTAAACTGGCAGGAGCTCAACCTGCTAAATCCAGACCTTGCCTCTGGGTTCATAAAAGGACTGATGGAAATCTGAACCTTTCCAAGCTCTAGGGCCTGCAGGAAAACCCTCGTGGATGTCTGTCATACCCAGAGCTGTTTTATAGGACCTTCTCAAGCAGAACTGGCAATATACAATGTCCTGGGAATCCTTTCCCCAAATGTCTAAGTGGGACTTTGGAAGAAATGTGTCTCAGGAGAATCCTCCTTGTGTTTTACACTGAACTCCCCCCCCTGTGTAAAGGGAGGTGGTTTCCAACCCCATGCTGTGTAGATACAATCCATAAAGCTCACAGTTCACTCTCTCACTATCCATTCTCACTGCCTTGATTTAAAGAGCTCCCAATAACTTGGGACATTAACAGCAAACTTCACACAGAGTGAACATTAAGTGAAGGCAAATTCCCTCTTACATCACCCAAAGGCTGACTGTATCCCAGTTAAGAGACTATCCAGGACGTGTTTTATTTACATTCCTCAAATAAGGCTCTTGGGCTTTGGGGGTTTTGTGTTTGGAGTTGGTTGGGTTTGGTTTTTTTTTAACCCAATTTTTGTCAGATGAGTTTGTCTAAAAATTTCTTGTAAAGCCCTGAACAAGTTCTGCTGAGCAAAGCCAGGTCTGCATTTACTATTCTCCAAGCTTCCAAGACACCTTCTTTGCACTCTAATCACACCCTGATAGAGCAGTGATATAAAACCAAGGGAAATGAATCAAGGCTGTTAGTATCCACACCACTAAATGTAAAACTGCTGTTTGTGAGCCTCAGAGGCTTCTTAAAGCAGAAGGAACGTCACCAGCCTACCCAATGCTAGGAACTGAGAGTTGTTTAAAGCTTGATTTAGCACAGTTTCTTTGAGGTTCAGAGCCACTTAAGATAAAGTCCTGCCTTGCATGAAGTTAGACATTAAACCTGGGAAAGAGTGGCTCACGTGGAGAACATCTGTTCAACCAGCCTTTGTCGTCTAGACCATTGACAGCTTCAGAGTCAGAGGAGTCCAACAACTATTCATTAAAGGCTTGCTAGAGGCAGAGAGGAATGTAGAGGCAGGAGAAGTTCATTTATCCACTTTTCTGGGGGAAAAAAAAAAACCCAACCAACCAACCAAAAAACACCACAAAAACTTTATAAGCTCACTCCAAGTCCTGGGCTGCCATCGGTGCAGTGCTTTCCAGTGCCACAGTTACCTCCAAGATTCCAATGAAGTAGTCACCTGGAAGAGATAAGAAAACTTCACCATCTCCAGTGAAGCTTCAAGAAGTGGTGCTCAGCATGGTTAAATATTTTGTAGTTTATCCAGGTGCCTGTCCATGTACTTCTGTGCCCAACTAAGCTTTGTTCTTCTGGTCCTGGTTAATAAGAACTCCAAAGGAAATGATTGCTACTGTGGAGACTGTGACATTTTCTGTCTTAAAAATTAAGAAGCATGAAAAATGGACATGATTCTCTTTAGTCTGCAAGCCTCACAGAAATTACCCTTAGAAGATTAGAAAAAAAGAACATTTAAACAGAAGAAAATAAATAGCTGCACTCATGTAAAGCGTAGAAGGTGGCAAGCTCTCAGGGGGCACTACCTGACACTCCTCCAGGTTCTATAGATGAAAACCAGATTGTGGATGTGGAGACAACACAAACACTGGCTACCATTTGCTGTAGGTTGGCTACAAAATCTGCCTTACAAACATAGACACAAGTTGTGCATTGCTGCCAATAAAGGGAAACATCTTTTAGAACAGTGCTCCTCAGCCCTATCTGCAGATCAAGCTGAAGAGGACAGAGTGGTTGCAGTCATATCTGAAGAGAGCCCTACAGCTCTACCCAGCCCTGAGGGGGTAGGTAAAGTAATTCAGAGGTTCAGAAAACCCCCTTAGCTGTTTGCAAGGATGTCCCAGAGGCAGATTCTCCACACAGCCCTACCACAGCCCTTGCTTTGATGAGACCAAGGGAGAAGTTCATGGTAGGATACTCATTTACCAGAGCTGGAACAGTACAGCTTTCTCTGGCCCGAATGATGCTAAGAGTCAAAAGAGTTAGTCACAGACTGTCTTTTCTTTCCTAAAATGCCTGATGCAATAGGAATCAACTCCAAGAGTGATTTCTATTGCATTATCAACAAACAATAAAAGATGAACGTTTGTACAGCCTGTGCAGACCTTATAGCAACCAGCTACAGCGAGTGAAAACCTTGGCTTATATTGCTACCTCTGTAATATGTGTTAAATCAACTTCCACTGGTAGCAATTCTCCTGCAGAAAGAGGGCCCTTCCTCCTTCCTTCATATAATTTGACCCCCAGGGCATAAGAGCTTTCTCCTCTGCAGCTCTTGCCCATCAGTGCATCTTCTTTGCATCTCTTTTCCCCTTCAACTCATTCACACTCTCTCTCCAATTCAGCCAGAAGCATCTCTTTTCCCCCTTGCCCATGACTCTTAATTTCTCTCTCCCTTGGCAGTTATTTAACTCATTAACTGAATTAATTTTAACCCTAAAGCACTTTGGGTGAATAGATTTTATGAAAGATCTGATACCAAATCAAGTCTTGGGGGTCTTATGCCACTGTAGGTGCACAAAGGAGCCTTAGTGTAACTGAGAACCAGAGCCTTATTTCACTGACTCTACGTGGAGTTTCATCCCAGAGAGACTCACAGATTCCATTTAATGACAAAGTGGCTCTGTGACTGATAAAGGTCCCATGCCTCTGATGCAGACTAAATAGCCAAGCATCCTGAACAGTGGGAAATGATTCTTGGATCTCTATGAAACAAGACTCTCCATCCTTTTTCCTACACAGGCTCCTTAGAAAAATCCCTTTGCATTTTAGAATGCTGTTTTACTAGGAAATATGAAGAGCAGAGTAGATGTCACCACGGTGGTGCTGCCTTTGGCTCCAAGAGGTGGCCATTGGGCAGGGGCAAAACCAGCAAGTCAACACAGAAATAATATGGAAGTTGCCTTACAGAATGTTTATTTTGCTAGCTGCACTGATGGCTTTGAAAATCTCCTAGGTTTCTCTTTCAGGTCAATTAAAATTTTGTTCAGCAAAACTGCACTAGAGACAAGAGTCTAAGAACATGAGCATGGAACCTGCTAGCACCCAAAAAAGGGGCTTTTTCAGCTAAGTGGTTTCTAAGCCTACAATTTTCCACATAAATGCTTGGAAAAAGAGAAAGGGAACCTGCAGAGGCTCCAGAAGTGTGCTCAGAACAACCAAAGGGAATTCTGGCCCTTCAGCACAGTTACACTCCACAGACTAGCACAGAATTCCTGACTCATATCTTCATGGGATTCATTTTACCAGGTCATTCACAAATCTCAACCTGAAAGAACATTTCTCCACCACTACAACTCCATCGAACAGCATGTGGTGGAGAACAACAGAAAATGACCCAGAGAATCACATTCTGTTCCCCACCACTGCCACTAACCTTCAGCAAGTCACTTCTCAGGTCCACTTTGCCTCCCAACACATCCCCTCTCAGACCATCAGCTCCTGGGGACAGAGGCACTGGATGTGAGAGGTACACAGGCTTAATGCTGTGATGTCTCCAAGGTTAAATAGTATATTGGGGTTTGGACAAATGATCTCCAGAGGTCCTTTGCAACCCCTCATATATTGTGATTCTGTGCTATTGTTACCATAAACATGCACAGAAGCACAGAGAGAGACTGGAATGGGCTTTCAGGCATAAACAACAGGAAAGAGAAGTCCTGGATGGCTACTATCCTGTTTGCTGGAAGGAAAAGCAGCATCTCTTTGAAAAGCCAATCTGGCACAGTCTGTTTTGATTATAATATACTTATTGCAGTAGATTGGAAAGTTTCATCAGCTTCTGCAGCAGGATCACTCACTCTGCTGATGGGCTGAGGAAAAGGGAAGGAGGAGGAGGTACAGGGAACCTGTCTGTGACTGCTGCTAGTTTCTCCATTACAGATACTCACACACTGTAATCACAGGCACTAAAGAACTTGCTCTGATCCTCTCAGAAGTGATGACCTCGCAGCTCTTTCCTCATCTGTAATCCCTAGATTTCAGCTGATTTAACAGACTGCTAGGAAACAAACCACTCTTCATAGATCAGTGCCAAAGAGAAGCCCTTGGAGCAGGAACACGTCTGGCTGTTTCTGATACCTGGAGTAAATTGACCCCACATTCAGCCCTGGACTTGTTGGTCGTTTTCCCTGGAAGCAGTAAATAAGGAGCAGGGCTGAGAAGCTAAGCCAAACTAATTTGGCCAGTTGTTATTTGCCTGAAAGGTGATACTGAATGTTTAAATGGTTTATCCCCTTCTTGTTAGTGGCATCATTCAATCAGGGCTCCTAAGCCTCCAAGTGAACGGATTGCAACCACCGAGGGAATTCCTCACTCCAACCAGGAAATGTGGGGTTTGTTAGTTCAAACAGCATCTGTAGGAAGCTGGTAAACAACAGCTGAGATGATGAAAGATCACATCAGCTCCTTGCTTTGAAGTAAAAGATATTAAAACCACGAGTGTATGGGTTCTTATTAGAGCTTAGCCTCTCTCTCCCCCCCCCCGNGCACGGTTCTTCTTGCTGTATAACAAGCTGTGGGTAATAGAAATCCATAAAAATATCAAGGAGGCACTTGAAAGTGACAGGAAAAAGCCAGGGAGGCCCATTGCTGGTGATGCTGCCATTAAAGGCAATTTGTTCCTTTAGGTCTGGAATGAAATCAAACATTTTGCCAGGCCCAGAGTGTCATTTTTAGCCTCAGAAACTTTAAGATACCTTGTCACCTAGATGGGCATATTCTGAATAGTCAGAAGCCCAACCATTACCATCATCTGTGTACATGCAGGCTGTGTCAGGTGATTTGCAAAGGAGCCCAAGGACAAGAGGTGATATTTTAACAGCAGACTCATAAGGCATTGAAGTGTGAATTCTCCCATTTGCCACGTTACTGAGATAGTTGTTGTTAATTACACAAGTACAAAAGCAAGTTAGGTGCCTCTGCCCTTTGGCTTATTGAAGGGCTGCAGGTTAAATGTCTACAATGCTTTGGAGGGCACAGTTGCTTCTGGAAGTTCTGTCCAGCTTCCTGAAGGCTCCCTGACAGTACAGAGAACCAGAGCACATGTAGATTCTATTCCTGTTTCTGTCAGTTTCTATTATTTAGCCTGCTATTTAGTTTTATTATTTAGTCTGCTCCAACTACAGACCAAAACCTCCTCCCTTACACCTTACTCAACATCTGCTTCCTCCATAACTCTTCTAAATCCCCTCGAAGTTTGGTATTGGGTTTCCCTTTCCTTTCCCTGCCAGTAGCTCTCCACCTTATTTTGTTCTCTGAGCTAATTAATCCTCTTGTGTTTTCCACCCTTAACAAAAATGGCACCTAGAGAACCCAGCTGATAAGGCCCTAGACTAGGCCAGGAGAGACTCAGGCTTTAGTTCCAGGTTTCTGGTGGTCCTGCAGGGCAGTCATTCCTCTCTCTTAGCCATTCCTGTATAAAATCAGGATAACCATTTACATCTTCATTTGCAAAAATGCTTTGAGATTTCTACATGAAAAGAACCAACCAGCTAGCATGAATAATTTATGAGAGCTACAGGACAAGAGAGGAGGTTTATTCCTGGTCCTAACATGCCAAGTGAAATGTTTTTATCTGTGTAAATATTTTTCCACGAGAAATTAATGTTACAAAACTAAAAAAAAAAGAAGAAGCAGCCTTTCCCCTTAGTTTTTAAAGCCTTGAGCTTTAAAAATTAAGAACTGCCTGGTCAGAAAGATCTCTAAGAACCATCACCCTGACAAGGTGGATTTTCTCTCTGGAGCTACTGTACAACCTGTCACTTCCCAACCATTTCCTCTCTCTGTCTGCTTCTCCCCCTGAAAGACATCCTAGCTTTGGTCCTTTGGTAACTATGTCTTTATAAGTTTTAGAGTAAAATAATCAGATACAGTCAAACTTGAACTAGTTATGGCCATCTGTCAGCTGGTGCCTGAAAGCTGGAATACTCAGAGGTATTTTACCATCTAATCTGTTTGATTCGGTGCCTTTCAGCACATTTAACTCCATTTATTTAAGATGCCACAGAGCTTAGAGAGGCTAACACAGTGCTTCAGGGTAAGGCATTGCCAAAAATAAACTCCTGCAAAAATAAACAAGCAATCTTAGGCCTTGACCCTACAACCAGCCTTGTACCAGCAGCTTCATGTCTTCAGGAGAGCAGTGCTTATGGCTTTCCAATCTTAAAAGGAGCTGCTGTCCTCAGATGAAGGAGTTCTAAAGGATGTGGAGCCAAGTATGAAACTACATCTCAGAGATGCTATGCCAAACCCCTCTCTTGCAGAAGATGAAACCTTCATAGAGAATTCCTAGCCCTTACAAATGGTGGTCAAACAACAGCAACCCATTCTCAGTGCAGAGTCCCATCCACCCCTGAAATCTCCTTGCAGCCACCCTCCCAGAACCAGGGGCTCCTGACACTCCATAAAGCCATCTAGGATCCTCATTCCTCCTGGTGTTTCCATGCCAAATTGTGATGACAGGTTGTAGAACCTCAAGCATAAAGCCCCAAAATGGATGGGAGATGCAGCCTGACATCAGGGTTCACCCTCAGCTCTGGGGCCTCCCTCTGAAGCAGCTATAAACCACCCCACTCCTGTGCCGATGCCTCTGCAGAAATAAAGCCACAGACTGCCATCAGGTAATGGGGTTATTAATTAGTGGTGATGGATGTACTCCATGGTTTTTTCCCCACTTCTAGGTGGATAACTACACACTTTCCTTGAGCAAACCAAGTGGCTGTGGCATGGCCTAGCTCTTGCTACAAAGCTGAGCCTAAATGGGTCCAGATCTTGCTTGTCATGTTCCAGGGGCTGAGTGGAAAAAGGAGGCATGAAGAGGGCTTGGCTCTGGATAGTCCCGACCTAAGCACTGTTGTCAGTCTACAAGATCATCTCTCTTTTTCCAGCAGAGAGCTGCTGGGCCTGATTTAATCAGCTTTGAAATGTAGAATATGAAAACAAATCTGTTCAGGTTCTTTCTCTCTGATTACAAGACTTAGCACCTTCCCAGAATGAGCACAGAGAGAAACAAACACTGTGCAAATGAATTAATTAGACCTCCTGAAAGAACATGTAGGCTTGGAGGAATGTCTTCCAGAGCAGTTTCCAAAGTAACAATTGGTGAAATTAATTAAATTGCATTCCCCAGTACCCTAAAAATGACAGATTACAACAAGCAGGGTGGAGAGAAACAGGCATGTGGAAGGACTGATGCACTGATCATCAGGAATGCTTGTAGAGTCAGCTGTCAGCACACACTGCTCTTTCACCCACCCCCTCCCCTCCTCTGAAGGTATCTGCCTGCACTGTGGGGCTACAAGTCATGCAATAAAGAAAAAAAAAAAAGAAAAGAAATCAGGTTTCATTTGACTCTTGTTGCACTGTACACCAGAGCTGCATGCTTTACAAGTCTACCAGAGTGAAATAAAAAGTAAGACTTCCTGTATGTCTGCTCCACTTCTCAGGTTATGAGGCAGAGGGAAAAAAAAATCATCAGTAATTGCTTTACATATAAATGTGAAAACAATTTTAGAACTCCCTGGTCCTGTATCAACAGGCATATGTCTTTTAGCAGCTCTGAACTGCACACTGTCATAACACATAAGAACAATGATAAAGGAAAGGTTCTGCTCCACAGCTCTCTCTTAACCTGTTTATATCCAAGCACTGGCAAAATGACTCTTTTCCCTTTGAGGTGTAGCTAGGGATGCTGAGGCCTCTAGAGCTTATTTTGCAAAGCATAGCAACATAGACATCTAGGATCATCTCCCCCAGCCCTGCTCTCCTTCCAAGCCACAGAGAGCAACAAGGAGGTGGAATCTAACACACAGACTACAGCAGCCACAGATGTAGACATCACCTCAGTTCACAGATCCTGCTGGCTGGGTTCTATTGCTAGGGTGTTACAGTGATGCAGAAAGTATGACAGAGGAAGAGGAAAATGCTCAGCTTTGTGTATTTCATGAAGCCAAATCCTGGGGGGGCTGCCATACAAACCTGCCCCAAAATAACTGCATGGATTTAAAACCAATCCAATTGTATTTGTTAGTTCAACCCTAATCTAGCCATAGAAAGCAGCCTCCTATTCTGCTATATCCATCAACAGCAGAGCAGACACTCCACCAAGAAAAGAGAAAAATCAATAGTATGCAATTAAAAATATTTCTTTTAAGTAGCAGGAACTTGTCTTTTCCTTGGGCAAAGACAGCCCAAAGCTCATGTAGTACATACAGAACAAAACCAAACCCCAGTGGACCTTCTCCACAAGCATTCTGAAGGAAACCCTAGGGAGCCAAGTGCCACTTGAGGGAGGAACAAAGCACTTACCTCAGTGTAATGCACTGCCAGAAACCATTTGAAAGGGGAAAAAAAAGAACAAAAAAGAACCAAAATAACCCAAGAAAACAACTAACCAACCAGCTACCTAGAGCACTACAACTGTTTGCCCTGCCTGCTGCCTAGGGTCATGCTCTCCAGTTGTATCTGGGTAGCAGTAGTAAAAGGTCTTTGAAAGGGGATTGGGGTTCAGCAGTTGGATTAATGAATGCATTGGGGAGGGGAGATGTGGGCTGCCAACACACTGGGTTTGGTTCTTCCCATGGAAGGAAGTCCTCAAAGCCAGACTTTCTGCAAACACACTGTTACTAAGTGGGGACCTGCAGAAGTCCTTGCCTGGGCCCAGGAGGCTGTAGAATGATTACTTGGATTTTAAGGTCAAGTACCATCAGATGACAGAATGATAAACTGTTAGGGGTTGGCAGGGACCTCTGGAGATCATCTAGTCCAAGCCCCCAGGTAGAGCAAGGTCACCTAGAGCAGGTTGCCCAGGATCAACTCCAGCTGCCTTTGGAATATCTCCAGAGATGGAGACTCCACAAGCTCTCTGGGCAGCCTGGGCCAGGGCTCTGCACCCTCAAAGGAAAGAAGTTCCTCCTGATGTGTAGATGGAACTTCCTGTGTTCAAGTTTGTGCCAGATAATTTAGCCCAAGCTCCTGTAGAGCACAGGCTAGAAAATTTCTCTAGCTGAGGTCACCAACTGCTGCTTCTTTAAAGCACATCTTCCAAAGAGACAGACAATCAAACTGGAGAAGAGGAGGGAGAGATTTCATCATATTCCTTGTCCCAGTAGTCAAAGGCTAAGTTTTAACAGGAGACAAGCTAAGTTTCAGCCAAAATGACAAAACTGTTTTGTAAAAGAACAGAATTTTGTTGCAATCTGCTCTCTATGCCCTTAAAAAGTTAGAAAGAGAAGCTTTGCTGAGCCTGTGGCCAAACAGAGTTTAGCAGAAACAAAGAGTCACAACAATGCCATGGTGGAACATAAAATCTCAAGAACAAGCTTGCATTTAGCTTAAGAGTCAGGGTGACCATGCTTGGACATGTTGAGAGTGATTAGTAGAAGAACTTCTAATGAGGGAAAGACAATTATGTTGGCATGTTTGAAGAACAGAGTGATTTTCTTCCAGAAACCCTTCTCTTTTCTCACCTCCATCACATTCTCTAACACTTTGACTGACCATATCATATCTAAAAGACAGGGACAAATGTGTCTGATCCAAGGTGTCCTACCTTCCCCTCTGTGAAGTTCTTACTACTGGATTTAACAACATTTGTTGTGCAAAGATCTGAAGAGGCTTGGATTAAAAGCCCTAGTCCTGAGGAGCTCAGAAACCATACAGAATGAAGAGAGTAAAAGATCAACAGGCAAACTAAGCTAGACTTGAACTTGCAACATCATAGACTGCTTGGGTGCCAAAGGAGCCAGTCTGAACACTGTCCAGAACACTTAAGGCTCTTGTTTAGTGCCCAATGAAATCAATTATTGATTTCAGCAGGAGTTGGAAGATGTGTTATGTGAGTTGCCCAAAGGGACACAGGAAGTTTATGGCAGAGCTCAGAACCAAGCCAGATCTCCAGACTTTCCATTTAGCCAGATGTCCATCTGTCCTTTCACATTTTCTTGCATTCCTTTTAGAAGTGCTTCCCCTCCACCCCTGCCCCCCTGCTCTGCAGTGCCTGGATGGCACTTTAACTCTCCTAGCTGTGCTCTGTCAGCTCTCAGTGCCACTTGGGATGTGCTGTCGCTTCCATGGAAACAGAATCATGAATCTTTTTCCCAGGAAATGCCTCCAAACTGCCTTCATTTTGTTTCCTTCTTGTTTCTAGGCAGGTCTGTGTGTGCATGCTGAAGCTCTAGGACTTTGGCTGCTATTTAACATAGAAACAACCCTTTGGAAACCCAATTAGGTGCCACATTAATAGAAGTGAAAAACATTCTCTCTTGTCTTCAAAGGGTTTCCCCTCTTTTGCCTGGGATTTCTCTGCCAACATTGGTCTTGGAGTTTGGATGGCATGTGGTATTGAAACAGGCACTGATTTATCTGCATCTGTTTATGGTCCAGGAAAGAGAGCCCTGCTGCAGTGAAAGAGAAGGGGAATCTCTAGCTCAGCAGGTCTGGTTACAGCTCTGCAGCTCACCCTGAACTCTCACATCTCCACAGCATGTCCTTTCCACTGCCTTGGCCAGTGCTGGGGACTGAACTGGAACAGAAGAGTTGACACTCTACAGCCTGGGCTGCCAAGCCAGACCCTACCACTTGAAGTTGGGAAAGATCAAGCCCAGAAGAGGCAATATAATGCATACTGACAGTGGTTTACAGCCAGGCAGGTCCTCTTATACCTGAGGAGAAATGTCAGAGGAAAGAAGTCCTTAGAAAAGCCTGTGGAGCATATCAGGTCACACTGGTGCAGGGAGAACCAGCATCTTTACCCTCCCAGCCCAGGTTTCTCTCCATCAATGCCACTCTGCAAAGTTGCCAGCTCTGAGCCATGATTCACCTGCTGGGTTTCCAGGACAGCAACCTGGAACAGAGGTAGGGACTCTGGAAATCTTCAGCTCTGCTCCTCAGGAGCTCACTGCAGGATAAGCAGAAGAGCACAGAGCACTACTGCTTGTGTATGGTCTTCTGAAACTCTGCTCCATTTATTCTCTGCTAGTTCTCTTATGATTTACTCTCTACAAGGGAGAAATAGATGCATAGCTTACTGTACACCCATGGATATTACTATAACTGGGGGGTTTTGGCACATGAAAAATGCAGGTTTAGCTAAAACTTGTCATAAATTTATCAAAATTTGGTTTCAGACAAAATATTAAAAAATTCTTAGAAGTGAATATATTTTGAGGATTCATCCTGAGATTATATTTGGTTGCCACATCACTTCCATTTAAGTCCTAAAACATGTAAGATGCAAAATGACAACTACTACACCAAAGTGGCTCAAGACATTGAGATAACTCTGCAGCAGAAGGCTCTTGCTGAAGGCTGGGACACTCTGATCCTCCATATATCTGGTATGACAGGAGTAACAATCCTCTCCTGTGTTCCACTGTTCACCTTTCCACTTCTTTCAAAGTTACCTCAGTGGGAAACACACTGAATGTAATTTTCCAATGCAGCACCTGAGTGTATGAAGTCTTCTATCACAGACATCACTCAGCAATACCAACTCCAGGTGGCTTTGGAATGTCTCCAGAGATGGAGACTCCAGCACCTCTCTGGGCAGCCTGGGCCAGGGCTCTGCACCCTCAAAGGAAAGAAGTTCCTCCTGATGTTGAGCTGGAACTTCCTCTGTCCCAGTCTGTGCCTGTTCCCTCTTGTCCTGTCCCTGGGCACCACTGCCCAAAGCCTGGCCCCAGCCTCCTGCCCCCCAGCCAGGCAGCATTGCTAAGCATTGAGCAGATCTCCCCTCAGTCTGCTCCTCTCCAGGCTCCCCAGCCCCAGGGCTCTCAGCCTTTCCCCAGCAGAGATGTTCCAGTCCCCTCAGCATTTTCACAGCCCTTTTCTCTGCCCTCTCCAGAAGTTCCCTGTCTCTCTTGAAGTGGGGAGCCCAGAACTGGAGCCAGGACTTCAGTTGTGGCCTGACTAGGGCAAAATAGAGGGGGAGGAGAACCTCCCCTGACCTGCAGGCCACACTCTTCTGCATGCACCCCAGGATGCCATTGACCTTTGCATTGCTGGCTCATGGTCACCCTGTTGTCCACCAGGACTCCTAGGTCTTTTTCCACAGAGCTGCTTCCCAGCAACTCAGTCCCTAACCTGCCCTGCTCCATGAGGTTATTCCTCCCCAGGTGCAGGACCCTCCACTTCCCCTTGCTGAATTTCATAAGGTTTCTCTCTTCCCAACTCTCAGCCTATCCAGGTCTCACTGTAGTAGAGGAGTACACTTCAGAGGAGTTTCTGAAGCCAACTCAGAGATGACAAGGGTTAAGCTATTCAACCCAGTAAAGCCACGTGCAAGAGGGGCAGAGAAACTTGGCTCTGCCAGTGCCTTGTACCAACTCACAACAGATGATTTTGGCTGCAAAGGAGAATTCTCTCCCTGTTGGATCTGCAACCCTAGTGCAACCCCCCAAAAACTGTGTTGATTTGATGGATCAGAACAGCCTGAGGGAAACTTTACTCTTTTCTTGTACTATTTCATTCCTACCTCTTCCTCTTTGCCCTCCATCCTGCAAACAATTAATTAGGAAGCTACACTTAAATTATAAATTACCAACTTTGGGGGGGGAGAAATAAAAAAAACAATCAAAAATTAGCTTCAAATCCTGAAAGGCTGCTATGTCAAGGTTGGAGAGAAGCAGCTGTTTTGGAAATGTTGCCTTTTTCTTTGTTCCAAATGCTATTTAAACATTGGCAGGGGGCCTCATTAAAGATGAATCGATGAATTAGTAAGTAGTGTTGTAGCCAGAAGAGACAGCATGTGCTCCTGTGGTGAAAACAGATTTACACAAAAGAAAGGAGGGAGGTGGGGGAGAAAATACCTCATCTCCATGTGTAACAAAGTCAGTGGTTGACAATATTCTATCAGAGCTGCACCAATCCCAGGCAGGATTCCATCAGCATTTCCAATCTAAATTCATATTTGGGGAGAAAAGTTGGAACTGGATGTGAAGTTTCCTCTGGGCTAAAATCTAATAGACAAGTTTTGAACCCTGGAGCATTTTAGTTACCAAAATGTTATGAAGTGTGAAATAAAAATAATTAGGAATATAACATGGGAATCACAAAACAGAAAGACAGAATCCAGCTGAAAAAGCAAAGAGAGATATCAGAGCAAGTACCACACTTGATGTATGCATGCATTAATATGTTAATGGCATCTTACTTTTGGCACCAGACATCAATGGAAGTCTCTGCAAAAAAGGATCAGCTTTAGCCCTGGAACTGCAGGGGGTTCACATGCTCCAAGCCAACTATCTAGGGACAACCCCAAAGTGGAACTGTTTATCTGACTCTGAAATGCAAAGAAGTCAGTGAAGACAAAAGAGCTGCCCCAGCTCCTGCCCTCAGCACCATACTTACTCTCTTGGCCTTTTTCTCTTGCTCCAGTACCAGGAGAGGCAAAACAGGAGCAAGGTAGCAGTTCCACACCCTAGGGATGAGAATGGTGCCTCCCATCCCATGACTGAAGCCACCTCCCACATCACCTGTTCCCAGGCACTTGCCCACTACCTGATCCTGAGCACACCATCACACAACTGGGCATCAACCTTCTCACATGCCTTATCATCTCTTAAAGAAAAATACTTGCCAGGCTTTTCCCTGCAGACCTCCTCCTGGGAAGGTTCTCAAGTTGTTTTGCCACTCAGAACCAAAACACAACAGGTCCACAGTTAGCAGATGTTGCATTTGTGTTCTAAACAAATGGCAAAGAGGGAAATATGGTGTTTGCACTGACCTGCACACTACCTAACCCAATCCTCTGTTATTCCACCACTCTTGATTTCCCTAATAATAATCTGGCCCCTGCCTAACAAACAGGAGCATGGTGGTTTTTATTTAGCTGGGACTATAGGAGGACAGGGGAGAAATAATCCACCACTATCACCTGTGAGCTGCTACTAACTACTTTCCCTTTGTGCTAGGCACTGTACAAGCATTGGTTACATTAAACATGCACACAGAAGATTGTAAATAACTTACATTAAACAAAAAAAAAACAGAGGAAAAATAATTACTAAGTTCTGCAAATGGAGAACTGAGGCACAAAGGGGTTCTGTGATTTGCTCAAGGTCACCCTGGGAATCTCTAGCAAAGCCACAGGCTGAATCCAGATCTCTCCTATTCAATAGCTTCTCATCTATGACCTAGCCTGCAAATCATAAAATGAAGGAACATAAGCAACTACCAAGTAAACAGAAGATTTCTGAATGACTCCAGCAGGTTTTAACTCATATATAATATATATATGTAGCTCCAGCTTCTGTGACTCCAATTCATTTCAGATCTATCACTATTAATAAACATCAGGAAGAGTCCTAAAAACTTGCAAGACAATAGTTGCTCTTTCACCAGAGGACCATTTATCCTACTTTAAGGGTAGTGTTGAAAGTTTCAACTACTTCAGGTTTCTATCCACATCAAGGATTTGGAGCAAATAACAATTAGTGTCATTTGTGTCTTGATTGCTACAAGGCTGGATGTCCTCTGTTGGTTTGTTGTTTTACATCCTTTACTTGTTCAGGTCTGGTTCAAGACTCTTTGCATCTGATATATTCTGTTTTTCTTAAGGGAGAAAAAAAACCCTAATCCCTTCATGCTGAACATCACCTAAATTATTGACCTCCACCCAGTGGACCTGAGGCACAGAGCAGTGAGGTGACTTAGCACTGGCACATGAGAACCCTGAGCTGGAAGGAAGACTCGAAGGGTGAGCATCCAAATGCCAGCAATTGAGACCTTCTCACTGCCTCCTCCTGCTGCTCCCTCAGAATCCCAAAGCTGGGGAACACTGATGGTTTTTCAGCTGGATTCTATGTCCCTCCAAGACAGAGACACTGTAAGGGTGTTGTTCCTTACAAAAATCAGCCACGCACTCGGGTGCTGACAGCTACCAGGCTGTGCTAAAGGTGAGCACTTTGATTTCCCTTTCAAACCAACTTCTGAGACCTTGATGTCATTTTAAGTTTCTTATAAGGGATATTAAGAACAGATTTTTTTTTAATTAACTTTCTGTCCCTTGACTCCTCCCCAACTGCTTCATGTACATGATTATTCACTTGGACTCCCTGTGACCGTGACCCAGATTCTCACCGACGCTGAGACTTCAGCAGGCAGAGCTGAGACCATCCAGAAGACTCCCTGATTCATATCAGGTAGCCACACCAGACCTAACTTGATGGCTTAAGTTAGAGCAACCCAGAGGATACTCTACAATCAGTCTGATTGGCCCCAACAGGACAAGAGAATGAGGTGCTACTAGATTTTCTATCGTGTAATGGACACCTGAATAAGAAGACATGAATTCAGAGTCTCCCCCCACGAATGCTTGCCACTGACAGGTGAAGTCTCATCACTTCCTGCCATCTGGGCAAAGGAGAATGGCAAAACATGGGAAAGTTTGGCACTGGTTCCACAGTAAATAGCATTTTATTCCTTTAGAAATGAAATCCCTTGTTTGCAAAACAAAATAGCACTTAGTGTAAATAAAGGGAATGATATTTGGGTTGTAATTCACACTCTGACTTCAATGAATGACAAAAACCCTCAGTGATGGGGGAAATTCTCCACCAGATTTTCTAGCTCAGACTAAGAATCACCAAAAGAAATGTCAAAAAGGATGAAATCTGAATTATTGCAATTATTTACATCAAGAGAAGAAAGATGTTAAGGTAAAGGCTGAGAGAGAACGTCTAAAGAGAGCAACATAAACAACAAAAATTGGGTAGGGGAAGAATTGGGTCTTTAATGCCAAAGAGATTTTAGAGTCACAGCCCAGAAATGGTTAACAGAGGCTTGCAGCAGAACATGTCTTAAAACTAACTAACTAAATGAATAAATCCTAGCTCACTATTCTTCTAAGCAGACATGGCTTCCACTCCCAATGTTTGTTTCCTGCCATTGCTGTACTTTCTCTAGGTAAGGTTATATATAGAGAGAGAGATAAAAATATTGTACCTTACCAAAAAAAAAATGTACTTGAATCTATTGATTTGTGCTGTAGCAAAGCCCCTGACATTCTGGTGCAATGAAGATATTGCTCTGGACCCTGTGTGCCTCCTCATACTTCTCCTCTGCTTATGAGGGTCTCTAAGGATGGTATTAAAGATATTGTAGTTCCCACTTTCCGACTCTGGGATATCAGTGAGATTCTCCTGTGTAAAGAATAATTATCAGCACTGCTGTTACCTCTAGTAAGTGTGTAATTACATGCTCTGTTTTGTGGGCTGTAGGCTGTGCAATTTTAAATTATACAGTAATGACAAATTCTCTCTTTTTCACCACCTTCTTCCCAATAATAATCATCATCACCATCAACATCAGACAGAAAGAAAGAGAACCTTCTCCTCATCTCAGGATTAGCAGTTTGCCTTTGCTTGTGGAATTAGTTTTAAGAAGCTTTCAAATCTAAAATTTCTCCTGGAAAAAACAGCAGAAAGCTGAGAGAGGGCATGAATAAAAGCACAGAGAGAGAGGGAATACAGAAGAAGCCTAAACACAAGAGAGAGCACAGGCATGGAATAATATCTGATTTAATTGACCAGAATTTGCCCTGCTTTTATTGGAAAGGCTGGTCAATAACAAGAGCCCAATGCACACTGGAATCCTTTCCCCCAAAATGGAAAGTCTCTCTTCAGTAGCCCCACATTGAGATTTCTCCACAGAACAAAATCAGCAGCCAGGGAAGGAAATTAGCCTGACCATGATAAACAACGTGTAGTGCAAAGTGCGTGTAATCAGTTCAGGAGATCAGATGTCAGAGTGCTCCTGCCTCTGTCCCTGCATCATCACACCAATTAGTGATTAAATATTAAAACAAGACCACTCTGTATCTGCAGAGATTGCTAGAAGCTGTCCTAGGCATGCTCCCATGCCCACACAAAGGCAGGAGACATTCGCTGGCAGGTTGAGCCCCTTCAGGAAACAAGGAATTAAACTAAGAGTGATTTGCAGCAATGCAAAAGCAACATCTCTGTGCAAGAGAGAGAGCCTTGTCTTCCTGAACTGAGGAGCAGATCTGCACCTAGTTTGTCTTCAAGAGAATTAAAGCAGTTTATACTTGCTGAAAAGTTGGATCCTGACTCTGTTTTTATTTTTCTGCTCCTTACACTCATATCCCCCTTTAGGGAAAGTTTAATAGTGATTCCTGGGGAGAAACCCAAAAGGAATCTCTATAAATACACCTCCAAAACCTCCAGGATTGGCAGGGGATCATTTCCAGGGGTGAGTTCAAGCATGAGGCTCGTAGGCTATCCTATGAAACTCAGAGCTTTGGACAGAATCCTCAATGAAATTTGATGGGAATGTCCCAAAAAGGACAATTCCTGATGCTATGAGTTACTATTCAGGTTTCCTGTTGTCTGTTTCATTTCCCAGGGTCACAAGATGCAATGACACATAACCACAGGAACAGTTGCTGCTTACCATTTCCAAGTGGATATTCACCTGAGGAAACCATGGAGGCCAGGTCCTAGGAGCATGCAGGGGTTCCAGCAGCATTGCCTCAAGCCAGTTTTCACTGCAATGGAACACAGTTGGTTAATAACTTGAACTTTTGGCTTGCAAGCTACTGAACACTCCTTGGAAATGGAAACTGGGAGTATCCCTTGCAGAACCATTCCAGGAGACTATCTGGACCCTAGGTCTATATTTTACTACTCATGCAGTAAATAACACTATAGGATGACAACAAATGAGCTTTACTTCAACTCCATCCCTAATCTCCTACTAGGAATTCAGTCTCCCACTGCAGCAGTATTCTGAGGTTCTGATCAGGCAACATCATACACAAAGTAAACAAATAGCAAGAAAAATGAATGAAATACAGAGAGGGGGAAAAAAACTTTCCCAGACTCATCAGGAAATTGCTTCTAGAACCAAACCTGGAATTGAAGATTCCCAGCTCTCAGCCAAGTGCTCTATTGACTGGATTAACCAAGCTATCCCAGGTTTCCCTGTTCTCAGTGGGAGGGCAGACCTGCCTGGAAACTGGCACAGCCAAATAATAAACCAGCTCATTAAAATACTTTCTTTCCAAGACAGATTGCAACCCTTGAAAAGTCACTCTTCACCAGTGCTACAGGAGCTTAGAAGACAAAGACAACATCTCATAGACAAAAGAAGAAATTGCCCAGAGAGGCTGTGACTGCTTGCTTCATCCCTGGAAGTGTGCAAGACCAGGTTAGATGAGGCTTGGTCTAGTTGAAGGTGTCCCTGCCCATGGCAAGAGGGTTGAAACTAGATGATCTTTGAGGTTTCTTCCAACCCAAACCATTCTATGCTTCTGTGGAGGCCCCATTCCAGAACATGGCAACTTGTGCTTCAGAATCAGAAACCTCAGGGAGGAAGGGCTGGTTCCAGTGAGCAAGGGCTGGTTCCAGTGAGCAAGGGCTGCTTTCAGTGAGCAAGGGCTGGTTCCAGTGAGCAAAGGCTGCTTTCAGTGAGCAGGGGCTGGTTCCAGTGAGCAAAGGCTGGTTCCAGTGAGCAAGGGCTGGTTTCATTGAGCAGGGGCTGGTTTCATTGAGCAGGGGCTGCTTTCAGTGAGCAAAGGCTGGTTTCATTGAGCAAGGACTGGTTTCATTGAGCAAGGGCTGCTTTCAGTGAGCAAGGACTGGTTTCATTGAGCAAGGACTGGTTTCAGTGAGCAGGGGCTGGTTCCAGTGAGCAAAGGTTGGTTCTAGTGAGCAAGGGCTGGTTTCATTGAGCAAGGGCTGCTTTCAGTGAACAAGGACTGGTTTCAGTGAGCAGGGGCTGGTTTCAGTGAGCAGGGGCTGGTTCTAGTGAGCAAGGGCTGGTTTCATTGAGCAGGGGCTGCTTTCAGTGAGCAAAGGCTGGTTTCATTGAGCAAGGACTGGTTTCATTGAGCAAGGGCTGCTTTCAGTGGGCAAGGACTGGTTTCAGTGAGCAGGGACTGGTTTCAGTGAGCAAGTGAAAATAAAATCATTCTATTTTTGTCTGTACAGCAAATAGTGGAAAATGATTACCTTTTACACCATTTCACATCCTGTAGGATTTAACAGAGGACTCCAGAAGGTTTCAGCTAGCACTAAGAGGTGTCTTTCTCATCCTTACTTTTATAGCTCTTGTAGTCACTGGGGCAGAATACTCCTGACATGGAAGGCAAAGAGGGCAGCTTGGAATCAACTCCTGCTGGAAGTCAGTGAGATTTAGGGACTAACCTGCCTTGGAAAAATCCTCTATTAACATCTGTGGGACTAGTTAGAGGCTTGTGTGTGATTGGATCAGACTCAAAAGACAAGAATCAAGCCCTAAAAGAACAAGGTGAGGGATAGGCACAACTGGGAGGTGAAAAATAGGAATTAAGTCAAGCATGCAAAATTGTCATTAAAATTTACCAGGCAAGGGACTAAATATCTGCCTCTCCCTTCCAAAGCCTCCTGGAGAAAGTCTAACACAAATTAATAGGCACTGAGCCAAGAGCAGTCTATAGGAATAAACCAGGGGGCCATAGACATGACTCCAAAATCTACAAGGAAAGGTGAAGAGTTAAATATGTTTTCTTGTTTTAAATGCTCATATTTTAAGTTCTGCAACAGAAATAAAAGCCTAAGAGAGAAGTCTTGAAGAGGAAATAATGTACAATTAAATGACATGGAGATACAGGAGCCAAAACACTATTTTACTTGCCTTGAAAAGGACTTGCCCATAGCTAGTAGAATTTTACTTCTGCTGCAGCTGAATGGTTTTCTACTGCTCTTGATAGATCCTAGAGGAAAGTCACTTCAATGCAGTCTTTAATCTGTTAGTGTTATCTTGTTCATTTTGTTCTGTGTTACAGGAGAGGTTCTGTATTTGACAATAGGGTACCTCAGGAAAGAGCTAATGCTTCCTAAGTTAGGTGAATGAGACCATGAGGCAATGGCTAAGATGCTGAAGCCTTAGTTCAAGGCCACTCCCTGCCAGGACTCCTATCACTGTACCACATAGGTGATGGTGCAAATAAACACAGCACAGCCTGAGAGTCATTTGCTTTACAGAGGATTAAATTCTGCAAGAGAACAGCACCAGCTGCATAAACTAAACAAGCAATACTTGTGTCTCTTCAAGCCAAAATCAAGCAATACCTTAAATTTCAGGTCATAACCTCTCTCTCTGTGTGTACCAGAGACATTAGACAATAGATTAGAGATAACATTGGTATACCAGATAAGAGATAATATAGATATTAGGTGCAGAGGTTTTTCCCCAGTTCCTCTTCACAATTTGGGAGCACAGAGCTGGTTCTCCTGCTTCCACTCAGTTAGGAAAAAGGCTCTAACAGTTCAGCTGTGGATGATGTTTTTCCCCCCACTCAGACAGAGAATGCAATCTAATTTCTTTGTTAGATTTGAAAAGCCATCAGCAGGTTCCCCATCCTTTTCTTGGGGTCCCCCTTTTGGATTTGGAATGAATCTCTTCTTCTGGATTTTAATTGAGAGTGAAAAGCTGATTTCTGAAGGCAAGGTAAGGTACTGAAGGTAAGTGATCAAAACACTGCCCCTGTAATAAATCACTGGAGTTCAGGTCAGGGTTTGGAGTGTGAATGCAGCGTTCAATAAAGAAACACACTCCACCTTTCAGCTTCCAGCTGACCTCAGCTAATTGACCTCATTGTGGTCCCACCATTAATCATTCTGGCACGAGGGGCAAGAGGCAGCTCCACTGCCTAGACCTTCCTGAGGTGGGGGTGGAAACAAAAGGTAAGATGAAATCATAGACAATTCTGCCTTCATTCACTCCTTGGGTTCTTTTGTGAGGTGTCACTCTTTTACCAATCCAATAGCAAGATGCATGGCTTGTCCTGTGTGTAGGCACCTAGCCCAGGGATGTCCAACACACCAAATGAGAGTAGATGGGAACAAACAGCTGCTACCAAGTGCTACAAAGGCACAGGAGAGCACAGATTCAAGAGAATATCATACAAGAACACATTGCAGAGCTATGGAGTCACATCACCTCTTACCAACTTCCATTCAAGAGTTAAACCCACTGTTTGGCACCTGGAACTAACATCACCTGGAAGTTCATCTATTTATCTCATTGAGAACAATCACCTAGAGACTTGTGGCCACAGTCATGTGAAGAATTTCAACAACTTAAGGAAATGACCTCACTAACATAAAGCTGAAGTCTGGCTGGAGACTGGGAGCCAGGGTTCCATTTCCCAAAGAAACTGAATTTTGGGGTTCTGAAATGGTCAAGTTAACAGTGTGATTTAGGTGTCTAGACACCTTTCAAAATGGGGGCAAGAAAAAGAGAGACATTGGTAGCCAATGGAATTTAATCTCTGAGATCTCCATTGAAAAGTGAATCCATAGGCACTTTCAAATTTGTATTCTGTGTTTTATTTAGGATTATGCCTGCTTTAGTTTCATTTGGGATAAATCTGCTTATAGGCTGTGAATAACACTGTCTAACTTTAAAGTGGCCCTGCTTTGAGTGGGGGATTAGAGCAGATGACCTTCAGGCCTCCTTTCCAACCTAAATTATCCTATAACCCTATCAGAAAATGTTTAAGATCAACAGAAATGAGCCTTTTAAACACTGAAATGGGAGTGATCTTAATGTGAAGATGCAATTCTCTGTTAAATCACTAGGAATTTCTGGGGAAACAACCACCACAAAGCTAAGATTTTCAAGGCTATGTGAAGGATTTACTGAGACCCAAGGATTTAAAGTGAGTAAGGAGCTCAAACCTCGTGGACATATTCACAAACATCAGCAACAAAGAATATTAATGATATTCACCAGTCACTGAGAATTCAGGAAGAGGAGAAAATATTTAGGAACTCTACAGTGCAGGGATCATACAGAATGTCCTCCTGAGCTCTGCAGTGCTGTCATACAGTATGTCCTCCTAAACTTGCTCACCTAAAAGCAAGCACTGTTACCTAGCAGGGATTTCAGAGAGTAGTGTCCCATGAATGCACAGATTTGGAATCATCTTCTAGCTCAAGCAGCTGCTGCATTCCTGGGGAATCAGGAAATCACAGCACTTACAGTTGGTCAGTGCTTGATTTTCTTGAGCCAAGTCACTGGGAACAAGAGTAGCAGCATTGCTGCAAAGTCAGGTCCCTTAGCTTTAGCATTTCTGAGGGGTGCTTCAGTCTTCCCTGAAACTTCTCCATTCCTTCTCCATTTCTCTCCACTCACAGTGACTGAATGCTTGAATGCTTCCCCCCTAGCAATACAAAGGAAAGGACAATCCCCTTGGAGCAGGAGACACAGAATCTATTAATAAGCAAATGGAAAGAGCTGGCATATATTTCTCCTTGTTTAATTCCTCAGCCACTAGAGTCTGGAGCATTTCTCTCCAGGGTCTCAGCCGTGTACAGTCAGTGTGGGAGATGACTTAATGCTATTGTCTTGAGCAAACTCTCTCCAAGTCTACAGACAGAGCAAGGGCTCACAGGATGAAGGCTCTCATTGAAGCAGACAGGTCTAGGTTTTAGGGGAAGCAAGCCTTTAATCCTCTCCATGCTGCCCACACCTGGGCAAGATTCAATTTTGTGGGTGAAAAGGAGTGCAGAGCTTTAGGGAAATGACACACTCTGCAGAACTGATGAACTGTGTGAAGATGGCTGCTGAGAAGATCAAGCCCTTACCCCTGACTGGAAAACTATCCCTTCAGCTTCTGCTTCTGGGGCTGTCTTAACCCTCTCCTCTCCTGGAGCTGATCTTCTCCTCCTCCTGCAATAGTGAGCAGCCTGAAGAGACTTCAAGTGAACCCTGTCTGATAGATCCTTTCCTATCCACCTTTCTCTGCTTTGGAGATAACAAGGGAGTGCTTTTGTATTCCATTAGAATTTGCAGAATAAAAAACAACAGAAAGCAGGGAATTTTTCCCTTATGGTGGAACATTTTGTTGTCTTTTCCCCCTCATACATCACAGATTTTAAATAACTACATCTAGGACCTGATCAACAGAAACACCATCCCCTGGGGAAGGAATGCTGGGTGTCAGTCAGGCTCAAGGGGATGGAGGCAGTGCTGGTTGTACTCACTGAGTTCTGTATTTCTCTACCTTACAAACATCTTCCCCTCCACTGCCCCTGTACAAGAGGATATTGTTCTCCCAGGCATCAGTGTATCAACACTGACACAAGAAAATACAGGCACCCACTTTCCTTACAACAGAGCACACACAACTGTTGGGCCCAACAAGACCTTGCCTTATCTGTCCAAGGTTCACCTCCAGTTTAACAAGTTGGATGCTTCAGTTCCTTCAAGCCTCTGTAACTGCATTCCTGCACCTAACACCCCCAATCTGTTTATGAATACACCAGAAGCTGTCTGGGAGGGGAAAAAAGGAAAGCAAAAAACCCCTCAACATCCCTCAACCCTGAAACACCCAAACCTAACAACTAACCACCTGGATAAACTCCCTGGCAAAACATTTTTCCCACCTACTGGCCACTCCTCGAGGCCTCAAGTGTCTGTCCTGGCTCCTCCTCTCCTGTGAACTGTGGTGCATTTCCATTTCAGCCTGTGTGACAATACTACTGGGTATATCCTGTACTTAAATCATTTACTTGTCTTTCATATTGACACCTTCTCAGAAGCAATCCCATCACACAAGTGTTTGCAGTGACATGCTGAAGAGAGAGCAGACTCCCCAGTGGACACTGGTCACTTGAATGTTGTGAACAGCTCGTCACACCTTTCATCTTCCTTCCACCTTGCTGCATTTGCTGTTTCCACTGCATAAATTGGGGTGACCATGGAATGACAATAATCTCCTACTGATGCACCACTTTGCATCCTGCTGGATTCCTAAGTGATTTACAGATTGCACAGATGATTCACTTGCATCATTGCTGTGACAGAACATAGGCTGAACTAATGCTCCTAGTCCATGAAGCTATCTCCATCTGAAATTGCAGGAGAGGTTCCAGGAAGAAAGAAGGGGAATAACCCCATTAGAGAAATGTGCCAGTCAAAAGGCCCCTGAAAGAAAACACTCTGGGCTTTTTGAAATCCCAACTGCTAAGGACAGTTTGTGACTCATGCTCAAGCAAATCATGCTCTGGGCATCAGACAAGAAGGACAAAGCATTTGAGCTGTCAAGAGGTAAAGGCAGATAATGAAACATAGAGACAATCAAAATGTATTGTATATGTCTGTTTAGTTCTATGTACACATATACATATGCACTCAAACTTAATCATAGAACCCAAACTTCTACTGTTTACCAAAGCTTGTTCCTATCAAGGATCAAATGAAAGGATCCTATCCTATTCCCAGCAAACCCTGCAAAACAAAGCTACCTTTTTCACTACTGGTCTGATTTATGAGAACATAGCAAAAATAAACTCTTCCTCCAAGAGATCAGCTCCACCAAAGCCCCAACTTACTGTGCTTAGATACACTGAAGTTCTTATGCTGGGAAGGACAACCAGACTGGACTGATAGCAGCCTCAGAATTGGCCATTCTCCTGGAAATCCCAGCTCCCATCTGGGGAAAACACTGGAGAGCAAAGCTTTGTAAATGCTCTTTAAAATCAAGCTTAATCAGGCACATTGACTTCAGAGCTTCCCAACAATGGCAGCACTGGAGAAGCAGACCAGAATCATCCTCCTGCTATTGGGTTATCACTACCACTGCTCTGACTATGCTCACCCAAAGGTGACCTGTACCAGTGTCCAACAGACACCTTTGAATAGAAAACCACACCCTGCATGTCCACAGATGCAGTCAGCTGCCCAAACAGGAAGAAATGACAACTCACCACCTTCTTTTCACCTGAACCCTAGCCCAGAGTTAAGACAACCAACTCATATCACATTTGCTTCTACCAGAAGAGCTTGTAGACTGCCCTGGGGGAGGCTAACTCAGGCATTACACGCATGTCATCACCATGGTGGAAGTCAGCAGCCTTTAATGCACTTCAGATTTCCTCAATGAGCTGAATGTTCTGGCTTCATAAATGTTGGAAAGAGCATGGAGATATTTTTTTTTTTGAGTCCCTCATTGAAACTTCTATGGTCAGCCAAAACAGGAAGAGTAATGAATGGCGACACTGCCCTTAAGAGGACCCAAGTTATTAGCCTAATGCATTGGGAGGAATGATGCATTAAGACATTAAGAATCAAAACAATCACATTAATGCTTGACAGCATAAGCAGGAAACAAAAGATGAGAGCTGTAATCCAAACCATATGGCTTCATAACTAATCTCTCATTTAAGCATCGTTATTAAAACACCTCCTAAACATTTGGGCCTTACCAGAACATCTCAATGTCATTATTTTCCATCTTTATCCTTTGCTTCCCTCCTCCCCCTACTCTTTCCCTCTCTCTAGAAGTGGTTTGTTGTTTTGGTTTGCTGCTGAGAAGATCTTCAAACTGCTTCTCCTTTCCCAAAGTCCAAATCCTACGTCAGCCCAATTAAGCCTACACAGTCATAACAAATGAGGGCTGTCAGTTAGTCTCACTTGAGACACAAACTGGAGCTAATGTTACTCAATATGCAGATGTTTTCTGTCTCTTTCCATTGGAAACAAAAAAATATAGTATTATTCCAATGGATTAATGATAAATGGCTGTGAATATGAAGAGGATATGCTACAGAGTGACACAAGGTTGCAGAAATGTCAAGTGGAGGAGATGTGTGTGAACAAGGAAGTTCTCTTAGCATGCTGCTGTGTTTCAATCACTTCTGTCTTCTTGTGTTTCTGGACCACAGCAGCTCTCCCTTAACAACAACCAACACCAATAATTAAAGGGGAAAAAAAGGAGATTGCATAAAGATGTCAGGACCTCATACAGGGGCTGCAGGAGATTTCTCAGCTTGCAGACAATGCTCAAACAGACACCACCTGGGGACCTGTCAGAGGGAGACTCTCCTGTAGGACTTGTTGGGCTCATTTTCAGCTCCTAGAGAAGTTGCTGGGAGTTAGGAGTAGTTGAAATTCCTGAAAATCAGATTGCACCTGATTCTGGAAAGCCACGTGGCTGAAGTAGAAACCCAGTGGCTGTAGCTCAAATGACTTCAGTGAAGTTAACCTCTATAGCACCCAAAAAACTGTCTCCAATTCAAAATTAAAACCTCCAGATCAATTAAAAACACATTGGTTTAAGACAGTTACCCTCAACATTATCAAAACCTATCAGAAGTTGCTTAAATGACTCCAAAAACATCACCAAGTCCTTAGTCCTTGAGAAACACTTTCTGTGAATTAGCTTGAAAATGATTATTTTCTGTCCCTCTTTCTCCACCTTTCCCTCTGTTTATGTATTTGTTTCACAGATTGAAGCAGAATGCTGATGGCAGAAAATTTGGAGCTGAATTTGAAGCACAAGCTTGGAAAAAGTTTCAAATCCTGAGTCAAGGACTTGCCTTCAACAGAGAGAATTTATGTTTGAACAAGACATGCTGCAAGAAGCCACTTGGAGGTCTGGGAAAGTGTTTCAAGAAATCCTTTAATGCAATATCTTTACTTTTATTTTTTTTAATTCAAGAAATAGCTTTCTGGAGGACATGGAGGGAGGTAGGAGGAAGATAGAGATACATATATATATGTGTGTGTGTGTGTTTAACTTGTATTGCACTGGGCTTAGAGCAAGTCCTTCATGTTTTCCAGAAAGAGAAAAATCAAAAGGTACATTTGGAGCTTGCTTCCTCCTCAAGTATCAGCAGCTGCATTTTGTGCTTTAACAAACACAAATTCCTCCTGAGCTGCTCTATAAATGCTAATGATTATGATCACTCTTCTCTTTGGTTTTCCCCCTCCTGTACAGCTCCAGACTTTTGCAGTGTGACTGGATGCACTGATTTCTCTCCTCTGGAGCCAATGTTAAAGCAGAGCTGGAATATTGCTTTCATTCAAGAAGAGTCTACTGGAAAGCATCCAGAGTTTGAAATTTTGATGATGGGATTTTTTTTTCCCTCCCCTGTTCTTTTCTGCTTTGTTCCCAAAGCAATGTACTGGAGGTTGAAATGCTATAGAGAAGTCCAAGTTTCACTAGAAAGAAGCATGAAATTCCTCCTGTACTTAACCAATCTCAGCACTAAGCAGAGGCACTAAACCTGGACATTCCAATTCTCTCTGCTGTGGCACAAAACAACAGCAGACTTTAACAAAAGCTTCCTTCAACTAATCAAGTTGTTTGAAATGAGATTATTGGAACAACCTTGGGCTGATACTCCTGTTCCTGAGGTAGAGCTCTTCAGGAGGAAAGCAGAGCTGCTGTGGATCTGTCATCTCTGGATGAGATGTCAGGAGAGGCACATGGAAAAACCACCAGTAGTTCATTGGGTTTTTACTTTCTTCATGCTTTTCAGTGTATTTACAATCTGCATAGTAGTTAATGATCTGTCTTTCAGTATTGTAGGCTTCTTTTGTGGATGTGAATACAGATACTGAGCAAAGCTTGTTAAATTAAGATGCTGTAAATCTGATTTTGATCTCAAGTTACAATGGTGCAGCAGTTTCAGCAGTGTAAATTCATTTACTCCAGGGCCAAGGACAACAGGGGATAAAGTCCTACAGCAAATGACTTTGAAGGGAAACCACTGGACCATGGACTTCTACACCACTTAGTATCACCTGTCCTCTGGTGAAGCTTCACAAAACAAACTTCCTCTCTGCTTTCTGCTTTCATATGTGCCAAAGAGAAAGAACAACCAGAAAAACACAGAGGAATTGCAGTTCCAGACTGGATAAAGAAAATGCAGAGAAGTTTGGGTTATTTTATTTCATTTTTGATTCCCTCCTTTTGCATCCTCTGCTTGGAAAGAGTTGCCTAAGTATGTCAGCTTCCTGCCTTAATTGGAGTCTCTGTCTACTGAGATCTACCATAAGTAATAAATAGATTCTCACCTACCTACTTTCTGAAGCTATTCAAAGCCCACCTGGGCTACTGATGTTCTTGCTTACAATGGAGAATAGAGAAGGAGCTGAAGGATTTGACACTGCCTGAAACAGACACTTAATAAATAGTGTTCTCTTGAAATTATTAAAACCAGCTGGCCTCAGTGAAACAGTGTAGAATTTAACTGGGGAGAAGGAAATAAAGATAAAGTCAGAATAAATTCATCTTCTGCTTCCCAGCTTTGCTTCCCTCATCCCACTCCCTTCCCCCAAAGGCAGCAAACCTGTTTTTCATAACTGAAAAGAGAAAGGGGGGGTGAGGAGTGGGGGGGTGGAAATCCAAGGATTCCTACTAAAAGAGATCAGCCAAATTTAAACTGTTCCAAAAACATGAAAACCATTTGAAAATCTTCTGTCTCCAAGAGACTAGTAATTCCCACCACTTGGCTGCTTAGCTGCAAAATATGAGGGGGGGGGGAGGGGAAAAGAACAACCCAAAGAACAAAAAAAGGAAAAAAGCAAAATTTAAAACACAGGAACAAGATTTGCAGCCCTGAGTAATGATTTTCAGAGACTCAGACTGAAATACACTGGAAACCACCTGCCTTCCTGAGAACTGATTCCCTTTAAGATATCTCAGGCTGGACTGGCTGGAACAGATTCACCTACAGTGAAATTTTTCACTTGGAAAAAACTCTGAGCTCCCAGATTTTCCATTAAAATAACATCAATCTTGGGTTTATCCCTGATTAAAACCAAAAAGCAAGCCCCAAAGTGCTTCAGAACCAGTGCAGAAGGGAAGGTTTATGCTCAAGCCAAGTCCAACTGCCTCTTGGGTGACAAGCAGCAGCTGCTGAAGGGCAGAGGGAGATGCTGCAGAGCCCAGTCAGCAGAGGACTGAAGCCAAGTGGAAGAGCAGGGAAAGACTAAGAGCAAAGAACACTGTTAGCTACCATAAAGTTTCACCAGTGTGACAGCTCCAGCACCCACACCATGCAAAAGGTTCCTCAGCTCTTCCATGACCACATGGTTCATGCTTTCCTCAATGAATGTCTCCAGGCCTCCCACCCATAGCCATGCTCAGGTAGCCAGAACCAGTTCCACAGATACTTTCTAGAGAGGGACTGATACAGTACACAGTGTGGCCAGCTGGATTGTCCTCCTGTACTCAGCACTGGGGAGGCCACATCTTGAAGCCTGGGTTCAGTTTTGGGCTCCTTACTCCCAGAAGGATATTGAACTACTAGAGCAAGGAAGCTGGGGAAGGGTCTAGAGCACAAGTGTTGTGAGGAGCAGCTGAGGGAACTGGGCTTGGTTAGTCTGGAGAAGAGGAGGCTCAGGGGAGACCTTCTCACTCTCTGCAGCTCCCTGAGAGGAGGCTGGAGTTGGTCTCTTCTCCCAAGGAACAAGTGACAGGACAAGAGGAAATGGCTTCAAGTTGTGCCAGGGGAGGTTCAGATCAGATACTAGGAAGAATTTCTTCACCAAGACAGGTATCAAGCATTGGCCCAGGCTGCCCAGGGCAGTGGTGGAATCACCATCCCTGGAAGTGTTCAAAAACCATGGAGATGTGGTGCTTGGGGGCATGGTTTAGTGGTGAGCATGGCAGTGTTGGGTGGATGGTTGGACTCCATGATCTCAGAGGGCTTCTCCAACCATAGTGACTCTATGACACAAGCCCTACTGGGACACCAACACTCCAGCATTCTGCAAGAGCTAGTTTCTGCCAGCAGACACAAGAACTGAAGTGGACTTCACACACTCCAGCTGCTGCTTGCCTGCCAGCTTTGAGCCCTGGTCTGAGCTCTCCAGCAGATGACACAACCCTCCTCTCAGCTGCCCCACTAACCAAGGGCTGACTGTGGCTGTGCCTGAGACCAGCACAGGCAGCAGAACATCAAGAACAAACCAAAGCTAAGCACTTTGGGTTTTCCCATTCAAGTTAAAAGGAATATTCACCTCCTTCAGTAGGAACTACATACATAGAGCAGTGGTGACAAATGACAGAATCTGGAGAGCACTCCCAAAAGCTAGTGCACAGCTGAAGACATTCACTGAGCTAGGGCCTGGAGGATTCTCTGTAGATGAGGTTTCTGTCCAAGGCTAAGAGGCAGCAAGTTGCTTTTCAGACAGAATAGAATGAAAAAGGAAAATAATATCCTTAGAAGTTTCAGTGCTCTAGAAGCTCATTTGTCATGCAACACATGATAACTGACTTGAAGAAATGCAGACACTGGCTAAAAGAAAAACAAAAATCATTAGTTTTTGAGCTTGTGTTCAGAGGTCACAAGCCTGAGGTTGAAAGGTAATGGAAGAACATTAACACACACAAAGAGGGAGGGAAAGATTCTGTCCTTCTCATAGCAATATAAAGCCAGAATGAGTCATCTGATATTTGAGCAGTATGCAATATATTTTACATAGATCTCTTTAGGAAGGTTGTTTTAAAACAGTTCAGAAGTTGAAGGACCTCAGCTAGGATCTCCAACAACCACACCTTGGAAATGTCTCCTTGTGACAGGACACTGGGATTGTATTTTCCTTTTATTCCCCTGAGACACCAGTGAAAATGATGCACCTAATTCTACAGCTGAAAGAAGCAGATTTGGAATGGAAATTCCTACTGGTTTGAGAGTGGAAAATCATTGGTTTTACTTGTCTTTAAGGAAGGTTCATTTGCAGTAGAGAAAACAGTCTGTCTTATTAAGGTTGAAAGCCATTGATAGGCTGGTGCCAAATCCAAAATGAACCTGAGTCTTTGCAATAACTTTTGCACTGAAGTCTTCCTTTAAAAAACTTTTTGGTCCCTGACCTGTTTGCAACTGAAGTTTAGATTTTGACAGAATTGCTTCTTCTAAACAGAAAAAAAAGAAAACCCCACCAAAATGGGCTATATTCTGCAACCACAGCCACCACTCAGTGCAGTCTGCACCTCTGAGCCTTTTCTGCTACAGCAGCAGCAGCAGCACACAGCACTTGTCCCACTGATATGGGAGATGACCTTCTACTGACTAGTTCAGTTTCCCTTAAAACTTTCCTTTTTTTCCTTAAAAACTTTATTTGTTCTGAAGAAAACAAAACTGTGCTTCCAAATGGGACTCCCTTAGGGACAGAAATATCACTGCTTTTCAGTAGACTCCAGTTTTCCAAATGACACCCAAATCAGCACTAAACAAAACTTAATTAGCATCCCCATCTTCCAAGCCTGATCATTTCAATAGCAACTTTTCTCCATGGAGAAGCTTTGCTAGCATAAGTCAATGGGTGACTCTTAATAATTCCACTAATAGACATCTTCCCATGGAATCCAATCTTCCAGTAGGACTTTTCTGGGTCTGCTAGGAGTGCACATGCAAAGATATTGCACCTCTCTAGCTGCAGTGGTGAGAACTTTCTAACATAAATCATTCATGTCTGATTATGCCAGACTGCATCAATTCACTCATGTGGAGAAGACAAGTAGATCCCAAACTACCACCTCCTCTTCCTCAGGAGACTGTAGCATAAACCTGGAATGTCCCTGCAAATAAATTAGACTACAAGGAGGCCATCAGCTTATTTGGAAGCTCCTGCAAAAAAAAAGTGGAACTTTGACATCATTTACAGCTACCAAAATGATTAGGAGGTGGAGCATCTGCTGGATGAGGAAAGGCTGAGGGAGCTGGGCTTGCTTGGCCTGGAGGAGAGGAGGCTGAGAGAGACCTGTCAGTGGATAGAAGTATCTGAAGGGAAGGTGATGAGAGGATGCAGCCAGGCTCATCTTGATGGTGCCAAGCATTTCCACAAGCTCCACCAGGCAGATGAAAGCACAAACCCAAGGAACGTCACTTTAGGTCTGGCATTACTCAGTGCCCCACAGATCTTCCTTCCCCTGCCTGGGCCAACCCTGCTTTTGTCAGGAGAATGCTTTCTCAGGTATTCCACCATTCTTTGCTTGATCCAAAGATACTAGTATATGGAAAAGAAAAGAGTAGAGATCACCTCCTCTGTTTGCCATAGTCATAAACAGGAAGTATGGCTGATAATCTGATATACTGTCCTACCTAGCTAAGAGCAGGTATGTTCCTTGTCCCCTTTTCTCTCTGGAAACACAAGTTACCTATCTGGCAGAATGCTCCATTTCATACAAAGTCTAATAAAAAGGTTGGGGTTTTCCTCTTTTCTATTGTTTCTGTTAATATAAAGGTTATTCTAAGGTATTTTTCCTGAAGAGAAACTGTCTCTTTAGTTACCCAGCCTGACATTTATTGGGGAAATCCTGTGTGTTTTTCACCATTCCATGGTAAGCATGATTGAAAACCAGAAGAGTTCTCAGGAAACAGCAAGTTTATTAGGACAAAGGGCCCCACTTAGCTCCTTTAGCCCCATCTCCCAGCTGAGCAGTGCTGCTATCTAAAAAGAACCAAACACCAATACTCACTTTTACTGCAACCACCAGGGTTTAGACTTCCAGTTGCCTTCATTTTATTAGCAACTGGGTGATCAAATTCCTGGGGCAGCCTGGGACAATCCAAAAGCCACATTTTCACTGAATTATAATGAGTCTAAAACTCCCAGTTGGTGAAAGTAAAATACTTGTAAAGACCATGTCACCTCCTCAGCTCCAGTGGTTGGCTGAAAGGATCTTTAAGAGCTGCCTTCCACAGGCAGTTAACAAAACGACACCTTCCACACAGGACTCACAGAGCTTGCTCTTGGTTTCTGCTTCAGCTCCTGCCAACCACCTGCTGCAGAGAGCTTGGGTTTTATTTTACACAAGAACTCTCTGATGGTTGGGTTTGTTAGTCTAGGGACAGATTTATGACCCTTCATTATGCACCACTGCTCATCAAGTTTTGGTTTTTAAGGTTAAAGCTAATAGTCAAAGAATAGAACCACCAGGCAGGCTAGGGTCAGGTCTGAAACATTTATGTTTTCATTGAATTTGAATAAAACAATGTTCAGCTCTGGCAAAAATCTCCTTGCTTCTGTGTGACCTGGTCTAGGGAATCCTGCTGTGGCAGGGGGGCCGGACTAGATGATCTTTCCAGGTCCCTTCCAACTCCTAACATTCTGTGATTCTGTACATTTTAAAGCAGTGTGTAGGACAGGGGTCCTGTCTCTGTGCCATAGACAGGGAAATGGAGGCAGAGTGCTGCACAATGACCTGCCCAGAGTGATAGAGGAAGCCTGTAAAAGAAGCAGAAGTAGATCCTGACAGGTTCACATTCCATTCTCTCCTCCAGCTCTGGCAGAATCCAACAGTGTTTAAAGTCTTTAGAATACTGCAAATACACAGATGAAAAGGGGGTCACACTGCATTAAGAACTGAACAAGCACTGGGAGAGAGTGTCCTTGTCCTGAAAAACAAGGCTCCAAACACACAGAGAGGCTGAAGGAGAGGCAGATACAATGGTGGGCAGGAAGAATTGGTCACCAGAAGATACGGGAGAGAAATGAACCTTCTCTATCCACTGCTGCATCCAAATGGAAGCAGTGCAGCCCTACACCTGCCTCACTAAGGATGAGCCAAAAAAAAAACCCAAACAAAGAGAGAAAAAAGCAAAAAGCCACAAAACTCTTTCCAACAATAGTTACTAACCCCACCAACCCCTCCCTGTAAACGAGAGCCGCGAGAGAGCCCTCACCAGTGCCAGTGTGACCGGTGCAGCTGTCCCAGCAGCAGGGCAGTCCTCCCACACCTGACGTGTTGCAGAGCTTGCAAATGCTCCACAGGGCTATCAAGAGACTGCAAATCATGATGCTGGCAAGGCTCAGGCCGACAGCAGTAAGCCCCTCGACATGCCATTAACGGTATGAAATTAGAACACGAGCCTTGAGTTATGGAGGTTGGATGATTCCATGTCACTCACTCACTGTAAATCGATTAGGAGACAGCGAGGTCCTATTAGAGAGATGTCATATTCATGCAGTATTTATGGCCTGATCTCACACAAGCACATAGAGACACCATTAATTGGGATCAGGCTGCCCAGGGGTAAGAAGCCTCTCGTGCCACGGAGTCACCGCGACTCCTGCACAGGGGGAAGGGACATGTGGAAGACGACGCACACCATGGTGGCACCTACGGCCAGGACGACTTGGGTAATGCAAGGCTCTTCAGATCTCATTGGTAATTAGTGATAAAGTTCTAATTGCCTCCAGTAGGCTGTGAATCAGGCTGAGTGGGGAGAGAGCTGGCAGCTCCCCAGAGCCAAAAGCTTGAAATCATCCCTGGGAGGTGGATTCACACGGATGGGGAGAACAGTTCTGCTCACGGGGCCAAGCGTTTCAAACCCTCCTGCATCTCCCATGTGTCCTACCTATTTACCAAGGTGTGTGAGGACCAAGCCAAGCCTCCCAGGGCTTTTCATCTTCAAAGAATGCTGCAAACATGCCTGTCTGTGCCACTGCTACAGAAGGATAATTACCAGCAAGCAGACAGCATGGGTTTGTTTAAGCGAGAAGAAGATTCTCAGTCTAATTTTAGGGACTTGAACAGAAGGTGACACTCCAGCTGGGAGAAGATTTCCACCAAAAAAAAAAGAGAGAAAGAATGTTTTTGATGAAAACCAGAGGGTGAGGGGGGGAGTTTCACAACATGATTTCCCTCCTTTTCCTAACCTGCTCAGTGAAATACACTTGGGACTCTCATTGGGAACTGCCATTATCACTGAGGGAACTGCGATGGTCCCTGCAAAGGCTGTTGGCAGAATCAGAACCTTCTGGAACAAACAGAGATCTCTACCAAGGGCTTTAAAAGGAACTTAGCAGGTTAGTCATACAGGGAGAGAGAAGACACTTGGAGAGCTGTTTATATGAGTGCATCAACATGGTGTCCCCAAAGAAGGAGACTCTAGGACACTGAACACAACCTTAGCACCTCAACTCGTCCTTTCCTATTTGTGAGTAGCTCAGAAGAGTTGCTGTTGCCTTTTACCTGAGGAGAAAAGGTCCTTGATCTGCTGAAACATCAAATGAACAAGACTGGGAGGATCTACCTGAGATTTCTGGCTGGGGTTTGGCTTCATTTGGTTTGGGTTTTTTAAGGGAAAGCATTTTTCGGTCAGAATTTTTCACTTAGCCAAAAATGTTATTTTCTGAGAAAAACCACTAGGTAAAAAGCAGGGTGGTTTTCAGCAACCTGAGTTCTAATTCACCTGCCCCACAAATAATGAGAAATTTCCTCCCTCTAAGGACAACCAAAAGGCAGAAGATTCCCTAGCAGGACATTTATCAATTTTAAATCACAAAAGTCAGATCTCTCTGGACTGCACATTTAAACCACAGAAAAGAAAAGGGCGGGGGGGGGGGGGGTGTGAAGAGAAACCACTGAAGGTTTGCAAAATATTTCCAAACTCAGGGTTACTTTTAGAATTGATCTTCTAGGAATAACTAAACTAGCAGGAAATGCACAGAGGAGAGGCTGGGCAGAATTCTCCCCCCCCCTTTCCTACACACTGCAGCACCACACACCACTGCCTGCTCTCTTCTCCCTCTCCTTGGAATGCGCACTGAGAAGAAACAAGACAAGGGACCTGGGGCTAGTGTCCCCTGGTGCCCATCTAGCTCTGTTCCAACTCAAAAAAAATATAAATAAAAAAGAACTTGAGTTGCTCAAGAAACCCAAACTAGTATTTATAACTTCCTGACAGACTGGATTGCATGAAGCTTTAGGATCACTGGAAAGTCTGCCTTCCCTCCTCTCTCTCCCTCGCTCCTTCGAGATGATAAAACTTGTAAGTCTTCAGGGACAGTTGGTTCTCCCCCAGACCCAGAACCAATGCCTGGTATCTGAAGACACCCCTGACTTTTACCACCACTCTGTTGTCAGCATCTCAAGATGTCCAATCCCTCTCTCCTCCTCCCGTGGTCAGCTCAAGGCTCTGTTCCATTAATGAGTGTTCCTTGAGCAGCCCTGATTTAGAAGATAATGGAAGGCACGAGAGGAAAGCTTTCCAAGTGGTAGGTTTAAGTGATAGAATAAGCATGAATCCTGGCAAAAGCCATGGTGGGACTGCCAAGAAATTCTATATGATGCAGGTGCAAATAGTTCTTAAAATTCAGACTCATTAAAATATGTATTTTGCAAACTGAATTAAATTAAACCATCTGGGAAGGAGGAGAAAAGAGTAAGGGCTTGAGAGGAGAGCAGGGCTGCATGTGTGAGTACACACACACACACACACACACAATGACTTTGGTTTGGGTGAAAAGAGTGGATTTGAAGGCCCAGGACTTCATCATCAGGATCTCTAATTGTGGGAAAGTAACCTGAAGATGCCAAACAACAGGAAATTACCAGAAGAATCTGTCAGCACAATCAGCTGCTATTTTCATTGTTCTTTGGCAAATTTATACACAGTCAGGAACACCTGGGCTGGCACCCAGCCCAGCCTGGACTAATTGCCAGGGGAGAGGAGCAGTCATTTGTCTTCAGTGGGGTTTCCTACGCTCGCTCCTCAAAACATGTGGTTTCACTTTTCCCCCTCTCTCTGCAGGAAATGGCAGGACAGTGAAATGCAGAATAAATGAGTTGGATTCCAAGAGGTTGCCTCCTCAGAGGCCACTCCAAAAATAACTGTCTTGTGAGAGGCTGTTAATAACCAAGATTCTATATACTGTCTTCAGCAAACAACATTTCAAAGGCACAGTGTTCCTTTTCTCCCCAGACCTTCTGTACATTAAAAACATTGTGGGGAGAAGACAAGGAAGGAAGGGAGGGAGAGAAGGAAGAACCTCACCAGTTAAGAAGTCCTCTCTGCTTTTGTGGGGAATTCACACTCTCTTCAAACTGCCTTGCAAAATGCAACACACCTCAAGGAAGTTGCTTGGCTTTGCCTTCACTGCTCTGTTTTCCCAACGTTATTTCAGGATGAGCAAGTAGTTGTTGAACAGCTCTGCCAAGCTCTGTGGTCATTTGTTGAGGCATTCCCCTTAATGTCATTTAAGGGATGTCTCTCTTTCTCCACCTCATGCCTCCATACCCTTGGAGAACTTGGCATCTCAGTGGGATCACAGCAACTTACAGCAGACAGTTGTTTCTTCCCAAGAAATTCAGGGAGAGTTCTACCACCAGTTATCTGCATGGAGTTAAAGTCTTTTGATGACCCATAAAACCAAGAGATAGTCTCAGATTTGTGGCAGCAAGGCCATCTCTTTTGTGCACTGTGCTTCAAGGATCCCCTTCTAACTATTTGAAACAGGTATTTGGTGCATGTGTCTTATATTAAAAAAAAAAAAAACACAAGTCCCTTTCCAAAAGCAGGTTTGGAAACAGCTTTGAAAGCTCTGTGACAGACAACAGAAGAGTCCCAGCAATCACCTGCATTATAGCTTTATCTCTGCTGAGATGTTGGCTCTGACATTGCAAGAGTGCACTTTAAAAGATCACCTCTTTACAAGAACCACCTGTCCAAAGCGACAGCTTTTTCCTTTAACCTCACAACATGTTTTTAAGGTTAACATACCACTAAAAAAAAAACCAGAAAAGAGAAGTTGCCCCCTCCTCCCATTACCACTGACTCTTAGCAAGTCCAGGCTACAATGTCCCCCCCTCCATGCAGCACAAGCATGTTTTATGTGTTTCTTTTCAACCTGGGGTACTTTCTAATGTAAATTGCCTGGTGTTTTACCCTTGTGGATGGTGTTATGTCACAGCCAGCAGCATGTTTTATATTCAAGTGTATATCCACATTTGGTACATTTTCACCTGCATCTTGTCCAAATCCTACAATGATTTAGCATCTTGGCACTCTGACAGCAAAGAATCACTCAAACACACAAAAAAAACCCCCACCCCAAACCCCCAACATTTAAAACATACAGCAGATGATCATTAGGTTAGGGGAAGGAGCTCAAGGAACATTTGGGTTTCATTTGGTTTGGGTTGCAGGCTCCTTAGCAGGGTAGAAGCAAAGTGTAATTCTAAACTGACTCACCTTTGCTTTCCTTTCCTCAGGAAAAGGTGAAAAATGTGATGGAACGTTTTACAACGTGCAGCCCGTGGCTGCTGCTGCAGCACTGCTCGAGTTCAGACTTGGCTTCTTTTCTCTACCACTGAGATGTTTTGACATGTTTATTTGTTTAATTTGTTTATTTTGACTAGCTCTGATTATAATTGGCAGCAATGAGCAGAATTAACATTAGACTGTGTCTTAGACTTGTCGGTTACAATCATGCAAAAAGCATGTGAAGGCAAATTCTCCCCAGAAGTGACAATAGCTAAAGGTTGGTTCAGCTGCACCATGGCTTTGCTAATGCTCCCAGAGCAAGTGACAGAAGAGGACTGGAGCTCCTTGTTTCCTACTGGTTTCCCTGACACAGGATCAGACCCTTCAACAGCTGAACATACAGCTCCTAGGAAATTCATCCATATTCCTGCTAGCTCCTCAGAAAGCAACAATCTAACCCCTGCTGACATAAATGGAATATCCTCTCCCTCACCAGGTTTTGAATCAGAACCTCTGCAGGAATGTGGCTCTGTCTGCAAAGTGCCTTTTACCCTCAGAAGCAAGGCAGACTTGGGGTGTTAGTGGCAGTAAAGAAAGGGCTCGGCAGCTCTCAGAATCAGGCTCTTCATTTGTTCTTTGGAGCTCATTCACACAGGGAAGGAAGAGTCTCAACAACTTCACTTGGCCAAGGGCTTCATCACCACTATTCCTTCCTTGTGCCAGACCAATGGCTTTTGAGAGTAACAAACTTTCCTGGGTTCACCTTGGTTTTTTTGTCCTTAATTACAGTCACTGAATCTCTTCAAGACAGGCACTGCAGTGCATTTTCTTCAAGCCATAGGAATCCAAATGTTTTGCTTCAATTCAGTTTTAAACAGCATGTATTTAAACTGACAAAAGCAAGACTATTTCCTGAGCTGCTGCCTCCTTCACACAGGCTACTCTGCCATGAGATTGCAGCCCATATGTTCCACGATATCACACTCCTCAGTGCTACCTAGCTACATGATAATGCCAACAAATTCCCTTCTGTGCATGTAGACAATACAGCATGTGGGGGATAAATCTGGACCCAATTGACAGAGTTTATTTTCCATATCTAAAGGTGCTGTGCATAAGTCAAGACACTTTATTCCCTTTAAGTTTCTCTCCTGCTCTCTACCCCAAAACACTGTTTCAGGACTCAGGTCCTGACCACATTTTAGCACCAGAAGAAATTCAAATGAAAATGCTGTCAGAACACTGCACTGCTGCATTACCAGCAACTAAAGCACCCCCTGAACCTTAAAACACCATCCTTAACCTCTACCACTTGCAGACCAGGACCAAATATTCCATCCAGACCTCTCCCATGATTCCAGAAAAAAAACCCCAAAACCAAAAACCTCCCAGACCCCAGCTGCAAAATCCAGATCCTAGCATACATTTCCAAGAGCCTGACATTTTTTAAGTCAGAGTCCAAACATCTTTACAGTGCAATAGATACCCAGGCCAGATGTCAACTTCTTCCTCCTTCTCAAAAGGAAGATACAGATCTGAGATCATCAGAGATAAACTTATGACACTTCACCTGCAAACCCCAGAGAACATTAAAAGGGGAGGGAAAAGAAAACAATCTGAGGCACAAAGGAAAAGCCCATGGTGTCAAACTAAGAAAGGACCATAGATTTCAACTGTTGTGTTACTTGGTTTTGGTTACCTTATTCTTTTTCTTTTCTTCCAAATAGCCATTCCCACTAGGCAAGCCTGTGGTAACTAAGCTAAGCAGTGAATATAAATATAAAGGACAAGTACTAGTCAAGAAACCAAGTTGTTTAAGTATGAAGAAGACAACCCATGTCCCAGAGAATATGGTAATTGCACAGATAAGATAAAGCAAATGAAAGCTTTAAGCAAGTGGCCAGATTACATCTGCATTCACATTATTAAACAGAAGTAGTTCTTATGCAAAACCTCTCCAGGATAAGCAAATCATCTACATATTCCACCACTAATTAAGCAGGAAAAGCCAAGATGCTGCTTTACTCATATTTTCCACCAAATATTTTCTCAGCATGCAGCATATCACATTATTATGTGTGAGACCATATGTGTGGCAGTGCAGGAGGCCAAGTGAAGGTTCTCACGTTCACACCAAGAGTTCCCCACGCTGAAAGGGTTTGCTTTTGATACCTTTGCTCACTTGGTTTGTACTGCTTCACTCCTGAAAAGGGATTTAAAGATGCAACCCCTCTGCCTGCTGAACTCTCTCTTCAGTTTTGAGGTCTCTCCAATAAGGCTTTTGGAGATCAGCAATAGCTGGAACTACACAAAAGCAGACTGTGTGGTTGTGCTCCTTTCTGATTTACTCTTGGAGCAGCAGGCAGCAGACCAGAATACAAGGAAGAAACAAAATCCAAGCACCTTAGACTTAAAAGCCCCAAACTGCAAAAATATCAACAATTTCCTCTCATATTCATAGGACAGAAAAATCAGGCTCCACTGAGGAAATAAATGTCTGTCTTCTTTTTCTTTTTTCCAGTAGAACTGTATGAATTTGGAGCAAAAGAAACAAAAACGTTAATTAAAACCTATCCCATTTTTGTGTATTTTTAGGAGATTCACATTGTTCTTGTATAAACTCTCCTGCCTGATGGCCAGTTTGTTAGATATTAGACACAAAATATGCTTTACAGATTAAAACCAACAAACTTTTGTGTGTAATCCACCAGATTAAGTCATTTAGTGTGCAGCTCCCAGGGCAGTTCTTTGCACTTGGAGCAGTTTCCTCATGATAGTGAAATACAGCATTTCAGTTATGAAGTCAATATTTCACCATTTGAACTATCCCTGCATTTAGCAACCACAAAAGAAGTTGCTCTTCTTTTGGAGCAATGCCTGTGGCACTTCTGGAAGGCACAGATTCCAAACACACTGAGTGCAGCATGAATCACCTGAGAACCAAAATTTGTTCTTTAAAAGAAAAACCAACCACAAAACCCAAACAAGGAGCAAGCCTCAAACTTTGACAAGTAAACACATTGCAGAATTTGGAGACCAGTAGGGTGAAATAATTCATCCTGGTAAAACTGTTTGCCTAGCTGTGCTGTTTGCCCAGGAGCACACTGTCAAAGCTCACACAGTAAAGACATCTAACTGGCTTCTGACAAGACAGAAACCTGATTTTATTGATTTCACAGAGCACAATTGGGGTAGAATGGTTCAGAGTGAAGAGCATCACAATGAAAAACTCTGCAGCTAGGTTTGTTACTCAGCAATTATCACTAGTTCATATGACTGGAAAGTAAACTAGAGTAGAAAACAAGATACTGTTACACCCTTGATCACAGATCTAATACATGTGTCACTAGAAGCCCAACAAAAGGACATGTACACTTCTGTTAAGATCATGCTCTGAGGAAGGTAATGTATCAACACAGTTCCAGAGTGTCCAGCTACCACCAACCTCCACTCATTTCAGCATATGTACAGACACTGCATGGACAGTGCCATTGTAAGGGTGGAAACCATCTGTTAAGAGCCCTGAAGGCAGAGTGTTCCTCTTTAGGCACAGAGGAGGTAGCTTCCCTCATTCAGCCTGTCAACAGAACTCTGATTTTTTTTTTTCCTGAAAGCATTCTATGCAAGGCAGCAAAGCCAAAGAAACCAGTCCATCCATCCCCAGATCTCCAGGAACAACTCTGTGGAGACTAATACTGCAGCAGGTCTGGGCTGAGCCCTACTGGCAACCTCAGCACACTAGGCTTGAGATTGAAAACACAGCTAAAGCTTCTCAGTCCTTACACAGCAGATGCCTGACATAAACAGATCTGCCTGATTTTAAGGCTGGTTGCTTCCCTTCTTTGGGCTATTAAGCCTTTTTAAGGGTCTCAGATTCAGCACCTGTAATCAAGGGGTACTGTTGAATATCCTGACCTATGGTCCCTGGCCAGAGTGTAACTATTGCTACTGGAAGACTTGAGAGTCCCTCATTAAATCTGACTGCTACAATCCTCCAAACTGGACAGATTTAACCAAGCCATTGACATTCTGATACCAAAATGATTCATATCTAAGGGGATATATATGACTAAAATCACTATGTGGACCAAACCCTCTCCAGCTTGCTCATCTGCCAGGCTAGTAGGACCCTTCTGAATAAGGTGAGTAGGTTTGGGCCTCGTGGTGAAGAACAAGATCACCAGCTGTGTGCATTCACTTTAAATATTCAGCCCATCTTTCAGGGAAGATTCATTTGTCATTTCCCTTGGCACTTTCTAGTCTAATTATTGAAGGCTATGCATCCCCACCCTCCTCCCCACCCAAGAGTCTGTTGTTTTTAAAGTGATAGCACACAGCTCTATCTGAAGAAAGAAAAGACACAAGAAGGGCTCAGTTGCCAATAACTGAGGAAATAGGCAGAATATCCCATTTCTAGTATATTTGAGTGGAGAAGAGATAATGGCCTCAGGCCTACCCAGAAGATGCATGCTGCAGACATGTATCATGTCCATGTCCCATGTGCAGACAGCTTTTGCTCTCTGGCAGGCAGTGCTGGAGTCCAGCTGAAGACAAAATGGGGAACACCCCCTCGGCTCTCATGACAGAGCAGCTTGGAAGAGGTATGTGCCTCAGGAGAGAGATTCCTCCCAGGGCACCTGCAAGAAAGGTATTTCTGGCATTGTTCATGCTTTCCAGTCTCAAAGATACATCTTGGGATTTTCCACCTCATAGCATCTTTGGGCAAGCTATGCTTCTCCACTCCCTTCCCATGTGATCTCCTACAAAACCCAAGCAAATACCAAATAATTCCAGCATGTGCTCAGTCTCCTTGCTCAGACAGCAACATGAAGGTCCAGGTTTTCTACAGTCTGTTCACAAAAAGGAGTCAGGAGCATCCCCATTTCACAGGTGGGGAAACTGAGGCTGGGCAAAGAGACATCCCTCAAGGTCGCATCTTAAACTGGTGGTGAGTTCAAAAGCATCCTTTCCCACAGCACATGTCACGACAGCCCTTACCAAACAAGGGGGGGGGAAATACCTTGAAGAAAAGTTGTTCTAGTGGTGAACTTCTCGGGGGGGGGGGG
>VWZX01003022.1:686109-722210 GCA_013399015.1 Galbula dea
TGACAGGGCCTGTTTCGACAAAGGGAGCAGATCGTGCGTGTCTCGGACACCTCCGCAGAGTTCACGGCACCTTCAAATGAAGTCACCGAGATAAAGGGGAGCAACCTCGGCTGGAGCCTGTCGGTTGTGCTCCGAGAGGGCTCTGTCGGCAGCTGTCTGTTGCCATCTAGTGACCGCAAAATAGATGCCAAAACATCCGAGGCGTTAAGGAAGGGCCCCGAGAGCCCTTCTCAAGCAAATTCCCTCTGTTTCCTTTCGCACTCTTTTCCTTTTCCACTGTGTTATCAGCTGCTCGTTTGCTTTCAAGAGAAAGGGAGTTTTTCCTTGTTGCCTGAAAGATCCAGGGAAAGGAGAGCTTGAAACCTAGAGCTCCTTTAATTCAAGAGACAGCCCGAGAGGAAGAAAGGGGAGGGAGGAAAGAAGAAAGCAGATGAAACCCTCACACCAACTGGCAAACAAAGGGTTTGCTCTGCGATTTCATGGATCAAGCAGTGGTCAAGGGGTGAAAATCCAAAGTGGAAAACGTTAAACAGCACTAAATTAACCTACCCTGGAAAGGCAGCTCCGAGTTTTCTTTTGTCATTAACAGTTGTGATTCAAGTTACCTCCTGGCTCTTCCTCTCCTGTTAGAGTTCACCGAGGGATGAAAGTGTTTAGTGTAATTTATGCAATGCCAAGCCATGGGACTGGTGACTAATTCTGTAAAACAGGAGGTTTTCATGCCTGGCAGCCCTTTTCCAGTCACCAGTTCACAAGAGTGAACAGCAAGAGAGGGAAGTGGGAACTCTGCTTGTAGGAGTTGTTATTCCTAATCCCACCCTTTGAGATTTATGCATATGGCCTCAGATCACAAGATCAGAGCAGCTCAGCAGTTTGCCAATACAAACAGCTAACATGTTCCCATTGCTTGCCAGGTAACCCAGAAAAAGTCTCTGTGCCTCAGTTTCCCCACAGAAGAAACTGCAACTGATCCCTTGACCTTGATTTATGAAACCCTTTGAACCTTGTCAGTGCAGAGTGCTGCTGAAAGTGAACTGTTCTTATCATGCTGTGGTGCTTGGGGCCATGGTTTAGTGGTCAGCAGGGTAGTGTTGGGTGGATGGTGGGACTCAAGATCTCAGAGGCCTCCTCCAACAAACATCCTATGAGCTTTGGTGCCAACTTGAGGTCAAGAAGATGATAGTATCAATGACAGTATCCACATCAGAAGAATAAGGAAGAAGGATGATACAAGGAAGGCCACACAAGTCAGACACTGATAAAAATCCAACAGAGACTCATCTAGGCAGTCAAAGGAGGGATCCCCCAAAGGCATGAGCCACTTTGGACTCCTTGGGTCAATCCCATAGAAACCTAGTTGCAACAGATATGTTTTCAAGGGCATGCAAGGGAGAACAAGGAGATTAGCCAAGCTAATGCCATACCAAGCTGGTACCCACACATGGCAGAGCTCTAAGCAGAAATTTTAACACTCTATCAAAGACAGGGGAGCACTAACATTTCCATGGCCAAGTCTGGAACATTACCATATATATGCAATAATATACTGAAGTTAGAGTTATCTTCATTGGCCTGGAATATCTGTCCCCATGTCCCCACACTCAGAATGCAAATGCACAGGACTGCTCCACCTTACCTGGCAATGCTAATTAGTTAGGGCTTGTTCACATGGTTTACTTGGTACTTTTAAAGCACTTCAGACATGAAAACAGGAGAAGTCCTTCCTGAGGGCATCAGGAATCCTCACTTGACATGCTGAGAGCACACCATATACTATCATTTAAAGAATAGTCTTCATTTGAAATGACCACATCACCACCACTACCTATTAACCAAAAATCAAATACCCACAGATCTCTGAGAATAAGTGCATTGCTGTTCAACACTGTTTGCCCTTCAAACAGAAAGGGAGTTAACTCAATTAATATCCTATGGTCAGTACTTAAAGAGAAAGGCAAATGTTTCCCCACTATATTATGTCCCCAGGCAATAGAGATGATCTTTTTCTACCCTACTAGGAAAGGCATCCCACCAGTAAATCATGACATATTAGTTTTGGGTTATGTGCTTTACTAGTCCCACATGGTAACTAAAACTTCTATGTTATTTGACTGCAAAACAGATCAGAGATGGCTATGAGTATGCAGTGAGACAGACTCGAAGAACAGTGATTCCTCACTGCTGGACCAGGACCAAGCCTCAGAATGGCTTACACAGGAACATCCTTGCTCACCTCAGTGCCTTACTCTGCACATAAGCCATCAGGTTCAGAGGCAGTACTCACCAAAGAACATGCTGTTCAGCAGAATCTGGGGTTTATTCACCTCCCTTTGCTGCCTGGCCTTTCAACTAGCTGAAAGCAGCCAAAAAAGCCTAGTCCAACAGATAAAACAGCAGAGCAGAAGTCCATGGAACTGCCTTCTTCTCTTGGCTTTGTTGTATGACCTTAGTTAAAAAAGAAATACAACTTTCATGGTGTTCCCTGTGCCCTTTGTAACCTTTCTTGAAGTGCTAAGTCCTTTGGGGAGGAAATCTTGCTTATTCTAGGTACAAAATGCTTTTCTTCATCGAGTGCAAACTCAATACAGGGCAGTGAACTATCCTGAAGAAGCCAACTCCAGAACTTGGTGGACTACAGCTGAAAGTTCCATGGAGAGACTTGGGCCAATAGCTCAGATGAACTTGCTGTGGTAACCTGGGTGAATAACCAAAATCTTCATTCATACTCATTTGTCCTTCAGGTGGAACTATCTGTGTGGCAGCCTAGGCTCTAACTTCTGAAAAGGGTCCTGACCTTAGATCTACTTCTTGGTTTTACTGCAGAGATCTCCATATATTCCCAGAGCTGCTTCCCAAGGTCACTTTCAGCTCCCCATATTAAACTAAGCTGGCACTGATTTTGGGTTACTCTGACACCCAAAACAAGATGGTCTGAAAAGGGAATGATCACAGCTACTTCAACTTCAAGTCTTCAGTCTGAAGCCTTACTTGGCCAGAATGGAGTGGATCCCTAGCACACTTATTTCCTTGGGATTTAAGTGTCCAGGACCATTTTCAGCTGGTGAATCAGCAAGGTTTTCACTATTCCCCTGGAGCTCAGGGAGTTCTGCTACCCTCAGTCTAAGCTGACACAGGAGTAGGAACCCAGCTGCACAGCATCTCAAGGGAACAGACCAGGAAAGTAAAATGTCCTAAGGGAAATGGGTTTTGGTGACCCCAGCGAGTTCCTCCTTGATGATGCATTCAATAGATGTACATCCAGGGGTCAAATGCACAACTGGCTCCATCAGCATCACTTTCAGTAGCCCTCTCTAAGCAGGTAACTCCATTGACACCACTGCAGGATATAAACCTCAAACCTTTCAGCCAGGATCTGCATACACCAAGCAGCACTTCAGCAGGGGAGGGTGGCACTAAGCTCCACCAGCTGACTTGCCACACACTGGGGGAAGTACAGCAGATCTAATAAGTAAATACTGTGGTAAGAGCTCCAGTTCCATTTCTGCAGATGGCCTCATAAATAGAATCATGCAATATTAGGGGTTGGAAGGGACCTCTGGAGATCATCCAGTCTGACCCCCCTGGCACAGCAGGGTCACCTGCAGCAGGTTGCCCAGCATCACCTCCAGCTGCCTTTGGAATATCTCCAGAGATGGAGACTCCAGCACCTCTCTGGGCAGCCTGGGCCAGGGCACTGCACCCTCAAAGGGAAGAAGTTCCTCCTGATGTTGAGCTGGAACTTCCTCTGCCCCAGTCTGTGCCTGTTCCCTCTTGTCCTGTCCCTGGGCAGCACTGCCCAAAGCCTGGCCCCAGCCTCCTTGCCCCCCCAGCCAGGCAGCACTGCTAAGCATTGAACAGATCTCCCCTCAGTCTGCTCCTCTCCAGGCTCCCCAGCCCCAGGGCTCTCAGCCTACCCATGCTGAACTACAAACCTTCTCAAGACCTGCTCCATTTTATTCTTCCAAATTCCACCCTTTTGGGCTAGTTCAGACATTTAAGACCTTTCTGAAGAGTGCAAAGTGAGGGAAAGGAAGGGGGAACAGAGAGTTTAACAACCCTCCCTGCCATATTTACTCTGCTTTGTATCAGTTAAAAAATGAGCACTAAAAGGCTGAGTGGAGCTCAACCCAAGGTTTTTTTGTCTGTAATGCACTGTAATTTCTCAGGAAAACACTTTGTGAAAAGTAAGCAATATATCCTAGCCTCTAAGTATGGAACCATAGTTTCCCCCACCATGCAAAACATCTGTGACCTTGCACAGAGGTCATCACTGCACTAGTGTTTCTCTTTACTTTGAAAGAACTGTCAGGCCATTTTTTACCCAAGACTTATGACAGGGTGCTGTTTATTGTATCACAAAGCCACTATAACTCCAGCACAAGGAAACTGCTATTATTTGGAGAGTATATATCTTTCTGACTAGCAGGAAAGATGAAAATCAGAAGGGTCCTTTACAGAGAGGAAAAGTCAGAGTCTCCCTTAGTGACACCAGCATCTTCTCCATGGCTGGAAACTGAGCTGTTACTGCACTTCTCAGCCTGGTTAGGGCTCAGGTTTTATGCTGGGACTCTCTATTAGGTCACAAAGGGCTTGTGCTCAGGCTCCACTGAAAATGGTGAAGTATTTTGGGACTTGGTTTAGTCTTAGGGACATGGTTTTAGCTGGTGGTGGGACTCACTGATCTTAGAGGTCTCTTCCAACCTTGATAATTCTGTGCTCCTCTGGTGCCAATCCCTGTTTCTTTGAGGTCTCTCACATAACTACTTTAGCCACTAAAGTCACAGCCTCATTCAGCAGAGACCTGCTTCCCTCTCCACATCATGTTATGCTGAATCAAATCTTTTGTTTCACATGGGATGTGGGGGAAAAAATGCCAAGGCTGATTTGGGGCAGGACAAAAAGTCATTCCCAGTCACCTCTAGTTCCTTTTTGCCTTTATCATGGCAAATTGCTTCTGGCTTTTCCTGGTAGCTCTGTTCAGTCCTGAGCTGTGGGGGCACCAGGCTGGGAGGGCTGCTGCTTTCAAATCAGGAGTCTAACTGAGATCCTAACTAGTTGTGTTCCTTGAAGGTCCCTGGGTACTTTTTGCAAGACTAACCTCTGTATCCTGGCCAAATTCCAGCTCAAGTAATTACAATCTACTTTCCCAAACACTCCTCTTCCTTCCCTGCAGCACTTTCAATTGCATAAGAAATTATTCTATTATCTAATTATAATAGTGCCCACAAATTCCTGTCAAGCTGGGGGATTCTGTGAGGTGGCTACAGAGAGAACAGATGCCCAAATAGTCCTCTGGGTTGCCAGCAGCATCATGTGCAGGTGCTGAGACCTCTGACTACCTTGCCATGGGTGGGGGAAAGCCAGGCTGAAGATCAGGCTTCAGCTGGAAATCCAATCCAGTCTCTTAGTGCAAGGAAGAGAAGTGAAGGAAAGCAAGAAAGCATAATAAAATAAGATCAATTAAAAGGACAGGTCCTGGCTGGTGCTGTTTTAGGCTGGCTGTGTGCTATTTAATCTGTACCACCCCCAGACAGCAGCTGAGAACAAAGCTGTTCAGTGTACATGGGTCCTGTTTAACAAAGCACTGGACAGCAATGGCCCAGCTAGCACCAGGCATGCTGGAAGAGCCACCCAAAGCTTCCCCATCCCAGTGGAATGTCCTTGGTGGTTATGAATCACAGATTCTGCTGTGACTGCACAGTTGTCACCTTCAGAAGGACAAGAGGAAAAGGCCTCAAGTTGCATCAGGGGAGGTTGAGATTAGATATTAGGGGAAATTTCTTCCCTGCAAGAGCTGTTAGGCATTGGCCCAGGCTGCCCAGGGCAGTGGTGGAGTCACCATCCCTGGAGGGGTTCAGAAACCATCTAGCTGTGGTCCTTAGGGCCATGGTTTAGTGGCAGGGGGGTGCTAGGTTGCTGGTTGGACTTGACCTTAGAGATCTCTTCCAACCTTCATGATTCTGTGATCCACACACTTCCTACAGCTGAGATTCTGCATTTCAGAAGCAGATCTGAGCTTGCTTTGCCCAAGCTTCACACAAAGCACATGCCAAGCCCTGCTAACAGAGCTCCAAGTTCAAGCTAAGAGGTGTTGCTGAGGCACAATACATCAGCTTGACCTCAACACCATGTGAATGCAGCTGCCTGCCTAGGGGCAACAGCCAGTTATGAAGCCTCTGATTTCTGGAGTGAAGAGGGAGGTGAACTGGAAGCAATCACCTTTCCTCATTCCATACATGCAGAAGCAAACAGCAGTGCAGCCATCCAAGGGGAAAGCCCAGGTTGTTTAGGAACTCTAGTCCCATTTAGGCAGATTTCAAACCCCAAGAAACACAAAAGCAAATGCCTGAGAACTTTGAAATCTCTTTCCCAGCATATCCAGTGAAGCCAAGTGTTCAGAAACATGACATGGCTGAAGTTCAGAGAGGTGACATCTAGGAGTTAGCTGGAAGCAGCAAGTCTTTTCTCCTGGCCATTTGGGGAAATGATCTCTGAGATGTTTAAGAGAGAACTGACCACAGAGCATTCATGTGCTACAAACTGCATCCCTCCCAGAAGCCAGGAAAATGAACAGCAGAGTAAAATAAAGTGATCAGAAACATGTCACCAGCTCTTCTGAAGTGTTTGTTTGTGGTTCACTGTCATTAATTGGGAACAAAACTGCCTGTGGTTCTTTGGGGAGCAGAATCTTCTGCTCCCTTCCTTCCTGCTCTCCATCAGAAGTCTTCTGTCTCTGGAACAAGCTATGAAGACATTTCAGCTGAGATTGGGGTTGACTTTGTACCTTTAAGCACAGGTTTTGAAGGGTGTTTCCTTATAATGCTATAACTTAACTTCACCAGTTTTAAATGGAAATGGCAGCAGGATGCAGCCAGCATCTGCTGTGCAGTCCACAGAGGGCAATTATTCATTTCCCAGTGGATAACTTTTCTTATGGTGACTGGCAGTGGAGTTTTTGGTTGCTTTTTTATATTATTCTTACTCATGCCTTTGATTTAAAACACTGCTAGATGTCTGTATCTCAATACACCTGCTGTGCCAGTGATCACACTCTGTTTACTGGCATGGCTGCCTTGGGAGAGCACAGCCAAGTGTAAGAGGGGACTGGAAAGGACAATAAACCAGCTGCTGAATTTGTACATCCCTGTATTCCACATGAGGAGCTGTCACCAACCTGCTAAGGTCTGGCAAGGGTCTTGGGGGAAGAGCTGAGCTCCAGCCCCTGTTAGCTGGAGTGCTCTTGCTCAGGCTTGGAGCTAAATGCTGAAGTGGTGCAGAAAAGAAACAAACTGGAAGCTTTTCAGAAGGGCAGGGAGGCTGCTGAGGGGCCTGGAGATTAAGTCTTGTGAGGAGCAGCTGAAGGAATTGGGGTTGTTTCATCTGAGAAAGAGGAGGCTCAAGGGGAGACCTTATCTCTACAACCACCTGGAAGGAGGTTGGAGCCAGCTGGGGCTTGGGCTCTTCTCCTGGGTTCCCAGTGAGAGGACAAGAGGAAATGGTCTCAAGTTGCACCAGGGCAGGTTTAGATTGGGTGTCAGGAACAATTTCTTCCCTGAAGGAGTTGTTAGGCATTAGCCCAGGCTGCCCAGGGCAGTGGTGGAGTCACCATCCCTGGAAGGGTTCCAAAACCATCAAGCTGTGGTCCTTAGGGCCATGGTTTAGTGGCATGGTGGTGCTAGGTTGCTGGTTGGACTTGATGACCTTAGAGATCTCTTCCAACCTGAATGATTCTACTGTTTCTTCTGCTGAAGACATTAATGGGCATGAGGAGAAGGAAGTTCCATCAGGCCTAATGGAAATGTTTCAACAATGAAACTCCAAAATACACCTTGAAGATCTTCCCTAAAGAGGTAACTCATCCACACCAGACCAAACTCAGTGGATAAATGCCACCCCTGATCCCAGACTCTGCCAATCTGGCAGCTTGGGCTAGGAAAAGACATGCCCAAAGGTGATGCAAACACACAACCAGCTGCAGAGCTCCAAGAATGGAACTAGCTGCACTTGGATCCTTTTGCACCTTACCTCAAAAAGGGGAATTGTGGAGAAGGTTTTCTTGCTTGCTCCAAACAAACTCTGCAGTCCTCTGTGGCTAGAGGTATTCAGCAGACAGCAGCAGGGTGAAAACATGCAAGCAGTGTCAAGAGCCATGCTTTAGGAGAAAAAAAAGGGAAGAAAAATCAACCAAACTTGCTTTAAATGAAGTGTTAACAGGTCAATAGCTCTACAGTAATAAATGACTGCTACCCAAAGTGCTAGCACACCCTGTGCATTGCTAATGGCTTCTCATCTGCAGGCAGCAGGAAAATGCCAACAGAAATTCTGGTTTGGTTCTAGGATGGAGCCTCAGCTCTGTAGCAAATCCAACCAGCACCTGGGGTTTTTTTCCCCCTTTATAAAGCTGCTCTTGAAAAGAGTAACTCCAAAAGGAGGTGCAGGCTCAGTTAGAAGGTGGAACAGGGTGCCCAGAGAGGTTGTGGAAGCCTCATCCCTGGAAGCTTTGAAGACAAGGCTTGATGGGGCCCTGGGTAACTTGATCTAGTGGGAGGTGTCCCTGGCAGGCAGGGGGGTTGGAACTGGATGATCTTTGAGGTCCCTTCCAACTCTGCCAATCCTATGACAGTGAGAAACAAAAAGCCAGGGACCTTTCCCAGCCTACTGAACATGTGTCATCAGAGCTGGGAGAGAAGTTACATGGTACAGATAGCAGCCAAAGAATGGGTGGGAGCAAGGATTTGACTCTCATCACACTTGGGCAACTCTTTATTTAACCTAAGAAGGATTCCATTGACTGTATCATTTCTAAGTGGCTTCTTGTCACACTTGAGGCTGCAGTAGTTACTGAAGAAAGATCAAGGGTTAAGCTGCAGCCTCCACAACAGCACAAGACTTTCAAGGAAATAATTAAACAACAAAAAAAAAAAGAAGAAGCTTCATCCAATTTTTTTCCCCAATTAAATCAAGAACCTTCATAATTAGTTTTTACACTGGAGACATCTAGTGGGAAATGAAAGAACTGAAAGAGCCATAAGCTGCCTGCACCCTTTCATTAATATTTGCTCCCAAATGCAGGTCAAATAAATCTAACTCACAGTTTGAAATGAGCAGCTTTAAAACTGATGTATTACTCTCTGCTCAGATTTATGCCACCCAGTCTGGCTAATTACTCCCCATGCTTTTTTCCCTGTTGGATTCAAAGCTTCTTCATAAGAATGAAACCAACTTGGGTTCCTGGAGATCTCTTCTGCTTTTAATAACTTCTCATCCCCCTCCACCTCTCCCCATCCTCCTCAAAGATTACTTCCACCTTTGCAATTGAAGGCAAGTGGATTTGTGCTGCCAGACACCTTGCACTCATTTGTCTAGGTGTTTTGTTCCCTGCTATGATGAATTGCACAGAGGGAAAGTCCATCCTGCCCTGCAAGCCAGGCCCTGCTCCTGGCAAAGTGCCCCCATGTGCTTGAGCTTAGACACTGGATGCTGAGGGACACCTGTAAGCCCTGTCCTCACAAGATTTATGCCCATCCATAGGCTCACACACAGTGCAGAGAGTTAAGCATGTGTTGAAGTCATTATGAGACCAGGAATGGAACCTGCAGAGGGTGAGAGGGAAAAGAGATGGACAGAAAGGGGAATTCACTTGCCCTGGCTTGTGGGAGTCACATCCACATGGCACAAGGCAACAGCTGCCCACAGAGAGCTGAACTGGTTCTAGAAACCTTGCTCTTCAGCCTCACTGGCAAGCCACTCTGCTCAGGTTAGTATATCTACTGGGCTGAAGGGCTAATGAGTGTGAGCAGAGCAGCATGAGAGCACAGCTCTACAACCGTTAGAGTCACAGAATGTCCTGAGTTGGAAGGGAGCCACCAGGATCATCAGGTCCCACTTCTGTTTATGCTCAGAACAGCCCCAAAGTCACCCCAGGTGTCTGAGAGCATTGTCCAGAGGCTGCTGGAATTGCAGGAGAGTTGGTGCCATGGCTACATCCCTGGGGAGCCTGTTCCAGTGCTCCACCACGCTCTGGCTGAAGAACCTTCTCCTCAGATCTAACCTGCCCATCCCCTGGCACAGCTTCATGCCATCCCCTGGGTCCTGTCTCTGGTCACCAGAGAGCAGAGATCAGCTCCTGTCCCTCCTCCATCTCTGGTGAGGAAGTTCTAAACTGCAATGAGGTCTCTGCTCAGTCTCCTCTTCTCTTAGAAGCTAAGCCAAAACACATATCCCTGAACGGCAGCACAGTATGGTGAGCTCCCAGAAAAAGCCAGTGCAGATGCAGATACAGAACTGAATCTTCAGCTCTTGTCCTGGTGTTTTATTACTTGGCTATTTTCTTAAATCAGTACAACTGGGGGCAGCCTTTCTGCTGAAATCCACAGCAGGACTGGGTCTGTGCCTGAGTGATGAACCAAAGGGAAATAGCTACCAACCTCTTTCAGACTGTTTGGATGCAACATTGAGGCCTTCAAATTGGATCCATTAGAGACTTCTAAGTTTCCACCTCATTATAAATCAACAGTGGAAGGAAACCTTTCTCTGCTGTTCTCCTTTGATATCCACAGGCTTTTAGAGGTTTCATCAATATTGTGCAGTGACACAACAACTCACAAACAACCCCATCTCGTTATAGATGTCCCTGCTGGCAGCAGGGGGGTTGGACTAGGTGACCTCTAAAGGTCCTTTCCAACTCTACCCATTCTGTGGCACAGCTAAATCATCCTCTTGCAGTTCTTGTTTGTTAGTACCTGGCTCCTGCACATGCAGGGCATGAAGGGCAGGTGCTTGCTACCTGCTGTTTCCCTCTGGATCTGGATCAGCTTAGTGCTTAGCCTTCTACTGAGTTACTTTCATTTCCCAGCTACATGTAACTGCTTACCTATTGCAAATGTGATGGTCCCAACTTGTTCTCCATAAACTCTGTCTCTGCTGGCTTGCTTCCCTCCCCCAAAGTACCAAGCACTTAGGTGTCTTCAATCTCCATGAACAGCCCCTGCTGCAGCTGCTGATTTCCAGCACACGAGGTGAAGGAGGGGTTGGAAAGACAAGATGGGTTGGTTGAATTCACTTCACCTCAGACCCAGCAGTGTGCAGACAACTTCCCAACTTCCCTAGGCCTTCTATTAAAGCCCAAACCAAGCCTCTCCTTCTGCTCTCTTACAGACATGCACCACAGAAGCAAAACTAGATCCTCTCAGACCTTCAAAGCTCAAATTCACTTTTGAAATTCATTCAAAGCCCCATGGCAGGTTTGACTTAAATCTTCACTAACCAAACACCCCAGTGCCCTCCTGTCCTAATTGCAAGCAGGCTAAAATGAGAACTCAGACTGAAATTTGGGGAGAATCTTCTGGAGAAAGGGTGGCTTTGGCTGTGAAATGCATCCCCAAGGCCACACAATTCCAGCAGAAACCAGGAGGAAATGAGAACATAGTAGTTTGCTGTCTGAATTTTAGCATACCTGGAGTTAGAGCCACCTCTGTTGTGAGAGGGAGAGTTAAGAAGCTGGGAATTTTTGGAGCCTGTTTTGGGTCCATTACAGCCATTTCATCATGACAGGGTTGGTTTCTAGGCATGTGTGTACATTTCTCTGCCTGCAGCACTCCTTGACTTTGTTCCATCTATCTGAAAGGGACAAAGTCAAAGATGTCCCAGTCTTCTTCTTCTCTGTGCATAATAACTGCTAAATCTTTCAGAAGCTTTTGTCTGCAGAGATTTACTGCTCTGAGGTGTGGCTTTCACAGAGGAAGTGCACACCCTTGGCAACCCTGAAAGTTTGGTTTCTCTACTTGTTTATGTCTTTGCTTCCCTTCAGCACATGCAGTAAGGAATTGTGAAGGGAAAACTTGTCCTTTCCCAGAATTAGAAGCTCTAGGATATTTGAAACTCCATAAAGACAAAACAAAAATACCCCAACCCAACCCAAACCAACCAATCCCAAACCACAACAATGACAACAATCACATTTCCTCACTTCTCTAGAGAGATTAACTGAAGCCCTAGCAGCTAGAAGGAAAAAACCTGAAGAGTAAGAAGAGGCTACAAGAAGGGGATAGGAACCCACACCTTCTCCATGCAGGCAGTCTAGTTCCACCTGCTGAAGTGAGGACATGAAATAAAATCCTCTTTGTTTTGTTCCTTCCCCCTGATGATAGAGCTAAGATCTTGAATTCCCTGTCCCCTTCTGCTGGCAGCAGAGAATCACCTATTTTCTAGGCTGGATCATAGAAGAAAATGCTTCAAATGAAAGCCCAAGTTGTACAGTGGTGGCAAGAAAAGGGAAATTGGAGAAAGACAGAGAGAGAGACATTAAGCACTTGGCTGAAGCACAGCTTTGGCTGAAGCAGGTAAGATGCATGTGGCACTTGGGCTTAATCCTGACTCAAGCTGGCCCTTTTCCACAGGCCACTGTGACTTGCAGCTGCCCTCAAAGAAAGCAGGAAATTGCATTTTTGCTATTTATAAACTGTGAGAGGAAAATAACATGAATACTCTATGCCTCTCCCAATCCCCATCTGTGGGCTTTGGAGGATCTTATAAGCCCCAGGAGAAGGTGCTTCTCTGCTCTCAGAAGGGCATTCTCCTCCTACCAATCCATAACCTGGCTCACTCTAATTGCACCATTGTCTTTCTTTAGATGAAGTTGGAGAAATTACCTTTTGGGCCACTGCTCCTGTAGAGCTCAAGCTAAAGTGGTTCTCTTTCTTTCAAGCAGCAGGAGCTTTTGGAACAAGAGGTGGTTTTATCTGTGTTGGCTTTGTCACCAATGAGAGCCTAAAAAACCCCAACAGGGCTATAAGCTTGTTTCCAAGCTGATTTCCTCCTGGACTTACTCACACTTAGTACCTTGATGGACACCAAAAACACACCATAAGAACAAAGCATAGAGTCTCAGGTGCAGCCAGACTAACACAGTAAGGATTATGTCTAAACCAGTCCAGTCTGTAGATAGCCAAATGCAAAGATGTCTCAGAGGCAAAAAACATCTGCCTGACATTGCCATAGAATATTGGGGCAACAAAAAGGAATGAGTCTGCTTCCACTGTCTGCTCCACCAGCTAAAGATGAGCAGCAAAAATCACTTCATGCTCCAAACTTTGGGTTTGCTTGGTAGTACAATGCATACATCCAGTTCCTACCCCTTGTAAAGGGGGTAGCTCAAATGGCAAGCAAGGCCTTTGCCCTGGAGCATTTCTGTTCCTTGAATCACCTAGGAGAGTTGACAGGGAAGGACTGATTTACCCCAGTGAGGTGTTCAACCAGATTATGGCTTGTAATATTTCCCCAAGCAGAGCACTGTTAGCCAGGGACTGCACTACTTAGGAACTGGGGAAAAAAAAGAGAATTTCTCTACTAGCCAGTGTGAAGTTCAGCTTTTCAGGGCAGAGAAATCCCCACAGGGATGGGAAAAGCTGCAGCTGATGAGCACATCCCTAAAAAGAATGAAAAAGGCACTTGTGGTTGTGCCAAGATCATGACAGGAAACAAAGATTTCAAGCACTGAACACTCCAGTATGCTTCATCAAAATGCTTTTCCAAAGTGGTTTCCTAACTGAAAACTTGCTGTGGCATTTTGGAGCTTCTGAGATGGGCTCCCTCCTGTCACTGGGATATTTGGGAAAGCACCCATGTAAGTCTCCACTCCTCCCATGTCACACACTTCTTTCTTTGTCTCCAGGAGGTTTATTAAGACTCATGTCTCCAAAGGGACAATGCAGTTTGAGGGAAGACCATTTCTTTTCACAACTCTGTCACTAGACCCCACAAAGCCCTGTGCATAGACAGCAGTTGGGCTTGATGATCCTTGTGGATCCCTTCCAACTCAGGAGATTCTATGAAAGCATGCAAATGTGCTTTGCAAAGCAAGTGAGGAGACACCTATCAGTTCAAGAGGCTGCAAACTCACCCTTTTCACAGACAGAGCCAGAGCCAAATGGGAGGAAGGGACCAGGATGACAAAAAGATCATGTTTGATGGCACAGAAAGTGTAAGCAAAACTCCCCCTCAACTGTGCAGTTGCAAATACAGTCCCAAGAGTGTCAGCTGTCCTACCCACTGTGGTGGAGTCTTTTGCCAGCACTTGCTCTCAAGCAGGAGCCCATCACCTCCTCCTGTCCTTCTCATGCTGGAAAGTGCCCAGAGAGGTGTTGGAGTCTCCATCTCTTGAGACATTCCAAAGCCACCTGGACACCATCCTGGGCAACCTGCTGGAGGGGAAGCTGCTCTGCCAGGGGGGGGATTGGGCTGGATGATCTCCTGGGGTCCCTTCCAACCCCTGCCATTCTGTGCTCAGGAAGGTGTGTTCCTTTGGTCACTGCTGTTGTTCTTCTGGTTTCTCTTTGCTCTGAGGGCTGGCTGAAAATGCTGTGTGATTGTTCATGACCAGGAGGCTGCTCTCTGGAGTGTTTGTATCACACTTCTCATTAAGAAAAGCCTAAAAGTATCTACAGCCTCTTTACCTTAGGAAAGGCATCAACTCCTCTGCCTGGCAGCAGCCAGTCTCAAACTGCCCAGCCACCGAGCAGAAAAGCCCTAGAAAACTTCCCCTCCCCAGGCCACTCACTGCCCAAGAGAACAATGCAGAGGTCCAGCAGGCTGTGCTTGAACATGCTAGATGCACCTTTAAAGGGTTAGATCCCATCAGAGCCCCAGAAGAAATTATGAGCTCCCTTCACTTAAACATCTCTTCTTGCTTCATAATAAAGTGTCCCAGGCATTGAGTTTCAAGCTTGGTGTTTGCAGGGATCCACGGGTTATTGCCAAGCCCAGCTATTACCAGTGAATGCAGTGACATTAATATGAGTAAATGCAGGAAAAAGGATGAAATAAAACATATCCTATTGAAGGAAATGAGAGCTCCTTAAGAAAGAAAAACACACATAGGAAAGACGTGGGCATATCAGGATACAAATGGGACACTGGGGAGTGCTGGATTCCACAAGCATGATGTTATTGAAGTGTTTGATACCAGAGTAAGCACCTGCAGATATGAATTACATCCTTGTTCAGGCCACTAACATCAGAGTACTGACATCTCAGGAAGTGCTTATGTTATATTTCAAATCCCCCTGCCAACTGCACACAGATCAAATAAATCAATCCTAGATAGAAAAGACATTATCTTAAGGACTTTCCAAAGCTGAACAAGCCACCCCTCTTCTGAAAGTACTGCCACCTTGAAATCATTGGGGCTTTCTCTCTCTGGTGCACCTGAACAGCACTCACATTAATGGTGTTGACCATCAGAGGTTAAATGTTTCCCCTCCATACACAGAGACAGAACTGGTCTAGAAACAGTTAAAGCCAGGGAACAGCTCAGTGACTGGGTTCAAGGTTTTGCACAGTCTAAATGTCCTCTCCACTGCCTGCCAGAGGTGCACAGCTCATTTTACACCTGTAAAACTGAGGCCCCAAGCTGCAAAAGGACTTCTGCAATGTCTAGAGAGCTCCAGGATGGTGGAATGGTTTGGGTTGAAGAGACATGGAAAGGTCATCCAGTCCAAACCCCCCCTGCCAGGAGCAAAAGGACTAAGACTCCTTCTAATGTTCATTAACCACACTTCTCAGTGTGTTTTGAGTTCCTATTCCTGACCAGGACTGACAATCCAATCTAGATAGGAAAATGTTGTTGTGATAGACACTGTCATCTCTACACAGCCAGGAAAAAGACTGCTAAACATGGACTGTGAGCATGCTTCATCTCAGTTTAAAGAAACCTTGTGATTTAACTGAAAGTCTCCATTCTGGGTTGTGAAAAATCCATGTCTTGAGCTACATTACTGATAGTTACAAATATCAAAATAGAACCCCAAATATGATCTAAAATGTTGGCTTTAATAGTCCTGTGAGCTTTAATAAACCAACATTTTACTGGTCTTAAAGAATTTTGGATTTTAAGAACATTTTCCAATTTCAGAGTTCCCCTATAAGCTCTTATTAGATTAATTTGTTATTTTTACCTTGCTTGCCATGGGAGTCTTAATTACTATTGCTCCAGATACAGCTCCCATCCATCTTAATCAAGCAGGGACTGTTTTGGCCATAGCCTTAAATCATCTGCTGTAATCAGTTCTAAAAAGTTTGTTCTGCAGTTGAAAAAAAAACAGCTGAGAAAGGAAGCAAAAGTAAATAGATCTTTTTACATCTTGTTAGCAGCAGCAGGAAGATGAAGTGGCCATTCTACTCAATATTCATAGGAGTCCAGAATTCTTCTGCAGAAGTGCATCATGAGCCACATATTCTGGGAGAGCTGGGGAAATGCAAAGGATAATGTTTGAATTGGAATGCATTTGGGAAGGGAAATAAAAGTGTCAGTGGAATCTCAACTTCCTTGCTGCTGCTTAAGCTTCTCTCAAACTTCTAGTAACTCATATTCCCCAAAGCCAGGTCATTTCCATTTGCACAACTACTGCTTTGCATAGAGGAAAGCTCAGCAGAAGTTCTGGTCCAGCCTCAGAGCTGAGTGTGCTCTGCAGATGGCTGAGCTTTCTTTTCAGTGAAGCACCAACAGCAAAGAACACTAACATGACTTGTCACTTGCTCTGGAGATGGCAGAAGTATTGCAGACCAAAAAGCCCATCTGCTGCACTACAGGTTGAGAAGCACTGGGAATTGCCAATGTCAGAAGTCTGCACTGTTATCAGCTTGGCTGCAGTTGTTCTGTGGCAGAAATCAAGCAGCTATAGGTGGGTCAGCAGGGTTCTGGACAGCAGCTCCAAGTGCTGATCTTACAAATGAGGCCTTTTTCCCCTCATGAAATAACACAGAACCACTGAGGTGCTCTCACCTAGAACCAACAGGAGCACTTCCAGATGCCAGCACCTTCAGAACAGTCTCTGACAACCTTGCATTATCTGCTGCAGGCTTTGTTACTGAATGGTTTCATAACCTGCAGGTAGCAATGACATGCTCTGTGCAATTTGTATGTATTTCATATGATTACATAATTTAAACCTATTTTGGCAAAAGTCTTATACAATCCTGTGCCAATCCCAGGCACCAATTTTAGTGCCTGGCCCTCAGCAGCTGGACAAGCTTAATGGTCCTTCTTGGTAGGGACAGTGAAAGCCTGCCTGTGATTTTTCTCTTTGAAAAGAAACCAAAACCCAACACACCACTTTTTGGAAGGACTAGGTATCAACTAGGAACAGAAGAAGCATCTGCAGGGCTTGACCTTCTCTTTGGCCTCTTGTGATTGCAGAGTATTATGTGCTTTGAGTGAGAAAACCAAGTTCTATTAAGCTTTTACTTGTAAAACCAAAGTCTATTAAGCTTTTACTTGTTTTGGTTTTTCCAAGGAGTGATTGAAGGTGCCAAACAAAAGATTTAGGATGCAAAAATTCTGGGTCAGTAGAAGATGGTTTGCCCAAAATACCAATGGGAACATGACTCAAGTATCTCAGCAGGCTCCTTTCTAACTCAGGTCCATGGTCCAGGTCAAAGCACTCACAAGGCACTAAGTGTCCTGCCCTGGGGCATGTTTGTCCAGGAATTTACTCTTCTAGCTTTTATGACATGGGTATGTATTTTCATTTTATATCCTGAAAGGTAATTGTGTGAACTCAAAATGAACAAATCAAGACTTTCCAAATCCAACTGGCACCTGGAATATGTTTTTAGGTCCTTGACTGTCTACAAACCAAAATGCAGACCTTTGTGAAACTGCAAACTTAGCAGCTTTCAAAGAATAACTCCACAGAGCAGAGCTACCACATTAAAGAGAGCATAAAACCTGTTGATCTGCACTACTTAATTTAAGGCAGTGTATTTCCTCTTGTTCTGAGGTTTCCATTTGATCTCTGAAACCCATCCCAAGTGCCTCCATGGTTGATGGGGAAGCAGTCTGTACACCAGAGGAAACGACACTGTCAGTGCTCAGACATTGTTCCTATGGCTGCTGTCCCACTAATCCACCCAAATCCCTCCCTCCTCTGCTCTTCTCAGAGGCTCCTCTCATTTCAATCCTCCAAAAACCCACCAACCCCTCAACTCAGAGGTTCCAAGGAAGCCTTCACAATGAAGATTTCATTAACCATTTGCATAGCAAAAGAAAATGCATCTTCCTGACTGCCAACAGTGAGCTATTCCATGGCCAGAGCTCAGTTCACAAGGTACAATAAGAGCAGGGGAAATGTAATGACAAAAACAAAGGAGGTTCAAGTTTCCTTAAAAAAGTTGATCCACCCCCTTCCCTCTGTTCAGCTGCAGTAAGGTGAAAGGCTAAATGTGGACAGAATGGTAATATGTAAGCAGTTTCTAAGCTTTCTGGTGGGAATACTTAACAGCATAAGTATGTTTCCCCTGGAGACCCTCTCCACCATTTGGTCCAATTTCTTACTCCAAGAACTGAACCAATTCATGATGTAATGCTCCAGGGAAAACATTCCTCTCCAAAAAGAGTATCTTCCTAGGGAGAAGTTTGAAGAAAACATCTTAATATTGTTTAAACAGCTTTTGGCACAGTCAGAGTGGCTGTGCTCTGTTCAATACTGAAAGCAGAAGGAAGGCAGCCTGGAAAGATGGAAAGGAAAAAGGGTTAGGTTTTAGTTGAAGACTTCTTCTCAACTACCACCCCAAGTCCCTAGCCCTGACTGAGCCTTAGTGGAATGAGGAAAAAAAAAAGAGATTTTCAGAAGCAGAGCATTTTCTGGCTACTAAAAGAGGAACAATTTAAGGCTTTGGCTAGTCTGTGTGTCAGGATGAAACCACATCACTTAGCTCTGCCTCCAGCCTTATCATCTTCTTTAACTCTAACACAAAGGTGCAATTCCAAGCCACTTAACACCACAGATCTGGCTGTGACTAAGGATTTCTGTGGCTCTCTTAAGAGGCACTGTGCCAAGCATTAGAAAAAGTCCCTGGCAATAATGCTTTCATTTGCTTAACTGACAGTATCTTGTGTACACATGCACCCCCTGTGCCACCAACTGCTAAGCTTCTCATTTTGGATCACTGCTCCACCAACCAACTGGCCATTTTTGGGGGCTGGCAAGAGCTGGCTATCAGGGTATTAAGCAAGAAACAGCAGCAGCCCTGAGAAGACAGAAGATAATTGAGGCAGACCAAAAGGCAGCAGGCTCCAAACCTGAGGCAGGAGAAGCCAGCCAGGTACCACTGACCTTTATCTCCTGCAAGGAGTGGGAGAGGTACAAAAGCCAAATGCAAAGTGAACATTTGAGGCTTGTATTCCAGCACTTGGTTAAGGTCTTGCTGAGCATTAAGACAAGCTCTATGGACATTACCTACTCCTTACATAAACCTTCCAAAGTTTTCCTTGCAAAATCTTGGGTCCTTTTTATTCCTTTTAAACTCCTGAAGAGAGTAAAATGCCCTCTTTATTCATCATTAATGTTTGGAGCCACACAATTCCTTTTTCCTCAATAGCACACGTGAGGATACTCAACATCCCCAAATCCCAGTTCAAATGTGAATTCCCTTCTAGCCTTAATAGATTAGTGACTGTTATTTACTACCAAAACTCAGCATTACTGACCTGCTGATCATGGAGCTAAGTGCATTTGTTTGTCCAAACATTTGGATGACACAGGCAGGTTATTTATGAGAGAGTGAAGCATGGCTTCCAAACTCTCTTCAGTATAACTCTCTTGATTTAATGGCTGGTGATATTAAAGCCATATTTTTCACCCCTGATGTTACAAGTGCTGGCAAAGACAGAAAGCAAGGAAACTCAGTAACATCTTAATTCAAGAAGAGCACAAAACCAAACCCAGACCAGAGAGGGAACAAAAAAGTCCAATTTTCTGATTCCTAGCTTGGTTAGTTTACTGCATCCTTAGTGCTTTCAAGGAATGATCACTATTTGCTCTTGCAACTTCTCTTCAGGCTGAGATACCTTGCTTGTAATTGTAATGATTTAATGAGGATTTAAAGCCTGGTTTGTAATCTTTGATGGTATGATTTTGGAAAAAAAAGCAGCTCATTTATTGAAAAACATGAAGAGTTTTGCATATTATTTGTTCTGAGGGATTTTTGCTGGCAGGGTGGGATCATGAAGACCAAAAGATTTGTTTGCAGGGTGGGACTCAGCCAGCCATGGTGTCTGTTTGGATAAGATAATTCAGTTTTAGTCCTTCACTCTTACAATACTCAGAGGCTTCTGGGCATACTGGACTAAATCAGAAGTTACCATTAATAAATCTGATTGCTCAGACTACAAGACACATTGCACAACATCAGATACCTTGGTGACAGAGCACAGGGTCTTCACTGGACTGATAAGCAGTGCTAAAAACCAGCAGTAAGCCTGGCCCATGAAGAGGGTATTTCACCTAAATTTCAGTGGAGCTGGAAGCCAGTTTGGAGCAGGCTTCTAGCAAGGTTTTACTGCTAGTTTGCTGGGTCTTGTGTTTGTAGAATTTTCAGTTTCTTGGTAGACCCTCAACTTTTAAAACCTTGAATCACAACTATTTATCACCCAACAGGGAGCTACATAAAATGTATTTTCCTTCAGAATGACTATTCTCATAAACCTCCCTCATTTTAAAGAAAGACAATTAAGTTTCCTTTTTTTTTGGTAAATCCACAATATCACCCAGCTAACAGGGATTCTTAAATCCAAACACCATGAACCAGAAAAATGAATGCCACCTGCAAGCTGTAAATATGTGTATTATTTAATTCCCCCCCCCAAGTATTTTCTTTGGCTGTTATGTGCAGCTGAACAAGGCCTAAAAAATTGTCAAACTAAATTCTTGTTTAAGAGTGGAGCTCTAACTACTGCCAGTTTGAGTGAAACACACATCCAGGTTTAGGGAATATGTTGTATTTGTTTTGGCTGCAGTGCAGGGGAGAACATTTTCCATCCCATCCGAATGCAGTCAAAAAGGGTTTGAAATATTGCACAATAAAAGCCATTCATTATATCTGTCTCCTCTCCCTTCCAAAAACAAAACTGGCTGACCAGCTCCAAATCTGTGCAGGGGGCAGGAAGATGGGAGTCAAGGGGTCACTGGAAATAACCCAAGACTAACACCAGGTTTTTCAGGTTGGAGTTAGGGAATATGTTCCATGCCCTCATTCCTGGTGCACACAGGTTTTGCTTCTTCTCCCTCCCAAGCTTGGCTGAAGTAGTTAATTGCTCTGTTATGCACAATTTACAGGACTTAATTACAAACCAAATACATTAGCTTTCTCCTCTGCAAGTCACAGGCACAACTTCATCTTCTCCACTGGGACTCACTGAAATGAGACCTTACCTTATTCCAAGCTAAAACATTTGGCTTTGCACTGTTTACCTCCCAATTTAAAAGTGTGCAAGCTGAAGGAACACTCAGCTACACTTCACAAGTTGGTTTTAATTGCCATTGCTTACCTACCTGTTAGCAGCCTGAAAACAAAACCTCTTTCCCTGCCCACTCCTGTTCCTGTGTGCCTAAGCAACACTTGGCATACTTCAGTGGCTTCCCCCACTTAGATCTAACAATGCTTTTCTGTTTGCTTCCCTAGGCAGAGATCAGTTCAGCACTAAAGTCCTTCCAGGTCTAAGTGACCTAGAAGAGTGCTAGAGGATTCAGAGTGAAGAGGAGGAGGAAGAAGAGTGGAGCACAAACATTTTGGTGCATTTCTAAACAGCAACATGAAACAGTGAAACTTCTATGCAACACTTAGATGTTTTAGTATCCTCTTTTATTGCCCAATGAGTCAGAAGCAAGTGGAGAAAACCAAGCTGAAGACCAGATGTAGCTTTATGTACAACTAATTCTTTCCAAGTAAAGAAAAACATAGGCATGGACAATTCCTCTTATTTTCTTTCCCTGCTTACCCCAAGTGTCAGGTTGAGGAATCTGTTTGACTTCTGTTAACTCACCTGTGAGAAAACTTAAGTCATATCATCTCCACTTCTGCAACTCTGGTGTGTTTTAGTTAGGCTGAAACATTGGCAATTAAATAATTGCTAGAAAACACATTTGCCCTTAAAAACTTCCTGAAGAGTTCAAGTACTGCTTTGCTTTCTATCTTCATCTTACTAATATGAAGGGATTGAAGCTAAGACCATTCCAACTGTAAAATACCTTTTACTGCAGATATTCAGCTATCTGAAAACCTATCCAGACTGCACTTGGTAGGACAGCACAAGTAAATGTGCTATGTAATTACTCTTACTTATTAACAACATCATAATTAGAGTGGTAAAATAATCACTCTTTCTAGGGCCTACCACTTGTCCTCTGTGTCAGTCAGAGCATGCTAATGACATGCAATCTGCTAAATGCAATTATTCAGCAATATACACTTAGTGCTAGCTATTACCATACTTGAAGCCACTTCAAGGCTATACAGTACAGCACTTAGGTTAGTGAAGTGCTTTTAAACATGAAGTAATGCTTAGAACAACCCAATAAAAAGAGAGGAAAAGTCCTCTTTTAGAGCTCTAGTAGTGAGAGTGAGGCTGGGCAACACCATAGATTTCTGCAGGTTGTATTGGTGACTAAGCCAACCCAATGTGACAGAACACCATCAAAATCTGCTCCAGATAGTGCTGTAATTAACAATTAAAACCACAGACTCAAAATGTCTTGAGACTTTCCTGCACTTGCTCACAACATGCCTTCATTTTCCTTCCTACACCCCAGGGTGGCAATGAAGACAAGAGATGACTTCAGGAAGTTCTTCTGTTGACTGAATAGAGAGAGTGAAGTTGCTGAGCAAAGGTTAATGTTAACCCAGTTTTAGAACAGCCAATCTGAAAATGGAACAGCATTGCTCATGCTTCCCTGGGTGAGAGCAGAGCCACCAGCTTGTAGGTTCCACTACTGGAGGAGTCTCTAGAGATACTCTGCTGAAGAAGAGCAGAGAATCACATGAGATCTGAATGTTTAAACTACTAAGACCATTTTGCTAGCCTTGCATGAAGAGCTGTCTCCCACACTCCCCAGTGCTATCAAATCCCCAGCTCCCTATTTCATGACAGATTCTAACTCAGGTCTCAACTGTTAGGCAAGTCCCAAATCACCTTTTGCAAGCCTAATCTCCAGCAATCAGAAAACAGCCAGAAGAGACCTCAAGAGGCCATCCAGGCCCTATCCATACCCCTAGGAAGGATCATATGTCATTCCTGACAGATATTTGTTTAACCTGTTCTCAAAAGCCTCCAGTGCTGGAGATTCCCCAGCCTCCCAAGGCAATGTATTCCCCTGCTCAACTCTCTCTGCTGCTGGAACTTTTGCTTAAAGTCTAACAGAGATTCTTCTCTCATTTCAATGGATTCTTTTTCATCCCATTCAGTACATCTATGGAAAACAGATTCTTATCCCCACCCTTACAACAATCTTCTGGATAACTGAAGACTTGTCTCCTCATCAGACTATGTCCCATTAACTGCAACCTATTTCTCTGTGGTTCCATCCTCACCCTCATGCAAGGCATGCAAACTGCCATAAAGCATCTCCACAATTCCTAACAACTCTTCAACCAAGCTGTGCCAGAAGGAAAACCAAGCTTTGTTTTCTTCTCCTTACTCTTGCTCTTCTATTTCTGACTTGACTCATGCTCCACTTGCCATCTAGAACACACTTAGCCCAGCCCCTCAGGAGACCTCCAGGGAGAATTCTTCTCTAGTGCTGCAGTCACTGCTGCCTGGGACTGCAACATCACCAATCCAACCCAAGCTACTCCATAATCCCATGAAAAGCCACCTTCTAGGCAGCACTATAAGGTGAAGCCCTCTAGTATCATGCATACTCATTTATTGCCTCTTCCTCCAGGACAACTCTTTATTTGAGCTGAGTATTCAAAGTCTGGTGCTCAGTAGCCAACACCCACAACCTCTGAAGCTTTCACTTGACATCTGAAAGCTGTTGGGTAAATTCTACCACCTCAGCTGCAACTGCAGTGCTCTGTGTTGAAGAATGCAAGGTGATTTCCACAGCAATGCAGTGCAGAAGTCTTTCACTTTGCCAGATTCACTTCTGGCTAGTCCTCAGTTCCTGGTTTGATTTGTATATTATTACTAATCTTAAGGAGCTTTAGATTTCAACCTTATTTTGTATCTCCTCAAAGATTTTTGTAGATGATGTTGTTTTCAGTTCCAGCCATCAAAAAGCTCGTGTCTGACTGCCCTCTCCTGGTTAGCCAACAGACTGCTGGCACAAGAAGACTCAGGCCAAGGAACTTAGTTGCCATTCTCTTTCCAAGTGCTCACTTTCCATGTTGACACAAAAGCAAACCCCAAAAGAAAACATCAAGGAAACAGCTCTGATAGCTTCAGTAATGTTGCCAAAGCAGCCCAAGATGAACAGGATTTAAGGAGTGAAGTTTCTTTCAAGTTGTCTTTGGGAAAAACCTGATGATGTCTGTAAAGTAAAACATGCATAAAAATGAAGCTGTTCTGTTTGCTTTTAAGCTTTGTAAAAGCAAAGTACATCAAGTATTTTATTCCACATTAATAATGTTACAAAACAAGGTCAGAGAAGAGCTCATTTTCAGCAGAAAGCTATTTCCTTCAAGCTGGCACAGGTATTTCACTAGGGCTGAAACCAGAACAGGATGAAAAATGAAAGGCACAGCCAATGTTTAAGCAGACCACCTACAGTCATCACTTTTTATTACATTGTTCAAAGTAGAAAAATGAGAACAGCAAGATGACAGGTCAACTACTGAACAATATGCACTGTATTTAGTACACACACACACACACACCCCCCCCCCCAAAGACTGCAAACATCCTGAAATTAATTACAGCTTTATTGTATGATGAATGTTTCACTTTCCTTAGCCAATTTCAGCTTTTTAAATTAATGTTCTACACAAAGATTTAAAAGCTGCCTTTCTTTGTTTTAGTGATCAGCCTTCACACCAGAGAAGCAGAATTCATTAACTCTTCTGATACAAAGTTCAGTCTTACACCCAGGAACTTTGCCCCTGCTCATGCCTAGAAGGTAAAGCAAAGTCATTTCAGAAGATGGCAACAGCTTTCCCTCCTACTCCTTTCTACTTTCTAGGAGGAGCTTTCTACTCCTCCCCTTCAAGCCAGAAGTGATTTCTTTCTTGTTTGCAGAGAATCTCCAAGGCTTCTTTAGGATATTTTTGAAATCTGGAAGATAATTCATGCAGATTCCAAAAGCCTTTTACAGGGAAGGATCAAGCACATGGGAAACATCAACACTTGAAGCAGTTCTAGCTGGAAGGGCATAATTTACAACATCATGGTTTAACTACTGAAGATAAATTCACATTTGTCTGCTTCAATGAAACTCCCAAAAATATAACATCTTAGGCTTGAATCCTGTTCTTCCAGGGGAAGGAATGAGCCCTATGAGGAAAAAACATGGATTAGTATCTTCTCCCAATTGTCAAAAAAGGAACTTGTCACCACAGATCATGGTTTTGAACTATCAGATTTGTTCCTCTTCACTTGAGAGCTAAGAGTCACATGTTTGCTGACATGTCTCTACCTAGCAACTTCTTATTGTGCATTTGGGAGCAGAGCAAACACAGCAAGATGGTCTGAACAGGTCACATCCAGCCTAAAAACCACAACTGAGTTTCCAGGACAAGTGTCCCACACCACTGTGCAGGTACCACAACAGTAAACATTCACCTAAACACAAGAACCACCCAGAGTGTGGCAACATGCATACCTATGCATACAGAAACCTTCTTTCTGCTCTCTGTATTGTCTTACTGTTGTGTCTTGCAATAAAACTCAGTAGCCACTAAAGCAACCTTTCCAGCTAAAGAAAATTGCTCTTTGCCTTCTTGAACTGCCTGAACTGTGCTGCAGAGAAAAATGGTTGAGTTTTTCCCCAATATTAGCAGTGTTTCATTGCTGTTGCTTTGCAGACTGCACTCAATGAAAACACTTAAGCAGGGATGAAGACTCCAATAAAGAAGTGATGCCAAATTCAGTTCATCACAGGAGAAAATTTTGGATCCTCTTGATTACCTGCCATGACTGTCTAGCACAGCAATGCCCTGAGGCAAGCTAGGTCTCCCACACAATTCTGATCTGCAAGCACTTTAGGCATCAAGACAAGGAAGATCAGCTCTAAGTTACCCAGAAAATAAGGAAATATAAGTTGGAGAGAGAGAAAAACAGCACTGAGAAAGAACATAATCTAAACTGACCTTTCAGAGGGAGCTGAAACCTTGCTAAATGTTATTTTCAAGAGGAATTTCTACTTCTTCATAGTGTTCTTGGTTACCCCTGTCCTTCCTATACACAGAATTTGGCATGCTCCTTCTCCAGGGTGGAGCCCAAGCTCTTGTTTCCTGAGGTGTGGATATACCCATGCTTTTCCTCCTCCATCTCCTGCGAGGACCAGCAGCAAGAGGAGCAGAGTCCACGTTCTCCTTCCCTGGTGCTGCACACTGGAGGAGGTTTGGCTGCCTCTGGTGACCATTCTCAGACTCTGTAAGGAAGGGAGTGCTTATTGTTCTCCTGATTCTGTGAGCAGGAGCTAGCAGGGGAGGCTTCTGCTGAGTCTCAGTGGGTATCTGAACCCATGCAAGTCCTTCAGTCTCTGCACCTTTGTGTAACCTCATGCTGCGCCTCACTCTCCTCTCACCACTCTGGCTTCTAGAAGGCTCCAAGGAGTCATGTTTGAGCTGGGGAGCAGACAAGACTTCTTCCACATTGAAAGAGGAAACTGGAAGATTCTCTCCAGTTATCTCCAGCTTTTCAACAGGAGGAAAATAGATGACACTGCTTCTTCTACTCTTTCTTCTTGGTGGACCACCTCTTAGAGAATCTCTTTCTGGACACTGAATTCCTTGGGCATCCTCATGCACACTCCTGTCCTGCTGTTCCAGAAACTCTAGCCCAGCATGCTGCTCTGCTTTGTTGAGGAGATCTCCTTCTAATTGCTCATCTTCCAGCAAGAAACCACTTCCTTTTCCCTTTTGAACAAATGCAGTCTCTCTATCTTGTTGGAAAGAGTCAGATGTAACCAAGCCACACTTTGCATCTGCCACAATGGTTGAAAGCTGGAGAGAAGAGGGGGGAAAATAAATTCTAATAAAGGTAAAAGGTTTCACACAGCTGAAAACCAAACAACTGCTACATGTTTAGTCATCCTCAAACACCCCCAAGCAACCAACACATAGAAGAACCCTGCATGTTGAAATCTGCTCCAATGTGGGGCCAAACTTCTGTTGCTTGAGGCCTTGCTCAGTGGAGCTCTGAATACCTCCTCCCAAGGATGGAGACTCCATGGCCTCTCCAGGCAGCCTGTTCCAATGCTGAACCACTCATGGGCTTTTTTCCCTTCCAACAACATCAAGCACAATTCTGACTTATTTTCTAGCAGTATCCTTAAACATATCAGTTACCTTATGATCAATGCCAGAAACAGACTCCAGGTCACCAGCTGACACCTGAGGCACTGCATCCTGGGAGCTGCTGGCTTCTGCTGTGTCCAGGTCCTTAGAGCTTGCAGACCTATCAGCTGCACAGATGATTCTCCTCCTCATTTTTTTAAGCACTAGCTTCTGTAGAACATCCTGGTGAGCATTCCCAGATAATATGTCCTCTGAATCAGAATAAACACATGGTTACTTCACTCTGCTTGGGAATGGACTCAGTCTTCTTTTAAATACTACTGCAAAAGCTACACAGTATTTTACTTACATAAAAGTAACCTTCTAAGCACCTCTTTCACACCCAACTTACCTATTTTAAAGACTACAGCAATCACAGAATGGTTTGGGTTAGAAGGGACATTAAAGTTCACCCCAATCTATCCCCCCTGCCCTGGGCAGGATGCCACTCCTCAGAGCAGGCTGCCCAGAGCCCATCCAACCTGACCTTGAACAGTGACAGGGATGGGGAATCCACAACTTCTCTGGGCAACCTGTTCCTCATCACCCTCTGCTATCAGGATCCAGTCCAAGTCCAAGTTTAAACAAGAAGGTTAGTGGTTGGGATTTTTTGGTCAGCTTTACCCTGGAGTCCCACAAGAGTTAAACTCATCTAGCTGGAGGTGACTAATCTATTAGATTCTCTAGACTCAACTATTACAGAGGCAATTAAAAGCAGGAAACATGTACTGAGCTCTTTACCTATGCACAGAACTCAAGATAGCTATCAACAGGTGTTTTATCTCACTGTTGAAATAAAACATTTGAGGCCATAAGAAAGCAAGGCAAAAAAACCCACATTACCTGAAAAAAGTGTATTTTCCTTTGGTGAGTTTGGAGTTGAGGCAGAAGAGAGAACCTCTGGCATTTCAGGGATAGGGCTGAGAAGAGGTTTCTTAGAAGCCATCTCTCTTTCCCCATATAAAGATTTCTTTACTTTTTTCTTTCTTCTTCTTTTCCCATAGCTTGGATATTTTGTTTTCTGAAAAGAAAGAAGACTGAGGAGTGCTCAATGTACTTACAATGATCCTGTACAGTATTTCCCAACAAATAAGCAACAGCATGACAATGGTTTCCCCTAAAATGAAGGTTCCACTCATTCTGCCATCTACATATTCAATCTAAAAACTTCAAGCAAAGGAGAATTACTTCTTGAACACAAAATCCACCTTTTTCCTCATTTAGCCAAATCTAGAACTCAAAGAAATGAGTTTTTCAGCTCCAAACTAGATTCTTTGCTCATGCTCAGTTTGAAAAGGAATATTGTGCTTCCCCTTCCAATACATGCAAGGAAAAGTCTTTTAGATGTCTCATACCTTTACAACACTTACCTGGCATATGACTATGCAGGTGCAAAACATACACTTGATAAAAGAACCACCAGCAGCTCCTTTTCTGTCCCTGAAGTCTAATCTGACACCCCCCTTCACCTCCATAAAGTGTCCTTTCTGCTCTACAAGTAGTCAAGCCTTAACAAGCAGCAAGAGCAGGGTGCCACTCAGGGTAGGAAAGCAAGACAAGCATGAAGAAGGGAATATTGGCAACAGGAAACAATGCCCTTTAATAAAACTTGACTCCAAAGACCAAAATACTAATGCAAAACACACCAAGAGCAGCCTTGGAGACACCACTTGGAGTGGGCTGTCCCTTACCTGTGTCTTTTTGGCAGCAGATGTGGTTGCATTCCTTTGTCTTTGACACTTGTTCTTTCTGGGAGTGTTAGTATCTTTAGCATTCTCAGTATTTGGGGCCCTTGAGATGGTCAAATCTGTTCCTTCTGAAGTGGTGCTAGACTGCTGAGGCACAGGAATGGTCAGTGGCTGGTGAGCATGTGCCCATGCATACACTTGCCTTTGACATAAACACACCACAGGCCAATAGTGCCAAGAATCATGTTGGAACTAGTCTGTTATTTCCCAAGTGAGGTCAGAAGTGGCAGGCAAGTGGAAATGAAGGTTTCTAGAGTTAGTCTCTTCAGACTATAATATAGTCCTATTTGTACAAAAAAAAGACACTCTAAGGGAGAAAACAGCCCAATTTTCATCTTCAGCTCTTTCTTGCTGAGAAGATGGGTTACTGTTTTGGTTCTTTTTACACTCAAACACTGGAGTCTGAAAGCTCTTCTTACAGAAACTGCTGTACAATGAATTCTCTGCACCTAATAATTGCCATGCACCTTAAAATTCCACTAACCAGAAGAAATACATCTATGATACTCTGCCTGCCTTATGGCTAGCAGACTAAATGGTTAACCAGACTGAAGATCTTGAACACTGGATTTGGGAACACAAGCACATTTTAAGTGAGCCCAAAAGCCATGACAGGTGGCAGAATAAACTTCACTTTCTTAGCCTCTCTCTCATGCTCCCATGGCTCAAAGAAATTCAACCCAATACAAAAATGAGATGGAAAACTGTTTCCATTCTCTTCAATTTTCTGTGATGATAAGTTTTTAGGTTTAGGTTACCACTACAGAAACTTACCTTCCTCTTAGTTGAGGGAGTTTTTATCTTATCAGATTTGTCAGCTTCTGCTAGAGGAAGAGAATAAGAATCTTCAGTTTCAACACAAAAAGTTAATCACATTTTGACCTTGAGTAACTAAGTCTTGAGGGCTACCCAACATAGCAAGATTTAAAAAACCCCAAATTTAAGTTTGCTTTCCAAACCAGGAAAACAAAACTGGTGAGGATTTGCTAACAAAACAACTAGCACTTACACAGCTTGCTTAGAGATGCATACACATGTTAAACTCCCTTTTAATTCTTTTTGTTCCTGTTAACTTTGAAAACATCAAAGTTACAAGATCAGAATCAAGAGAGCAAGCCAAATTATTTAAAGCAGGGTGTCTAATGAGATAAGTCACTTTCACAGCCAAATGCCACAAGGTCAAGTAACATTCAGTTAACCTAAACAACAGGGAGACCCTGCAGCTACTGCAAAGACATTTAGAGCATTTAAATTTGAGCACAGCTGAAATGTATCCCCTGTCTAAAGACAAACAAATCCTCTGTCATCCTCAATGACAGAAAGATGCATTAGCTAATGACCAAAATACAAGGTGGGGTTACCTTCTGCATTTTCAAGAGGGAAGAGGTCTTCTGCAGCACCAGCACCCACCACCAACTCCTGTGGAGCCTCAACACATTCCTTTAAACAGAAAAAGTTAACTTTTGGGCAATATTCTCTACCAGCTATATTAGTGGAAAAGACCTGGTCCAGCAGTGTTTGGAACAAGCAGTTGTTTGGTTGGGGTTTTGTTTCCCCTTGTAGAATGTGGCAGCTCATTTGCTATTGTAAACAAAATAAATATATGCATAAGCCAAAGCAACAGCAGTTTGTGTCCTATCAGAACTCAATTTTAAGCAGAGCTCTACAGGCCAAAATGCTGTTTGGACTTCATAAAGGAAAAGTTCTCAATGTTTCAAGGATGTTCTCAATGTTGTCAGAGTTTCAAGCAGCCTATTTTAATATTTCAGCAATTTCTTCTCCAAACCAAGCAGCCTGGGAAAAAAACTGAAAGCAAAACTGAGCATTCACAGAGACTAAGAGGCTGGATTTAGAGCTAAAAAAGAGAAATCAACCCCAAACTTACATCATCACTATCAAAGTTGGGCTGGGCCAAGGGTTCTGCAGTGAGGTTTGCCCTTGGGGTGTCACTCTGCACTGCTGGCTGCTGGCCTGGTGTTGCTCCTCTGCGCAGGGGAGTGTTTGCAGGCAAGGTCTTGTCAAATATTTCTGGGCTTAGAACTTCTCCAAAAGTAACTCTCTTCTTCTTTGGCTTTTCAGAGCTAGGCTTTGCAGTTCTCTCTGTTGGAATAAAAACCATAGACTGCTGAGTGAATTTAATACAGGACTTCCAGAGAGCAAAGACTTTTCAATTCTTCTTATGGGTCTTAAAATTCACTCTTGTGCTCTAGACCCTTCAGCACCTTCACTGCCCTTCTCTGGCCACACTCCAGCACCTCCAGGGCCTTCTTGGAGTGAGGAGCCCAAACCTGACCCCAGGATCTGAGGTGTAACCTCCCCAGTGCCCAATCCCTGCCCTAGTCCTGCTGTCACCCTAGTGCTGATCCAAGCCAGGATGCTGTTGGCCTCCTTGGCCACCTGCTGCCTCTTCAGCTGCTGTTAACCAGCACCCCCACTTCACCCCCAATTATTTTCCACTTCACACAGTAGGATGCCACACATGAGCTACTTCAGTGGTGGCTAATGCAAATCATTCCTGGGATTTACCACAGAGGCAAAATCCTTTTAAAACACAAAAGGGCAACCTGACCTGCTTGCAGTGCTTCCAAGATTTCTGCAGCACAGCTGGAGACTGGAAGAGGTTCACCTTCTCCTCTGCCCACTGCATCATTTGAGTATTCCTATCAAATGATACAGCCATCTATCAATGCCATTTAACTAAAACACTGTCCTTGTTCAAATCAAGTGAAAACCACTTTCTCTGTTAGCAGCAGCCTGTGTGTTTATAAAAACTTCCTTGTTTTGTAAAAGACAGTCAACAGCAGAGATATGGAGCTTCCCAGAACACAAAAGCTTCAAACAAAGCTTCCAAGTTGACAAAACAGCAAAGACATTTCCAGTGAGAGCATGAAATCATTTCTGATGCATGTCAATGAGTCAAGAAGTAGCCTGAACCACAATTCAGCTCCTGGTAACTCAATAACAACTGCAGAAGTTAGTACCTCCACATAAGTCACTTTACCAACCTTCATGCTGTCCATTACTTGCTTCACTGGTGTTTTCCTCAAGACAGATGGCAGATGGGAGCCACTCTGTGCACCTTCACCCCTTGGTGGTGGTGCCACAGGTCCTCTGATTGGTGTCTTGCTTTTGTCAAACAGTGCCAGGCTCTGCTCTCCTACAGAACTAACTTTCTTTCTGCTTAGACCTGATACAACATCACTTCCAGTCTCTTCAGTGATGTGGTCAGAACTGAAACCTTTAGAGCAAGTCAACAGACAGGATAATTAGAGACTGAAGGAAAATTGTACAGACTTTAGCATTAAGCAACATGAAATGCACACATCTCCATGGATTCTGTGCATGAGCACCACACAAAAACACCCCATTCCTTCCCAAATTTCTGTTACTATTAGGCCACCCTTAGTAAAGGGAATTTGTTTTCTTTTGTAGTTTGTACTTTTTGGCCTAAAGGAAGATCTGCTGTTTCTGACACATCAGTGACCACCAATGCCATCAACTTACAAGAGCCTTCCTGAGAGGCATCATCCACTTGGGACAGAACAGAGGAGCCAATCTCCCCTTCAGCTTCTTGGAGAGATTCAAAAGGTGTTTGAAAGGCATCAGTCTTGTCCTTCAATGACTTGACATGCTGAAAAGGACTAACCTGCTAAAATAAGATGAACCTCATCAGACTTTGTTCCCTCCCAGGATAACATGGGCTCTCTTACTTTGTATTTGGACTTTGGCATAAAACGCACTCAGAGAAGAAGAAAATCTTAAATCTGGCTGCAATTCAAGTTGTAGGGTAAAAATTATGCCAAAAAGGAACTGTATCAGGCACCTGTTAAGTTTTCCTACTACCATAATCTGTCTCTCTGATATCAGGATCTGCTCTCTGACAATCTAGGCTAGTTTGAGTTCAGAACAAGTCTGATCAAAGAAAAAGGTCACTTACACTAGTATTTACTTCACCTTGAACCATCAATACTTTAATTAGCCACAAATCAAGCATGGGGAATGCAGGAAAAGTGAACAAAAGGTGAAACATGTCAGCAAGCCAGACAGGGAGACTCTACAGAAACCAAACCTCCATCATCCCCTTATTCTAAAGGTGTCCAAGGGAAGACAGCAACATTAAGGCCATGGTTACTCCTGCTGGCTTCTTCCTGAGACTTGCCTTCTGTCCTGGGGGAACTCAAGTGACACATTAGGTATTTGAGACAGACTCTCACCTGTGGAAAAGCTTCTTTATGCCTCTTGCTTCTCTGCTGGGCAAGGAACTGAATAAGGCTGTTGTTTTCTGGGGAACCTCGGACTCCAATCGCTGATCTTCGCCTCAGCTTTAACAGAGTTGGAGACTTCCCTGAAATGGGGACAGCCAGAGGAGAACAAAAAGGGGTTTTTGGAGGTAAGAAAATCCAAAGCTTTAAAATACTTGCAGAATTTGCCTTTCTGCTCCCTTGTGAAACTCACTGATACCTCATCAACTGGACAGAGACAAGTCAAATAGGGAATTCAAGCAACAGCGTATCACTGTCCCAGCCTTGGGCATATTCATACTCAGCCAGACAACCTGAACCTGACCTAAGCTGAAGTTTTTGCTAAGTGCTTGGACAAGATGACCTCCAGATGTCCCTGTGAGAAGGACAACAACCAAGAGTCACTCACCAGCCTTACCTATAGATGGTTTAGTAAAGCTACCTCGAGTAATCCCAAGTTCAGCAACAGTTACAGTTGCAAAATCAAGAGGTGTTTTCCTCTGGTTCTCTGACACTCCACAAGCTGAGTTTTCTTCTGCTTTGTCTGTGGTAGGGGTCAAGTAGCATTCATCTCCCAAAGAAACAGGTCTACTGCTTGACAAATTCTCCTTACTGCTCAAAGGCAAAGCTTGGTCACCAACCACATCCCCTTTCAGTGTATGGAAACAGCAGTCAGTAAACTGACAGCTAACATCTTCCTTGTCACGGCATGATTCCTTCTCAAGGCCTTTGGGGTATTTCTGGGTGCATTTCTGCAACTGTGCCTCCTTCCCAGCACTTAAATTCTCCTTCTTGGATGCCTTTAGGACTTTGGATTTAGTCACTTTGCAAATCTTCAGGTCTTTTGAGCAAGCAGAGCAAGAGGCCTCTTGCTTCTCTTCAGTGGCTCTGTTCTCATTTTCTTGAGCTTCTAGGGGAGCATTTACAGCCTTCAATCCTCTGTGCATTGTTAGTGATTTAAGAAACATTTAGTCAGTCTTCACTCTCCTTGTAATGATGGAAACCTAGCCAAAAAAACCACAAACAGTTCAATAAGTATTTGGTAAGAGCAAGAGTTTACTGCCATCCACAAACTTCTCCCAAATGTAGATTTTTCCTGGAACCAGGGGTGTAACAGTGTGGTGGGAAGCCTTACCTCTAAGCCACACAGAAAGGAGACAAAAGCCTAGCACCATAAAGACAACACAGCAACACAAACCTGCAGCAGAAGTGTTAAGCACAATCACACAGTGATTTTGCTGTAAGTGTTGCAGTAAGCATTAGCAGTTTAATGTTAATTGGAAAATTAAAGACTCATAACATCTTTTCCATTTAGATTCTTGGATTTTAAGATAACTAAAGAGAAATCAACAATGTCAGTCTGAAACTTTGGTTCTACAACTAGATGCCTTGTCCTGCATCTTGTGTAACAGGAATTAAGCTGTTCAATACCACAGGCACAACTTTTTCAAGTCCACACTGCAGGTTGTTGCCTACATCCACCTAGTTAATACAAACAAGACAGTGTGCAAGAGACCACTGTCCAACATAGAATCAAGGTTAGAAGATATCTCCAAGTTCATCAAGTCCAACTGTTAACCTAACACTGCCAAGTCATCACTAAAACAACTGCCACATCTACACCTTTTTTGAACACCTCCAGGGATAGTGACTCCACTAATGCCTTCAGCAGCCTAAGCCAGGCCTTGGCAACCCCTTCAGGGAAGAAAATGTTCCTAGTATCCAAAGTGAACCTCTCCTGGAGCAACTTGAGGCTATTTCCTCGTGTCCTATCACTTGTTCCTTGGGAGACCAACCCCCACCTGGCTCCAGCCCCCTTTCAGGGAGCTACAGAGAGTGAGTTCCCTCAGCTGCTCCTCACAACCCTTGTGCTCTAGACCCTTCCCCACCTTCCTTGCCTTTCTTTGGACGCACTCCAGCACCTCCATGTCTTTCTTGGAGTGAAGGGGCCAGAACTAAACCCAGGATTCAAGGTGAGGCCACGGCCTTTTCCAGGGCTCACCCCACCCCAAACTGCCCCCAAAACTCTACCCCCCTCCCTCAGGGGCCCCAATTCCCTCAGCCCCTTGTAGCCCTCCCCGCTCTCCGTCCACACTTCTGCCTCAAACAACCTCCCAAAGCCTTCCTCTCCCCCCTCACACGCACACACAACCCCCAACCCATCCACATCGCACCGCGGACCCCCACACGCCCCTCACCTCCTCCCTCACGCCCTCCCTAACGCTCCCCACAGTCTCCAACCCGGCTCCCGCCTCCGCCATTCAAACCGGCACGCATCACTGCGTATTCCTCCGCACCCTCACCCCTCCCACTCAAATACTCCTTGAGCCCGCCGGCCACCGGCAACCACAGCCGAGTGTCCACGGAGGGACAACGGCTCCCGGGAGCCGGGCCCATGCCGCCATGCTCTGCGGACGAGGGCAAGGTCTGAGGGGCGGGGAAGGACTCATTTTCTACGGAGGGCGCGGAGGGATCCCAAGTCTCCGCTGGCTCACCGTTTGAAAGCTCAACCTGAGCCAACCCCGCCACGAACCTCCGTCACGTGACCGGCCGCACCAATCACGGCCGGCTCTGCCTCAAGTCCCACTTTATGCAAATATAGGGCGCTGCTCCTCCTCTGATTGGCTACCGGTAGCGCCCTACCGCCCCGCTGGCTTGTCCGCGCCCCACCCTCCCACCTGCCCTAGCACCGCTCCTCCGGAGAAGCGCGTTTCTTATTGGACAAAGAGCTCGGCGCCACAGGGTCGTGATTGGTCGCGGCTCATGTCCGTCAGTGGTGGCTGCCGTCCGGGCTCGGAGGAGGAGCGGCTGCTGCCGCTGCCGCAGCATGAGGCGGGGTACC
>VWZX01003022.1:722223-871819 GCA_013399015.1 Galbula dea
CGGGTTACCCTGTGCGTTAACGGCAGCCCCCGGAACGGGAAGGTGAGGGGCGGGGAGGGGGTATCCGGCTCTCGGTGGGGTCCCATCTCCCCGGGGAGGTGCTGGGAGCTGGCAGCCCTCGGCTTGCCCTATGCCCGCTTCCCGATGCGTTCCCCCTCTCCTCAGACGGGCGGAGCGGCGGTGCCAGTGCTTCGATTCCGGGCCGGGGGCTCCCGCCTCAGGCTCGGGGATGAGGTAGCAGCCCTCAGGGCCGCCGTGGTCCGTGGCCGCGGCAGGGGAGTCTCGCTGCTTCCACCCGGTCCCGGCCCGAAGCCAGCGGTGGCAGCCGGGGCCTAGTCCCTGTGAGGGATACGAGATGTCACCCAGCAGATCCCGAGCGCGGGAACGCTCAGGGGACTCGCGGCACGGCAAGAGCCGCAGTTAAAGTCGCTTTGCTGTGATCATTGTTCGTTAAGGTCCTGCTGTACGCGTCCTAGGGAGCAGGGACAACTAAGTCCCGCAGGATGACAGGTCTCTTCCGTGTCCACACCTTCTGTTGGACAGTCCCCTCGCTGGTTTAAACCTTGTGTCTCAAGGGTCAAAATAGTTCAGGTTTCTAGGCCCAAGCAACGCATGACAAGCCTAGGAGAAGGCCCTGCGAGGCAGTTCTGCTCAGGGCTAGCCATGATCCCTGATTTTTCCCATCCCTGTCTCTGGAGTGAAGACAATGTGACAGTAGAGAAACCTTTGAGTTTAGAGGGAGAAATAAATTTGGGAGAGACTTAGAACAGAACAAACATCAGTATTTCTTTAGAGAAAGAAGTAGCTGAATCATAATACCCCTGTAGTATCAACAGTAATTCCTTCAGTACTGCCACCACCTCGGTCCATGGAGTCTTGAGTTGTGCAAGTCACCCCATTTTAAGGCAGCTATGTTTCTGTTGTCAAAGCTGGTCTGTTTGTGTCCTTTTTTAGCAAAGATCCACATGTATCTTCCGTTTGTTAGGCATTAGCCCAGGCTGCCCAGGGCAGTGGTGGAGTCACCATCCCTGGAGGGGTCCAAAAAAACATCTTGGGGCCATGGTTTAGTGGCATGGTGGTTCTAGGTTGCTGGTTGGCCTTGATGATCTTAGAGGTCTCTTCCAACCTGAACGATTCTGTGATTCCTCCCTTAAGAAGATACAGATAGGCCTGACAATAAGTCTGAAACAGCAGAAACCGTAGGAAGGCAGTGCCTGTAGCTCCCTCTCTCTCCCACAGGTTGTTGCTGTCTATGGGACTTTATCAGACTTGCTGTCTGTGGCTAGTAATAAGCTGGGAATAAAAGCAACCAGTGTTTACAATGGCAAAGGAGGACTCATTGACGATATCGCTCTGATTAGGTAAGGCTTAGCCAATAAAAGTCCAATCACTGCTGTGGATTAAGAGGCTTAGTAGCCTATTAATCCTCTGACCTTAATCAATAACCAGTGCTTTCCTTAAAAACAGATCTTATCATTGCCAGTCAGTATGCCCAAAGGTGCTTTCATGCCTCAAGAAAAATAATGCTGTCTTTTGAACTTCAAAGCCTTTCTGTCTGGATGAATCAGAACTTGGTGCAAGCTGCATTATTTCAGGCCTTTTACCATCCTGTGGCAGTTCACAGGCGGCAGCAGGAAAACTCTAGGCAACACTTGGTTGTGGTTTTTCTTTTTGAAAAGAGGACAACACTTTAGCATTGCTTTGACTTCACAGAATAATCCAAGAGTGGGGAGAACAGCATCTAGTTCATAAAGCTAGACTGGCTGAGTAAGTGATCCCTACCTGGCTCATGCAGACATCATCTCTAGTGAAGTCAAATCACGTTACAGTCCACTGGAACCTGCAAAATTAAGATAAAAATCAGATACTGAAGTTCCTGGCTAATGGCAACTGATTAGCATTTATCTGACACTAATCAGAAGTTCCCACAGTCACTTACATACTTTTATGAACCTAAAATTGTGAGTAACTTTATTTTTCTTTCCTTTCTCCTCCTTCTCTTTCCCCTGCCCCTTCCCCTTTCAGGGATGATGATGTTTTGTTTGTCTGTGAAGGGGAGCCCTTCATTGGTAAGTGGCTGTAATTCTTTGTTTAAACTTCTGTTTAACGAAAAGAGGTTTTGTTTTGCTGTAATGTAAACCTCAGCTTTGATTTTCTGGTGTTTTCCTAAAATCCTTCTTACCATATGGAAGATTTTGCTGAGGATTGCTTTGTCCTTCTCATCTGTGTTAGATCCTCAGACTGATGGGAGACCTCATGAAGAGCTAACAGGGTCCCACACAGATTGGTTAACCCTCAATGTTGGAGGTCGATACTTCACCACTACAAGGTAAAAATGCAGCTACTTGAGGTTGTTCCTAAAAGATCTTGATTTCAGTCCAGGTGATAGTGTACCTTCAGGTGGTGAGGCTTCAGATGCTCTTGGAGAAGAGCTAGAAAAAATAACTTACTGTGGAGTAGGTCTTGGACTAGTGCAGCTTTCTCTCTATTTGGTATTTGTTGCCACAACCTTGCAACAAAAGGATTCTTTAATAGTTTACCTATGAAGTAAAACTGGTGCAGAGCTTGAGCAGGCCTGGATTTATCCTTGGAATAGTTCAGGAAACTAAGTGCTTTGTATTTAAAATACCTTTACAATACCTACTTTGTTATCCTAGTATACGAAATTCAATCAGTGCAGTGTTGAGGCTGCTGGAATGCATCTCACACACTGAGGACAGAAAATGCACTCCCAACCTGCAGCTTTGACTCTTGAGGAAACCATCCCATCATCAAAATAAAATGGCACTGCCTTTGTTTTCTAGGAGCACTTTGGTTAATAAAGAACCTGACAGCATGTTGGCCCACATGTTTAAAGATAAAGGTTAGTATATTGAAATAAACTTTTACTTCTTAAACAGATTAGGCACTAGCAAGGCTCTTGTTCACATGTTGAAATATCAAAAAGTATGTTAAAAATCAAAGCAGAAGATACATACTTCTTTTTATAGTTGTTCATTTCTCCATTGCCCATGTCATGCTTGTCATGTCACCAACTGAAAAGACAACTTCCATCCATAGTGAATATTTTGGGGTCTTTTTCTGTTTGTTTGATTTTGGATTTTCATCTCACTGTTGCATCTTGCTCAGTTTTGTCACCAGAGTCAGTGAGCAGGCACTGCAGGAGGCAGCCTTTAGAGCAGACTAAAATCTGAAAGCTCACAGAAAGATGTTAAAGAATAAAATACTGCTTTTATTCTAGCAATGATTCTTATGTATGTAATAAAATGTTGTAGTCTTTTAGAGCAGGAGTGAGTTCATTTGAAGGTGATTCCCACCTCCCCCCCTCTTCTTTTCCTCCCTTTTCTCTAAGAAACATCCTTTCAAGTGGAATGTTTGCTATTCCAGTACCCTTTGGTAGTAAAAATCTGCAACTGAAGCAAATGCTCTTCTATTAATCTATCAAATTTCATTATATATATGTTGTGGAAACAGATGCATGGGGAAATAAGCAAGATCATAGAGGAGCATTCCTCATTGACCGCAGCCCAGAGTATTTTGAGCCCATTTTGAACTATTTGCGTCACGGACAGCTCATTGTAAATGATGGCATTAATTTGCTAGGTAGGTATTACCTGTCTGACATCTCCTCCCTTCTTACTCTTTAGAAGTTAAGACTTTGCCCTCAGGTAAATACCATCAAGGCAAGGGGACTTCTGTATGCTCATCTGAATGTTTGGGATGTTGCTGTGGTGAATTTATGCTGGAGCGCTGCGATTCCACGTGCTTGGTTTAATGAAGATAGAGTGTTCCAAAAGCTGATGTATCTTGAGAGCATTAAAAATTCTCCCTGCTGGGTTAATAGCTGGTTACATTCTGGATTTGGTATTGGAAACATCCTTGCAGAGTTATTTTTGCCTTTTAGCTGCAAGCAAGTTGCCTTTTCCTCTCTCCAGTTCCATCTGATGTCTGTGGTTGTCAGCTTTATTAGTCGATGCAGTTCTCTGAGGCTCTTTGAACTTCAACAAGTGATCTGTTCATCTTTGTTAGTGTGGCTAAAGCATAGGTAAGGGGTAACAAGTAGGGAAAGTCAATAGAATTGATGCTCCTGCAGTAGTAAGGATGGATTAACCCAAACTTTCCAGTCAGGGAAGAGAAGTGTTCAGCAGCTCCCTGGAAATAACAACACTGTTTTGTTTTGTTAGGTGTGTTGGAAGAAGCCAGGTTTTTTGGGATCGATTCACTAATCGAACATCTAGAAGTAGCTATTAAGGTAACTTGTTCTCTTTAATACATGAATGCACCTGTCCTGCCCTTCCAGGCAGTATATATCATTTAGTCCTAGCTGTATGAGCTTTTAAACAACTCTCTCAACAGAATTCCCAGCCAGCTGAGGATCATTCTCCTATATCCCGGAAGGAGTTTGTCCGATTCCTACTGGCAACCCCAACCAAGTCTGAGCTGCGATGTCAGGTACCAAAATGCAGCCTTGGATCTGTGGTGTCAGTGGCTGGCAGTGAAGTATCCTGCAGCATCATGGGACAACATGAAATGAAACAACATGTGCTTCTCCTGCCATGCCTTTGAATTGAGTTTTTGATCTGAACATGAAAGTCAGGTGTGCTGTTTGGGCTGCTTCCTTCTTTAGGTTGAAGGTTTCCTGGAGGGGCAGTTTGTTAATCCATTCTATTTAAATGGAAAGTGCACCAGCATAGCCGAGGACAGTGCTTGACAGTTTTGCATTTACATTCCATTGGTCTTGGGGAGACCTTCTCACTCCTTCCAACTCCCTGAAAGGAGGCTGTGGTGAGCCAGGTGGGGGTTGGTGTCTTGTCCCAGGTAACAAGCAATAGGAGAGGAAATGGCCTCAAATTGTGCCAGGGGAGGTTCAGATTAGATCTGAGGAAGAATTTCTTTGCTGAGAGGGTTACCAGACACTAGCCCAGGCTGCTCAGGGCAGCGGTGGAGTCACCATCCCTGGAGCTGTTCACAAACCTCATAGATGTGGCACTTTGTGACATGGTTTAGTGGCAATAGTTAGACTTGGAGATCTTTTCCAGCCTTAATGATTCTGTAACTGCTGGGGGTTTCTTGTGTTGTCAGGGTCTCAATTTCAGTGGAGCAGATCTTTCCCGTCTGGATCTTCGCTACATTAACTTCAAGATGGCAAACCTGAGCCGCTGCAACCTAGCCCATGCCAACCTCTGCTGTGCAAACCTGGAACGGGCTGACCTCTCTGGATCAGTGCTTGATGTAAGAACTTGCTGCATCTTGGAAAGCCTGGGCTGGCCTCTGGTTATTTGAAGGGAAGAGGAATGGGAACAAGCAGATAAGTGGAAAGCCTGGAGTTCTTCCATATTTGCTGCTAGATCACTTCCAAAGCTTTTTGAAGCTACCTTAAGAGTGCAGTGGGTGAGAATTTTCTGCCTTCCTGATGCTAGAGAATTAATATTATAGCAAGTTGTCACACTTCCTCCCAGTAATAAGGAATAAATGTTGTGCTTTAATAGGATTCACTGCCAAAACAGAAGTGAAAACTATCCTCTGCTCAGTTTGGGTACTGTTTGCCTCTGCACTCTCACCAGTCTCACTGGTCTGTCTTGTCTCTTACCAGTGTGCAAACCTCCAAGGGGTGAAGATGTTGTGTTCCAATGCAGAAGGAGCATCTCTGAAAGGCTGCAATTTTGAAGATCCTTCAGGCCTTAAAGCTAATTTGGAAGGTAAGAAGTTGTTGCCTGTTGGGCACTCTGTGGAAACTCAACTAAGTGTTTGTAAATCCATGTTAGCTGGGGTTTGTGCAATCCATGTTTTTGTGAGCAGAGGCCACAAATCCTGGACTGTGTGACCCTCTCCTCATTAAATTCCAAGTTCTGCCTTTGACCTCTATCAATTTACATGGCTCTGAGGAAGCCTCATTCTGGAGCTCCTGTGTTTCTGGCTGCTTATCCTCATGAAACTGCTCTGTGTGTTTTAGGTGCTAACCTGAAAGGTGTTGACATGGAAGGGAGCCAAATGACAGGAATCAATCTCAGAGTTGCAACACTGAAAAATGCAAAGCTAAAAAACTGTAATCTTAGAGGAGCAACCTTGGCAGGAACTGATTTGGAAGTGAGTTACAATTCCTTTTGTTCATTAATAAAATTTGGGGGATTGCTGGCTTTTGGCTGAGTTCTGCAGCTTCAAATTAGACAGAGTGAATTAGTCTTTTTTTCAGTCTTGGGGAGCTATGGATGACCTCAGGAATCACATCTCATTCTACCCTAAGGAGATGTGATTCTTCTCATTCTAAGGAATCACTTCTAATTCCTTGGAAGGTGAGTCTAAAGTCTTGGATTTGCCAAAATCCCACAGGAAGGGCTTGTGTCATCTCAAAAGTGATGCATGGAAATACTGCTGAACTGAACTCTTTAGTGTGAGGTCATGTCATCACTGAGGAGAAACACCCAAGTGCCTGGCTTTGGAGGGGTTTTTGTTGATCCTGGGGCATCATTTGTAGAGTAAGGATGGTGACATGCAAGACCCTGCTGTCTCTATGACATAGACAGCCAAACTAGCTCCTTTTGCAAGCTGTGTACGTGGCTGTCCTTCCTCAAGTACTAGAGAAGCACTCAGAGAACAGCCTGGGGAGATGGCAAGAGTTGGCTTCTGTCTAGCTTTGTGCAGCAAGGCTCAGTGACTGCTGGAAGAAAGTTTGCTCTAAAGAGTGTTAAGTCCAGCAACTTCAAAATAAAGCCAGCAGTTACTGTGCCAAGGAACTGCTCTCTCAACTGAGTGACTGATGTTGATGGAAGTGCATGTGCTTTCTGGATCAATGTAGTTAAGGTGAAGTTTGACAAGTTCTGGGGATATGCCATTAAGATTTGTTTTTCTTTTACCCTTTAGAATTGTGATCTCTCAGGGTGTGATCTACAAGAGGCTAATTTGAGGGGATCCAATGTAAAAGGAGCTATCTTTGAAGAGATGCTGACACCTTTGCACATGTCCCAGAGCGTCAGATAGGGAAGAGATGATGCTGAAGAGGATGGAATCAAAAGTATTTATTGTGACTTTCTTCACCTCCTCCCCTTATTCAGTTAGAAGTAATGGTTAGTAGATGACTTACATTTGCAGTAGTGCCTAAGTAAACTTCTTGGATCACTTTTGGGGGAGGGAGCTTTTGTTTAAGAGGTAGAAACTGGCACTGTTTCTGTTTCTACCTTTGTGAACAGAGTGAGGAAGTAGGCTGGGGCTGGAACCAGCACTTGGGGCTGGAACCAGCACCTGAGGCTGAAACCAGCACCTGGGGCTGGTTTTGGGGAGGAGGGTTAAATAGATTCATTGTTTAGCATTGCCTCACTTTGGAATGCATTTTAATTTATAAAGCACAATATATGCAATTCTATTTATTAAATCTGTAGCTGCAATATGAATAGGAAATATTATACATGTATAGTAGCAACAAAGTTCAGGTTTACAGCTAGCCTAGTGTATTTACAGGTAGTTTCTTTGTTCATGCACAGTGTAGGAAATGACAGATGTGGTTTAGACAATGGCCACAGGATGTTTTCAGGTACTGTCTTCTTCTGGGGTGAAAACAGTAGTTAACTGTCATCATAGGTAATAAATTGCCTTGTAGCTTGAAGGCAGGTAGAGAACAGCTTTATCATCTTCAGAAATGTGCAGTGGAAGCTGCTTCTGCTGAAGGGATCTGCCTCCACAGCAGATTTAGTTGTAACTAAAACATCCCTGTTAGGAATTGGCTGTCTTATTTCACCCTTTCCTAATTAGTGTGAAATTGCACTATCAATCACAGCTGGTAAGGGAAGAAACCCCAAATCCTCTTACTTTCAAATGTCCTAACCCCTCCAAACTGGAGTACCTGGAGCTTTTTCATTCTTAGTGGGGAATTCAGTGTACACAGGAAAATCCAGTGCTGTCCCCAAAGCAGAGAGAAGCACTGGGGCCACATGCTCCATCCTCCCATCATTACTCCAGTCCAGAAAGAAATGGCACCTGTTTCCTCTCCAGGTACTATGCAAATGCACAGAATCCTTGAAAGCATGGGCAGAAGAATCCTATTCCCAGCCAGATCTTAGTATTCCACTTGGGACCTGCTTAAAGCATCTTGCAGAGGGCAAAGTGCCCTTCCCACAGCTGCTTTGCCTGGGAGCAGATAGGGACCTGTGACTTCTGCAGTGCAGAAGAGCCTCACAGCATCTCTGGTGGTGGTGGTGCACTTCATTAACAAGCTGCTTCCACTGTAGTATCACTCTAGTTCTCATCTAACACCATTTGTTTTATACACAATCAAAAAGCACACAAAGAAACTATACCAAAAAGGAAAAGAAAAGGTGCATCATGAACTCTTACCTCAGATGCTTACTCAAAACACCCCAAAGTTAAAACCAACCTTGAATCCAAGGAAATAGCAGGTACTGGAAGTCAAGAACCAATGTCTCCTCAACCTTCCAGAACATGACACTGTTAGCAGTAGTTTGAGTTCCTGCAGTGGCTTGGGGTTTACTCCCAGTGCAGATTTCCTGGTGTCTGAACAGAGTCTTTGTTGTCTCAGTATTGTTATGAAAATGCTGCTTTGCCATCAATCCAGAAAGAGTGGTCTGGGGTGGGGGGGGAATTGCAGGAGTCTCCCTTAGTTCAAGTTGGATTGACTCAGGCATGACATGAATTTCTGGGACTCAAAATCCCACAGCCATCTGGGTTCAGAATTGGGATTTTATGTCCTCCAAGGCCTCTTGATCTGGCTTTAGGACAAACCCATGTCCTTGGTGGAACAGACCTACAGATTCAAGGCAGATATTTCAGTGTGATTTTGGAGTCCTTTCTCCCACCTCATTGCTTTGAGAGTGATCTATGTGTTGCAGTAGAAGAAGAATCCTAGGGCTAGAGAAATAAATGAATTATTTTTCTTTATCATATTTTGTAGCTGGCAGAAGTATAAAATATTGTATGGAGAAGATCTATTTTCATAATCACTGTGTAGAAAATATATTTGAACTTTCACTGAAGCACTATGTTTTGAATAATCACAGCATGTGGCATCACTCATTCACAGCTGAATTGAAGGTACCTCTTTTGCTATGACAAAGCTCTATGAATAGCCCAGAGTGGCCTATTCAGAACTTGCAGGTTCCAGCCTAATTTCAATTGCATTAATAAAAGTGAAATGGAAAGCTGTCTTGGTTGTCTTCATTAAAAAAAAAAACACCCAAAATCTCAATTTTAGCTGCCTTCTGGGGGAAGGACAAGAAGTTAGAAGAGAAGAAGCATAAAGCATAGCTGCTAGAAAAAACAAGTAAGTGTAGCTTGGGGGGTGAGGACTGCTGCAGTGTTTCTGGCATGTTCAGTTGGAGAACTTCCCTGAGGCTTCTGACTTGTCCTTCACCTGCAACACTTCAGCCTTGTCCCCACTCTTCATATTTATTTTCATATTTAAACTATTTGGAGTCAGAATTCAGTAGCCACAACTTACACTGATCAGGACACTCTTTCCCTGGTACAGATTATCACCACACAGCACAAGCAGCTAAACTCTGTCCTAACTAATTAAGGAAGTGTTAAAGCACTTCCAGAAGTAAAAAAACCTGTCCTTGACTTTGGTCTGCAGAGAGTTGGTGATTTCAGTCTAATAAAGGGTGGCACAGCAGTGATCATACAAACACAGCATGGCTGTGTAAGTGCTGTAGAGCACCCTGAGAACAGAAAGCTAGTTCTCTCTTCAGTTCCTTCCCTCAGGTATACTCCTTGGGGTTAAGAATGCTGCCTACAAAGCCTAGGAGCCTCCAGAGGCTAGGATATGACTCTTCCAACTCAGAGCTGATACAAAAGAGAGGTTACTTGACTCTTGGAATGGGAATCCACAAACCCAGGCTTTCCTGACAGCTCCGGGCAGGCACTTAAACAGCATCAGCAGGCATTCAGATTTCTCTCCCTAAAACAGAAGAACTAGTGCACTTGAAGGCCTAGGAGCAATTCTGAAAGGTCCTCATCAACCATACTCCAGTGTCTGAAAACTGAGGAGCAGCCACGTGAGGAAAACCCACCTTCACACTTGGGATTGTTTCCTGAGAGCCCAAAGCTGGCACCTGCCTGACAAGCCCAGCCTGAAGCCCTCCCAGACCTCAGACCAGCCTGAAGCCCTCCCAGACCTCAGACCAGCCTTCCAAACTCAGTGCAGTTTGCTTGGCCATGAAAGTGTTTGTGGGCAAACAAAGCCAGCTGTAAACTGGTTTTAACCTCCCAACTCCTTCATGTAACTTAGGACTTGTCACTTACTTAAGAGTTCAGGAGAAGCCATGGCACAGCTCACCAAGCAGAGCAGTTCCATGCCCTTTCTGATCTGCTTTGGTACTCACCTTTGGAGCTGTGATGGAAAGCTGTGGAGGAAGATTTGGTGGAAGCTGTCAAGATCAGGTTGTCATCAGGCACCGCTTTAAATGGTGGCTTAGGAAGAGGTGCAATTACCAGGCTAAGCAGGTCCCCTTCTCTCTTAACGTCATCCCTCAGGATCAACAGCATCTTCCATTTACCTTTAAATAACCTTTTTATTTTGCTAGGCTCATCAGGGGGAAAAAGGAGGCTTCAGGCACTGCCAGAGGCAAATCTCCTCCTGAAGTGATGTGCCCACGGGGAGGGAACAGCACTCCCACGGAAACAAACTATTTTCACAGCTTGAGCAGTTTATCAGCTGAAGTGAAGTGTTGGCTACTCTTGCCATGAGTAGGAGGAGCATTAGAGCAGGAGGAATTACTGCTAAGAGTCACTAAATCCTCCTTAAATGATTTACTTCTTCAATGACTTTTAATCCATTCATCTCAAGGAGGTCATGGGGGCAGGAAGAGAGGATGTTTGAAGAACACTGACCACGATGCAGTTAATCATCCAGAAACCAACTCATCTCCAGTCAGAACAGCTTCCTGCTGGATTCAGTGACTGAACTGAACTCCTGCCTGCAAACTGCTCTCAACTCCAGAAAACTGCAGTGCTCAGCTCTATGAGGAACACACATCCAGAAACACACTCAAATCCCAAAGAAGAGCAGTGCCTAGGGGCAGTGTTCATGAAGCCATCGTGACTAGAAAGCATGTTTACCATCTAACATAGCTGCCTACTTGATCAGTTCAATACTGCTTGGTGTGTTCTAGGGCAAAGACTTAGCAAAGCTCTTTAATTTCAATATGAAGGAGGAGGACTTTGAAAGGAGCATGCAAAATGTTCTGTGCACCAAAGGACTGCTTTCCTTCCTGCCTGATCTACAGAGAACCTGAGCTGAACTCCTCATCCATTCCAAGTCCTGCAAGTCCCTCTCAACAAACTCAAACTCACTCAACAACTTCAAAATCAGAAGCCACTGAAAGAAAAGCTTGTACCTTTTCCACAGGGCAGCAGCAGTCAGCTAGGGCTGAATGTCAGATTTATAGCCTCTTAAAAGCAAGGCTGTTACTTTTATGACTCTTGGAGAAAACAGCTGAGTTTAATAGCTACACCAGGGGTGTTCCAATTATGTGCTGTGCTTCTGCTGCATTACAACAATTTTAAGAGCTGTGAGATAGAATTAGATAAAGTTCCCTGCTGTGAAAGGTTGGCTGGTGGGCTGGCTGCACATAAAAAGGGAGATGACAGGCATCCTTGCAGGACACTTCCAACAGGGAGGAGCTGGAGTTATTCTGCAACCTCTCTCAGCAAGCAGGTAAAGTGCTTGAATAACTTAACATATTCCCTTTCTTTCTTACTTAGGGCTTAGAGATGTTTGCACTAGAAGAAATTTGTGTTAAAAGCAATTTATATCAGCAGAGACTTGAAGGAGAAGAGACTGCAAGGAGCACTTCCTCAGCAGCAGGGACATGAGAATAGACATCAGCTAAACTGAACACAGCCCTCTAGTATCTAGAGAGACTTTCATGGAACCTTTGAGGTCCAGACACTTCTAAACCTCTGAAAGGGCATTCAAATACCCTCAGATAGATCCTCATCCAAATTGTTCAGATGTTAGATCCCTTTCTAATGAGCTAATCCCCACTTTTGAGGGGCTCAGAATCCAGCTGGGGCTCAGGCACAGGCACAATGCCACTGGGGTGCAGAAGATCAGAACTGGAGATCCAGAAATGGAACATTGTCCTAATGCTGGAAGATAGAAATGGATTTGTAATGGCCTTATGATCAGAAAGATGGTTTGTTCTCTCCCAGGATGGAGAAGTCCAGGAAGATCTTTGTCAGTGTTGTCCTGTTTGTCCTGTCTGTGGATATCTGCTTGGCTCAACACTGGTCTTATGGCTTGCAACCAGGAGGAAAAAGGAATGCTGAGAACCTGGTGGAATCCTTTCAAGAGGTAGGTTGGAGGCTGTGAAACAACCTTGTTCTAGCTAGGATCCCTTGTCTGTAAGAGATGTAAGCCAAGAGAAGGTGCCACAGGCTCTGTGTGTAGGTGCACCTCCTTCCCCCCAGACAGACATCTCTCCACACACACTTCTCTTTTGGCATTAGGGTAAGAGGACATTTGACAGCTCTGCAGGAAGCCCAGAGCTGCCTGTGGCAGGCAGAGCTTGGGCAGCATGCTCCAAAGCAGAGATGGAAGCTGCAGTGCCAGGTTAAACCTGATTTCATCCTCTCCCTAAATCTCAGGCCATACTCTGATGAGCTCTTCTGTGACGACATCCAGACACTTCACTGAGGAGGTGGCAACCCATTAGATGGGGAAGGTTCTGTCCACCAGTGGTTTTCCCACCCTAGCACTTGATGTCTAGCCCCTCCCAACAGCAGTTCCAGCACCCTAACTTTGCTATAGCATGAGCACAGCACCTGGGAAAGAGGTGAAGCTAAGTTTCATCTTCATCTGTAAAAAGGGTAGGGAAAGGTTCTGTAACAGCAGAATCACCTCCTGCCATGAAGGCTGTGTCACTTCCCAATTCAGATTGCAAAGGAGATGGAAAAATTAGGGGAGGTGCAGAAGACTGAATGCCCAGGCTCATCTCAGCACTCCAGGAGCAGTGAGCTGAAGGAAGCCATGGTGAGTAACATCATTTTCCTTTCATCACTATGGGAAAATTCAGAGACCAGCCCAGGCTGGGAAAGTACATGGAAGGGAGAGAAAAAAGGGGGTAGGGGAGGAGGAAAAGGCTTGTAAGTTTAGTTGCCATGTGGCAATACTGCCACTGCCCTGATTATCTGCATCATTCTCAAGGACCTCAGAGCTGCAGCCCTAGGACAGGAGTACATTATTCTTCTGTTCCCATTGTAGCCATGTCACTGAATGAAAACCAAAATCAAATCCAACACATTCTACCTTAATACCAATCTGTGCAGCATTCACAGATGCTTAACTTCAAAGGCACACTTTGCCAGCTGAAGGATCAAGCCATATGGAAGCTGCTGCTCCCCAAATCCCTAGGCTGGGAAATGTATTTTCCATTAGCTGCTGTAATGCAATGACAGCAGAGACTCCACACCCAAACTAACTGCCATAGGAGCACACTCTCAAGCAACAATATGCTCCTTATTTAATTAATATAGCAACACCTTGAGCAGGCCAGATGGTCTCCACTTTCTGCAGAGTTCTCTCTCAGCTGCCCTAGAAGTTGAAACACTCAATCTGTGCTTTTGGTTTGGGAGCCAAGACTAAAAGTTTCAGGTTTGCACACTGGCCTCTCACAGAATCAAGGCTCAAACTCACTCCCAGTCACACAGGCAGGGCAGAGCCTGACTGCCAGGGCATCTTCATGCAGAAACTACCTCCTGGGTGGGGGGCAGGAGGCTGGGGCCAGGCTTTGGGCAGTGGTGCCCAGGGACAGGACAAGAGGGAACAGGCACAGACTGGGACAGAGGAAGTTCCAGCTCAACATCAGGAGGAAGTTCTTCCCTCTGAGGGTGCAGAGCCCTGGCCCAGGCTGCCCAGAGAGGTGCTGGAGTCTCCATCTCTGCAGACATTCCAAACCCACCTGGAGGTGATCCTGGGCACCCTGCTGTAGGTGACCCTGCTCTGCCCAGAGGGGTTGGACTAGATGATCTCCAGAGGTCCCTGCCAACCCCTAACAGCCTGTGATTCTCTAATATCATTTTTTAGGCCATCTTGAATTCTATTTGCACTGAACACAAAATGGAATCTGTCCAGGATTCTGGCTTCCAATAACTCTACTTGCAGAAAGAAGAGCCAGCAACAGTCAATACATTTAGACATTGTTTTCTTACTGCTAGAGACCATGTTAGGAAGGAAAAGCTACCAAAACAATTCTCAGGATATTTGAAATGAGTCCTTGCTGCTTCTGAGGGGAACTTGGCCTTTCTTTGCAGAGCTGAAGGCACCCATCCCCAGCCTGAGGTCTGCTCAGGAACTGCTGGGACTGTTGCACAGAAGTGTTAGGACTTCTAAGCCTCTGCACCCAACAGTTAGTTTCATGTCTGATTGCTGGAGCACTATGGAGCCTTCTTATTTTTAGCTGCTGAGAGACACTGAGAACAAATGAAAGCTTTTCCCAGATGCAGCTTTCCCAATGGAACAGATTCCTGGAGCTGCTAGAGGAATATTGAGCAATCAAAAGAGGAGGGCTCTGGAAATGGCCCAGCCCATGGCAAAACTCTGCACATCATCTTCCTCATTTCCTGGAGAAGCTGGTAGTGAGCACAAACAAAAAGACCCAGAAAGGGAAATAAACCCAACACATTCAGGCAGTTCCTCTATCCAAAACACCCCAAGCTTTCAACTCAGAGGAAAAAACATGAATAAATATCCAAGTAGGAGCCCAGATCCTGCAGCATGGGACACAGGAGCATGGTTTGCATTCATCCAGTGCTAAGGTATCCAGAGAATGGCCAGAGGGCAACTGCACCACTCACAATGACCCTGTAACTAGTTTTGCAGCCACAGCTTGCTTTCTTGTCCCTGCTCTCTTGGCCAACTGCTTTAAGCTCCCAGACATTCTGCACACTGATGCTTTGTGCAAGTCCATGCCTCCTGGCCCAAGCTGCTGTCAAAGCACAGTGCCCAACAGCTGTTGGGTTGCACTCCAAGAACTGCTGCCATGGTGGACCCACAACAGATGGAAGGTTGGTCATGCACTTTGGGATGAAAAGGGCCATTCTGAGTGTCAGTTACATTATACTCTGGGATCACATCCATGGGCAGGTGGCAAGGGATCATGTCAGGTCAGATTTATGTCATTCTAATCCTCCTTCCAATGGAGACCAGGGTATGAATATTTTAGCATCTGACCAGGCTTTAAAACTCCATCATCCAAGTTATTTAAGCTCCTGTACAAGAAAGGCTGTGATGTGTCTTTACAGGAAAGTCTGCTGGAAGGAGGAGCTGGAAGAAGGAAGATTTAAACCCAGAAAGCCCACCAGAACAATGGCCCCAGACTAGCAGTTCAAAGCTATGTTCAAATCAATTCCTCCTCAGATGGTCTTTGCCTAGATTGCTTGATGTGAATAAATCCTCTGAAGCTGCATTTAACCAGCAGAAGGTGATTGTTGTGTCTGTGACAAGCTCCTATGCCAGAGAACACAGCCCAGTCCAGCAGTGGGGAGTCAGCAGTGCAGGATCTGCCTCCAGCCTTGCCCTGAAGGCTTGGATCTGACACTTCTGTTCCAGAGGCACAGACAAAGTCACTGCCTGATCTCTGGCTAAAACAGTGTTAGAAACCAAGGACAGACTCACTGCTGGGATGTAATCCCACTCACCCTTCAGCACTCCATGCAGGAAAGACTTCTAGATGCTGGGTTTTTTGTACCAGTTCACTCATAAAAACTGCATTTATTTGGAAAAGGTATTTACAAACTTTACACCAGTTCATACATCTGAAACCCCATGAAAATGTACAGACCTTGCTTTACAGACTCAGTGACTTGTGTGTCACTTGCCCAGAGAGATGCAGCCTTCCTTGCCAAAGCTTAGCTCCTGCTGATGCACTTTCTGCCTCAGAGCCTCCTTCAGAGCTGTGTTTTTTCCTGATTCAGTTGCAGAGGATTAAAAGAAAGAGGGGGGGAATAAAAAGCAAGTGTTTGCAGTCTGCAGAGATTGGGTTTAGAACTAAACCATCACATCCAGGAGCTCCAAACCCTGACAGAAACATGCTACACAGCTCCATGTTCTCTTGAACTCAAGACAAAACACATGCCAGGGTTTCTCAGGTCATGAAACCATTACAGTAGCAACCACCAGAAACCACAGCAATTCATTCCATCCACACTGGGGCTGAACTGCTGTTCAGAAGAAAACCCCAACCCCAACCCCTGCAGCCCATGCATGTGAAAACCAGGCTGCAAGTGTTCAGTCAGGCACCTGCAGGGATTTCACTGACAGCCTCAGATGAGAACAGCCAGAGCAACAACAGCAACAGCAGATGCTTTGCACCTTTGCTTCCCAGGAGCAGAACTAGGTGACCCTCCTGTGCTGTTGGAAAGCCTCTCTCCTGCCATGCAATCAACAAGATGATTGCTTTTGCTTCCTGATGTAGGAAAGCTCACCCTGCTCCACCCAAGACTTTGGGCTGCAACAGTAAATACAAGCTAGAGAAGTTTCTTTAATTAAATGAAAACTGGGAAGAAGGGAGCAGTTAGGGGCCAGGAATGTTTCCACTAGAAAAAAAAACACAGATTACAGTTAAATTACAGACATCTTAAACTGATTCTTTCCATTTACAATCATAACAATAAATAAGGAGTGAGAATCTGAGCCATTCTCACTGGAAATCTAACTGACTGTTCCTCTGTGGAACAGAGGCTGGACTGCAGAGTGTGAAGGTTATGAGATGCAGCTTCTCCAAAGCCACTGCAGATCCCAGAGCTGTTCTCCCTGGAATCAGTGTCCTTTCCTAATCCAATAATCCACTGCAATGGAAAGCTCTTCTGCCTCTCTCTCTCCCCTGATGTGGATTACAGCCTGTAACATTTCTGAAGGAATTTATCACAGCATGACCAATTTTAATTAAAAGCTCCAGAACATAAGTGCTGAGCAGATTTCTCCAAAGGAATTAAAACCCCCAAATCCTCCAAGACTTGAAATGTAGCCCTAGCTTTGAACAGCATGGCTATGAAATGGGATTAGCTTGTGTCTTCTCTGCAGACTGCATGGTTAACTTGGAGATTTGTTTTGTTCCACACACTGAACTGGGTAGAAATTCTGCTTTCATTTCTGATCTGCAGAGATGACATCCTGATGGGCTCTCCTCCTCCCATTCTTAGCCCTCCAGTTAAAAAGACACTGGATGACATTTCCAAAAGCATCTAATTCACAGGGAAAGAGGATTCTCACTTTGAAAACTCTATTAGAGAGACCTTAAATTGTCTCTGAAAATGAAAGCTCAGACCTGAACTCAGGTAGGTACAGTAGCATGAGCAGAACACTTGCAGTGTCAGGGGTCTGGGGGGACTCCTCCTAAGAGCATGGCCTCTTAATTCCACTTAATGAAAAGCAGCCAGACCCCATGGTTATTCACACACTGAACTGCCCAACTGCCTTGAAAAACCTGAGCCTGAGAGGACAATGCTTGCTTCTGAAACTGGCACCAAGCCCTAAAGCATTGTGGCACAGCCCAGGAATTCCACCTTGCACCTCTAAGCAAACCAGGCTTCCTTTTCCCAGCCAAGAACCTAACCTTTCACATACCACAGTAACACTTCAGAAACCTGCATGCCTGTTGGTGAGCTCCTTGGCCAAAAGGCAAGAAGAAGTGAGAGGAGTTTACAGCACTTTAGATCAAAAAAAGAAAGAAAACCATCTCCTAACCTTAAACCCCTTTCTGACACAGCAAATTTGGCAAGGAAAATGCCCAAAATACCCTGGGAAGGGAAATCTCCTTGCTCTGTGCTCTTCAGGCATCAGCTATTCCTTTCCTTCCAGCTAGGGTGATGCCTCAGCTCCAGTCTCCAGCTGGCCAGACAACACAGGCAGCAAGAAGAAAAAGCCTCAGCTCCATGGACAGCCCAACAAAATAAAGGTCAAGGAACCTGCCAGGTGAGACACTGCAAGGCAGAACATGCAGGAGGACACTATCCTGACTGCTTTTGGAGGAGCTGGCTCTAGAGGAAAAGCCAATGATCCAAATCCAAATGAAAAGCTTCTCTCAGGCACTGCTCAAGCTCCACAAAGCACTGCAGCTTCCCAGCCTGCTGCCAGCACTGGGATGGGGCACAGCCATCACCCTGCCTGCTCCCCTGGCTCTCAAGGTGACTTGGGCATCTTGGGCATCAGGTCTTGGCACCTGGATCAGCATCCAGAAGAGGCAGCAACTGGTTTTATTCCTAATAGCTGGCAACTGCCTGATCCGAGGAAGGAAAGGGGGAGGGAAATTAACCACTGCCCAGGCTATAAAGCTGCAACAAAAAGCAGCCAGAGAAGCAAGTCTCCTCAAGTTAAAGAGCACTATGGAAAGGGTCTTTAAAGATCAGCTGAAGAATTCTTCCCAAGGTCAGACTTACTCCTGGGAAGTTGTTTTTGCATGGACTAGTTCCCTCCTCCTGACAAAAACCATCCTTGCTGAAGGTACAAAGCACATCTACAAGTTAGAGATATTAAACCAGAACAAACAGGTAGGAGAATTAAGACTCCAAAAAAGTCCCTTGGAACCACAATACCCAAACTCAACAGCTACTGTGTTTACTCAGACAGACAAAAGAGTAGATGGGGTTACAGAGTCTCCTTTGTTTCTGCTGACTGAGCAGAGGAGTTAAAAGCAAAGCTGCTCTGAGAGGGAAGTGCACCTAGGAATGAGGTAAGAGGCAGATGCAGAACTGTGAAAGGCACTGAATTAGCAGTAGCTGCTCTTCATATGCACTCCTCTCCAAGCCAGACCACATCCTGCCCTTCTGCCTAGAGCCAAACTCTCACTGCAGATAAAAAAGTTCCTCTTCAAGTGCAGAGTTTCAGAGGTTCCTTAAGTTCATGCATGCAGCAGAAGGAAGACAGTGCTTACAAGAAGAGGAGGAAGTGCAGAAAAGGTGAAAGACAAGAAAACCCTGTGGTTTTCAAGTCAAGCAGCATCTCTGTCCAAACACATAATGTGGAGCTGACAAATCCTCCAAAGCACCAGAGACAGAAGGGGAACCATGGTCAAGTTGTCCTGAAAGGTTTCAGAGGTTTCCCCTGAGAAGACCAGAGCTCAGAAGACAGTTGTGTGTGCACTACAGCAAACATGCCTCTGGATGGATGTGATGTGACTGCAGGGCAGCCTCCAACCTGCTCTGTGATGTGAATCCAACATGACCCTTGGATGAAAGCAATCTGTTTTGCAGAGGCAGGCAGGCAGGCAGCAGAGCAAACCCAGCTCCTGCAGGTTCCTTCAGCTGGAGCCACCCTCAGTGTGGGAGAACAAAAGGAAGAACTACTTCAGTCTGCACAAAAAAAAACCCCAACCCAACAATTAGGGTTCCAGTGGTTATGTTTGGCTCTGGAAATGGCTTTCATTAGGTTGAACAAACTTCATTTGTTCACTAAGGTAATGAAACTTCAATCATGTCAGCAGTGCTTGCAAGAAAACCCAACAGCATTGGTACTTTCTGCTGGGAACAAAATCCTCAGCAGGGTTTGCAGTGGTGTCCCCAGCTTCCACCAGACCATCAGAAGCTAAAGGAGAGTTGGAGTTAACAAGCAAAATGATTTCTGGAATCACAGAATATCCTGAGTTGGAAGGGACCCACAGAAGAGAGAGCCCATGGCAGAATCTTCATCAACACCAGTGGCAAAGAGGCCACAAGTTGTAACCAAACAGCCAAAGTTTTGACCAGGTTCAGAAATAACCTTGGATCCACAAGATCCAATTCCCTTGGGTTCCTGAAGCTGGTCAAGAAACCTCCAAAGTGTGCTGCTGCTGCTGGGAAATGTGGCACCAAGAGGCAGCTGCAGCCTTTGAGGAGGAGACAGAAAGAAAGTTCCAGTTCTGTAGCTTGACAAGAAAACAGCCAAGTTCTTCACAGTGCATTAGTCCTGAAACAGGCAGTTTAGGGCAGTCCTGCTCCATACAGCAAGGAGAAGCTGCTGTCACTATCTTTGGGGTCATCAAGATCTTCTAAAGAGTGGAACAGAGCAGAGAGACACTGCAGGAGAATTTGCAATGGAATTGCCTCCTGCCTTAAGTGCTACACAAAGTTCCTGCTGCAGAAAAGCAAATCCCCAGCCCAGGGTTGCAGCTTTTCTACCAGAGCTCAGAGACAAGGAGCCCTGAAAGGAGCAAAGGGAATCTGGCACCAGCAGGAGGATTCACTACAAATGGTTTTACCAGCAAGGTTGGAGTGGCAGCTGAGGCACAGAGGAATGCTGTGCCCAAGGCCCATCTGGGCCAGAAAGAGCAGTGATAGTCACATTGAATTTTCAGTCCTTGTAGGACAGGTGATTCTAGCAGTGTGCAACAGCCTTTTACTGTGTGGATCACATGAATTTAAGAACATTAAAAACCTAAGATCATGTTGGTTTTTTTTCTCTCTAGAAACAGGAATGTTGATGCTGACATCCAGACAGAGAAGGGAATAAATAACTCAAACTAAAACTAAACAGATTACCCCCAAGATACCCCAGAAGAGCAAAGCTGCAGCTAGCTGGAGACATCCAAGCCACAGGAAGCTAGGTAGTGAACTGTAAAATCTTTCACATGCATCCCAGCCCTAAGTGGCTCCTGGCTGTTAAAAACCTAGCTCAAGGGAGACTGTAAACCAAAGTGCAAGTCCTGCCACAAAGGGCTGCAGGAAAAGAGGGTAAGAATGGATGTGAATTTGGGTGTGAATTTGGCCAGGCAAAGGAAAGGTCACAGGAACCATGGTCACAGGAACCATCACCCTTTTTCCCTGAGCTCAGGATGTAGAACTAGTTCTGCACACCCCAGCCTCTCAGAGGTGCTGGTATCAAAGCAGCTTCAATTCTCACCTCCACAGGAGAAGCAGCTCTTCCAACCCTAGTAAAAAGCAGAAGGATGAACTATGGTACCAGATGCAAGCACAACCCCAGCAGGTAACAGGACTCAGGGAGGAAGAGCAACTGCTCTGCAGTTTTAAAGCCAGAATCAAGAGGGAAATGAGGACAAAGTGCTGGTGAACCTAAACTCTCCACTGGGAGTGAGTTGCCACCACTCCAGCAGAGCTGGCTGGGCTGAGGCAGAATGTCTGCACTTCACCTTAAATATATATGATGACTAGCAGAACAAACAGCCTCCTTACTCTGCTAACAATGCTCAGGTCTCTGCTGGCAATCAAGAACCTTAGGAGACTGCACATCACACCCCAGCACCTGACATTTCACAGCTTCAGAATGGCCATGATCTGTTCCACTTCAGGCAAAGCAGAGCTTGGCTATGCCCCAAGGACAGGAGAAAAGATTGGTGCCTAAGTTACAGCTGGAAAGCTTGAGTGGAAGATCCTGAAGGACACAGCTCAGCCTGCTGTGGCTTAGCCCTTGTTTCAAACAGTACTGGGACAGATTGACACTGGGAATGAGCTGCTGAAGTTGCACCAGTGAAAAAACTCAAGAGAGACAAGAATTCCAGTGGGGTGACCTCTCCTGCTGTGTGATTAGTGTCTCAGGACTGGGAATGTAAACCAGAGGTTAGGGAATACAGTCACAAACACAGCTCCTTTGGGGATCTGCCCAAAGAAAACTGCAAGGGGAAGGAATGGAAGGGCAGGGGAGGTCAGCAGTCTTTAGGGTCCCAGAGGGCCAGCATGTCAGTAAGAAGGAAGCAGCCATTTCCCTCCAGGTGCCTGCTGTTACCCCAGCCAGAGCTGATCCTCACTGCAGCCCTTGCTCAGAGGAGACCACACTGGATTTTCTGGTCTTTGGGGGTGGAGGAGGAGGTTTGGCTTCACGTCTGCTGGGCAGTGGTGGAGCCACCTGAGAAGAGAAAACAGAAAGCAGAGAAAAGAAACCATTACCAGCAAGTTCAGACAGTTTTGCTTTGCTAGACAAGCAATTCCAAAGGTCCTACAGTGCTCCATGCTTCCTCCAGGACTGAACCTTTGAATTCATCCCCTGGGTGATGGGTGAGGTAAAGGAGGACAGGGCACCAGGAGATAAGAGAAGCAGAAAGGTTCTAGTTAGCTGCACACAGAGACATGGTTTAGTGGCACAGTGGTGATGGGTTGATGGTTGGATTTCATGACCTTAGAGGCTTCTTCCAACCTTAATGATTCTGTGACACACTTAGGTTACTTCTGACCTGCAGCCTGACTGTTGAGCCAGAGCCATCTGCCCTCTGCCTTCCTTCTGTTTATCAGTGAAATGGCAATAAACAGATTGCCCTCAGAGTTTCAAATTCCACCTATTTTTACCTTGCTGGCTTGAGGAACTGCACCAAGTAGTGGCCAAAAGGATGTAAAATGTTTCCAGATCAGAAGTGGGAAGCTGACTCCATAAAATGACAGCAACCAGAGCTCTGCTCCAGCAAGCCACAGCCCTCCCAGCCAGCAGAGAGGCTCCTAGGCTGGGCCTGGTTCCTGCAGTGGCTTCAAGTTGGCTCTTTGCTGGTGTGAGGGAGCATCCCCTACACAGGTGAGATGGCAAAGGCCAGGTGAAGAAGCAGCTTGAGGAGCTGACATCTTCCTTAGCCAAAACTGCCAAGATGTCATGGCTATCTGAAGTGAAGGAGGACAGAGACAACTTTGCAACAGCAGTAAAGTAACAAAACCCTTCAGAAAACACTTTCACAAGCTCTCTTCACAGACTTTCCAAGCCTTTCCATCTGGCTGCAAGCCAAGGTCAATGTTGCAAGCCAGAACATGTTAGTAATTAGTTTGCTTACAAGACTCAAGGGAAGGAGGCTCTTTTATTAATCTGTTCAATCAGTGACTCCCACAGCATCCTGGAACTGGCATATTCCCCACCACCACCACCACCTACAGCAGCTCTACTGCCCCTTTCCAGCAGCCCAGTGAAGGGCAAAGCAGAAAAGCCTCTGTTTATCCCATGCTGGAAGGCTTCATGCCAGCACCATACAGAATTAAGTGATCAGCTCTTTTGTTGCCTTCCTGTGCTGCCAGAGGGAATCTGTTTTGTGAAGTCTGATTGTGCTTTAAGGTTTTGGGTCACATTCCAGTTCATCTCACTCAGGCACTCCATAAATCCTCTCTCCAGACTGGACTGGGGAAGAGACCCATCCACCCCTCTCCCAGGTCCAAAAGGATGCTGACTGCTGCTGCACACTGGTATGCAGTGACAGGCTCATTTCAGGGGCAGCTGAAATGATTCTGAGCCAATTTCCACATTAAATACCTGCAATATCTGGAATCCCTTAGTGTAAGAGGAATAGCAGGGCTACAGCATAAAAAGGATGTTTCTAGAAGGAAACCAACTTCATGGAACTGAAAGGCTGTGGCCAGGATGATGATAACAGAGCCTGCTTTAGGTGACTAATGACACACCTTGACAAACTGGGACTCTTCTGGGCTGAGGACTCAAAAGGAGACACTGATTTCTGAAAAGAGATCATTTCCAGCACCAGATTGCTGCCCTGTTTCATGTGGATTGTGTTTTTGAAGCTTTTCACTCATTGTGCCTGGCTTTCATGTATTTTCCCACCCCCACACACCATTTGGACAACTCAACTCCCCCTAGAGAAACAAAAAGGGTCTGTGCCTGATGGCCTTCTCTGGAAGCAAAATAAACCCTTTTAATTCTTCTGTGGTTTCAGGGAGTGAAGTAGTCAAATGATTAGACAAGTTTCAAGTAGCACCACCCTAGAAGCAGCTTGGAAAATTCCAGTGGTGTCTCTGTCTCCAAAGCTGTTTTCCAAAGCAGTGTCAGCTCTCATTTCCTTACCTCTGCAGAGTTCCTGCTGTTCTCATAGGGTTTGCTCTTGGGTGGAGGTGGGGGTGGGGTGTTCTGGAAGCTAACAGTTGCCAATCCATCAGCTTGCAAGGAGGGAAAACCTAGGAGCAACAACAATTCATGACATGCCATGGAAGGAGGTGGAAAAGGAAAGGGCAATGGGATTGACCAGGGAGAACTGGAAGGAAGATTCATTCAGTATCTTCTGCTTTTCATCTGCTAACAGCTCTCTGCTTGAGCAGCTAAACCTGACTGGCTAGGGCCAAGTGGAGTCACAGCTGCAGCTCCCTGGAGTTCAAAATGCCCAGAAGAATTCTAGCTTCAGCAAATGACTCTAAGCTCATGTGAAAAATGCATGCCTGAGAGAACAGAAATGGAATCCATTAGCACATCAGCAGTGCTCACTGAGGGTTTCCCTTCAGCCTGGGCCTCCACCTGAGAATTCACTTTGATTTTAACTCCAGCTGATGGAGTAGAGAAGTACCCAAGCTTCAGAAGAATTCCTGGCAATTAAAACCCCTTGCTAAGCACAAGGGTGAAGTTTCACCTTCCTTTCTCAGGTCTTTCTCCACAGAGTATAGCTACATTTGGTTGTGCTGCTGGTGGTCTCCACACCCTGATGCATCTTGCTTGGTTTTAATCCTCTCATGACAGTTTTTTACCTACACTGGATTCTGAACATAAGAGGAAGGACAAGCAGGTCCTAGATAGGAACTTCTGATCCTTTAACCAAAGGGCAGCAGAATCAGAAATGGAACAGGAAGGAAGGAAGGTGTCAGTGGTGTCACTGCAGCTGTATTTTTACCTTACCACTGCAGAGCTTACTGGCTATGCAGGGAAGGTAACTGCACAAGTGTTTCATCTTGTTAGTTCTTCAAGGTAAGTTCCTTCTCTTTGAGGTGTAACATTTATCAGAGAGAGTGAGAAGGTCTCCCTTGAGCCTCCTTTGCTCCTGACTGAACACCCCCAGTTCCCTCAGCCCTTCCTCCTAAACCCCTTCAGCTGCATTTCCAAGCTGCAGAGCAACTTCTCCTGCCATTTTTGGCCACATGATGGGAGTTCTTGTTCATTAATTCCCAAAGCCTTCAGGGCTTGCCCAGTAAATTCAGCCACAAAGCTGATCAGAAACACCATGCTGGATTGATCCAGTTCCACCCAGTGGATTCACAGGAGATGTCCCTCTAAGTATGTGCTGCAACCACCTGACTTGGTGCATCTGCACTGATTAACTGTGATGTTGACCTTGAGGCTTGCTCTACCTTCTCACAAGCCAACACAAGAGAAAACAAGCAACTGAAAGAGATGCAAACTGTTCTCTGGAATTCATCTGACAGTTAATTTGAAGAAGTGATAAGGAAATCACAAGGATGATTGCAATGCCTTTGATAACACTGCCAAATTCTCTTATCTAACCAAGTGTCTACAGCCCAGAGTCACTTCCTGTGAGCTACTTCAGAGCAGTTCCTCCCTCCCCAGCAAGGTTCCCTCAGCAAACACACAGCAATTCCTACTGCTGCAGGCACTGCCTTGCAGGATGGGACTGAACAGATTGCTCTGTAGCAGAACTTACTTTGGGTTCTTGGGGTTTTGGGGGTGATGGGTGGTGGACTCCGAGTAGATTGCTGGAGTGAAGAACCCTGAAGCAAAGTCAGTCTGTTGTCTCCTAACTGAAGACTCTTTGGCCTTTGTGCTTTTCCAGATGTGCCCTGGTTGAAACAAGAGAGTAAGCAACAGCTTCAGAAGTCAGCAAGGCTGCTGGACACATATCAAGTCATCAGATCTGTCACCAAGGCATCAGCAGGCTCCAGAAAAGCCAGGCAGCAGAGAAAGGTGCATTCAGGTGAAACAGGAGTGAAACCACTGCCCTGCCTCAGCCATGTCAAAAGGCACACACTGTGCTCCCAGGATACTCCTGGTTTCTGGGGGACCTTACTAAGTAAGTAGCAAGAGTAAACTCTTTTAATGACCTTAGAAGGGAAGACAACAGGCTGAAAAACTGCTGCACTGACTAGCAGTTCAGTGACCAAACTGGGGGGAGTGTAAATTCTGGGTGTAAGGCAGGACTCCTAGGACCATCCAGCTCCATAGGGCTGTGAAATAAGTCTATTTGGGGCTTTACAGAGCAAATCCCTTGCATCTGGGGTTTGGAAGGTGTTGTTCCAGCTCCTTCCAGTGCCACATGTGTCCTCTGTGCTCTTCACTCCAATCATGAGGCCATCTGAACTCCCCAGAGGCCAGTGCATGAATATTACAGCCCTTCTCAATACCAGTTTATTGCTTTCCAGAGAAGGTTGTCACTCAGAGGTGGAATTAAACCCACTCAGCTCTTTGAGAGATCAATTCTCCATCCCTCAGCACTTCAGTATTCCTCACTGCACAGAAGGGACCACACACTAGCACACAGTGAATATACAAAGACCAAAGCTGCTGGCCACAGAGTGAGCTTTAGGTTCCCTCTGGCTTCCTAGCTCCCAAGCAGCTTAACCAAGAGCTGCAATAAAACCACTCTGTCCAATTCTTGTGCTGCACTATGCAGCTATGGAGCAGACCAGCTATAAACCCCAGCTTTCTCTCTACTTTGCTATGTTCCTACCCCTTTGAGTTCAGTAAGCTGATCACACATGTAGTCTGCTCTCAGAACTCTGGGGAGAAGGGAGGGTGGGTGTTCTGTTTGCAGCTCTCAGCCATGCAAAGCCTTGGACAGGCATGCTTTCCTGTCCTAGCAAACTGGTGGCTACACATGGCCTTTCTGCCAGCTCTTTTTTCCCTCTAGTTCTATTTAATACAGTGATCAGCAGCTGACATCCCAGTTTGTGGGTTAAACCCATTTAATTCAAGGCAACTCTTCCAGAGGCAGAGGGCCAGGCCTTCTAAACCACTCCTATTTACAGCCCCAGCTTTTCCTCTGGCCTGGAAAGCCTGTCAGTACCAACTGACATGATTCCACAACCACAGTTCCCCTTTCTATAAATACTCTGCAGACTCCAAGTGCTGGCAGCATCCCTCAGATCTGATGAGAATTCCTGAATACATAGAAGCATAATCTGTTCCTGCCAGATTCAGCTGAGATCTTGGGAGAGAAAGAGAAACACAAGAACTCTTGTTTTCCCCTGATTTACACAGCCTGTGTTCAGTTAAATTAGCATCACTAATGCTCACAGACTCTCTGACAGTTACAAAGCCTTGCACAAATCAGGGGAACACTCCAAGGTCATACAGCTCCACTTTGGGGCTGAAACTTAACCTTTTGCATTAGGTGATCCTTCTGAATCCCACTGCCAACCTTAATGCCTGAGAGTCTCCAACAGATTCCTCATCACAGCACTCCTGGGGGGTTAGAGATTCCCTTTTGTTCCTCTTTGGCAAATGATTTGCTCCAGGAGTAACCACTCCTGGGTGAGGGCAGGAGGTCTGGAGCAGAGTACAGGCTGGAAGAACCAGTCTTTCCAAGTCTCAAGCTAGAGACCTAGCTACCAGACCATCTGTTTTTTCAACTCCCCAATCTATCAAACTGATCTCCACCTTGCAGTACATTTGATTTGTGTAGTGATGCTGACTGGCAGCAGGTAACCCTCTGGCTGGCCAGCTGGACTTCTGAGAAGGCTCAGCAGTGTCTGCTTGACTGGAGGAAACCAGAACAATTCTATGTGGTGCTGAGTGCATCTCACAGTCCTGTAAGAAAGAAGGGCACTCAGCACCTCACTGAAACATCAGTGCCTCAAGCCTCCAGTCTACACCTTAAGCCAAACTGCACCCCAGGCTGTGACACAAGTTTTCCAAGCAAAAAGCAGCAAGAATTCCTCAGATGACCAAAGCTGTTGGTATTTGAACCCCTCCCACTAGCTACTCAAGCTCCCACTGACAAGCATGGCTGAAAGCAAAGGAAACACCAACATCTCCTGCTGTGGATTTTTAAATTGCTATTGTTATTATTATTTACCATTTTGGAAGTCACTTCTGTTTCTGGCTCCTTCTCCACAATAACCTGAGACTTGCTAATGCTCCACTCCTTCCTCTTCAGCTTCCCAATCCGGTTGTCACCATCCTCTCTCACGGGCAGCTCCTCAGCTCTGGAAGTTGTTGATGTTCTTCTTTCCAAGAGAGGCTCCAGAATAGATCTGTGGCCCACATTGAAAGAGGGGAAAAAACCATGGAATGTGAGTCCAGCAGACACTGAAAGCACTGTCTCTGAAAAAGGGGTGATCTCTTATTACAACCATGGAATCTGTGCTTCCAAGCTGCCCCAGCAGTTGTGACCTCCAAGACAAAGTGGCCTCTGCTTGCAGAGGGAGCCAGACCTGCTCTTTATGCTGAGCCCTGCCCAAGTCCGCTCTGCTATGTGATCTTGAGCAAGTCACCTGGACCCCCTGCTTCTCACAGATGCAAACTAGCTGCCCAGAGAAGGAACATGAGGAAATGTGCTGCAGCCAGCTAGGTGGAACCAGGTACCAGGTGAGCATGCACCTCTTTGCACACCACAGCAAACTAAATCACCTTGTAATATCTCACACTTCTGTTTGCCAGCAGTCCTGGGAAACAAAAACAGTGTGCATCTGAAAGACACTGGAACCCACTCCCCTCTTCAGTGTCACATAGATAACTGGGACTTCAGAGACAGTTGTAGGTTCAATTCCCAGAACTATCCCTAGCTGTGCAGTAACAACACTGGCCTCCCTGTCACCTTCGAGAGGTGTAGGGTTTACCATTGTGTATGGACTAAACCTTCATTTAAGATGAACTAATCCCCAGCAAAGGCATCTCTCTCCCTCTCATAAATCCCATGGAAAGGCTGATTACTAACCCATCTGAACCTGGTCTGGAGGAAGTGCTGTCAGATGATGTGGAAGATGTAGAGATGACAGAAGATGCCACAGAGGTGACCGAGAGCCGTCTCAGCGTGGAAGACATGATGTAGGGCAGCACGACTGAGCCTGACCTGCTCTGCTTCCTTTCAGTCAGGGAGGGAAGCTGCAGGCAAAACCACTTCTGATAAATCTCATCACACAGTGGGGAAAGGGGAGCCTTGTGTTTCTTGAAGGGGAAAGCACAAACCAGCCAGGTATGCTCACCAAAGTTATCACCCCATACTGCTTCTCCACCTTCTTCTTCAGCTCTTTGAAACAGGCTGTCAGTCTGTCGTGCAGGGGCTTCAGCTGCTCTGTCAGCTTCTCACCATGGATCCTAATCCCTTCTGCCAGCAATGGCATCTGAAAAGAGGAACAAAATTCAGCTACAAAAGGGCCAATGCATGTTCCACCTCCCAGATACACACAAAGGACTTAAATCAAGATGTTTTGAGTTTGCAGAGGCAAAACAAATAAAGCAGTCCTCCAGTAAGGAGGCTCAGCTGCTGACCTGTGACTCTGTAGTAACTTCAGTGTTTGAGCTCCATGTGTTCCAGAAATGTGAACACTTTCCCCCATTTCTCCCTACAGTTCCCTCTTCCCCATTCAGGTTCCATATTCTGCTTTGGAAAAGTTAAATGCTGGAGTATCACTTCTCAGCCTCCAGACTCATGACTGTGAGGTAGCTTTAAGTGGGCTCTGTTGTGTGGAAAGCTGTAAAAGCTGCTTTGCAGGGATGCAGTTTGGATTACAGGGCAACTTTTCATTGCTATGCAGGGTCCAAAGAGACAACTTCAAATGGTTAGGCTGCCAAAACATGAGGCCTGCAGAGTCATGATAAAGTAACATACTTTGTTACACTCATGAGGGGGAAAATCCATGACGTGTTGGCAAATAGTTCAGAGTAACACAAGGTACCTGGAACATTTTAAGCCACAATTTTAGAATCAAGCAGCTGCCTTAAACTCAATGTCCACCTCTTCAGCCTCTTCTCACAGAACCTATCTGCATTCTCTCTCCAAAACAAAGATGTTGGACAAGCTTTTTCACTCAGACACAGCCTTCCCAATACTTCACCTGTAGAGCAATTAGGTGCTTAAGGAGTTCAATTTTATCTTGATCTTCAGGATGTTCTTGAAGATACTTCTCTGTGAAAAAGGCCTGAAAGCAGAGAGAGAAGATGATACAGACATGAGCTTTGCTTTCACAGTTGAGTGAAAGATCCTTGTCCTTTAAAAGCAATTCCTAGCCATTATTCCTCATATTCAACCCAAATTTTACTATCTCCCTGAGACAGAGCTGAGAGACAAAGAACAAGGGTTATTTGTTGAGAACCAGGAGCAAAAGAGACTCTTGTTTGTTACCAAAACAAAAGCCTGTTTTTGGAGTGAAACACAGTGAATCAGTAAAAACCCAAAAGTTACTCCATCAGAAGTGTTTTCTTCAACTCCAGTTCCCTTCTCATAGAAGTTCTGAGTTGAATAACCAAGGTTACACCACTCACTGGTCAAATGCAAGTAGCAGATCCAACCTCTTTGAGTTCTCACTTCCATTTTTAGCACTCAAGTGACCTCAGTACACAATGAGATGCAAACAATCTCAGCTGCAGAAAGGTGACCAGGGCATCTCCTGCCTGCAATTTCCTTAAGCTTTAAGATTAAAGCCCTTAAGTACAAGGTTTTCACATAGGGCTTGTTAGGAAGCTTCAGGAGAAATAAAGAGTCTGCTGAGATTTTGACTCCCAGTTGGATTCAACAAAACACCTTTAGTCTTGCACTTCTTGTGTTTACCTTTAACCAACAGAATCTGGTATCAGTTTGAAGGCTGAAGACAAGAACATGAGTACACTTCCCTGGACTGAAGCCTTAACACTGGGCCAAGTCCCATCATGTGTTGCACTGAAATGCATCACAATTCCTGCTGAGAAGAACTGAACTTCTCTTTTTCCTCATCATTTCTCCTTTGGTTTTAAACTGGATCCCTGATCTCTTGCAGCCTCTGCCTAGATTTCTTCCCTCTGCCTTCCATTAACTGGACTCTGTGTGCAAGTGTTTATAGGTCTAGTGGTGTGATTCTGAAGAAGGCTGATGTCAAGAGGAGGTGAGCCTCTGGAAGGTCTGCCAGGTAGGTCCCAGGGGGTTCTTCTTGAAAGTGTTTAATTATTGCAAGAGGAAAGTGCATGTTCAGAAGGCAGCCTCTGCCTCTTGGCTACAACAGAACAATTCAACCTCAAGCTCTTAGCCGCCCACAAAAGCCAAATGTTCTCTGTCCTGATCTTTAGTGCAAGAGGAAAATATGAACCAGCAATGAGTATTTCCAGATGTGGTTACAGATACTTTCTGTTTCCTAGTTGTAACTGCTTTCCCACTTTTGTAATTCTAAACTTTATGTCAACCTTGATTCATAGAATGGGAGGGTTCAGGGCCAAGTTCAGCCCTGGCAAAGGAGGCACCTCCCCTGCAATCAGCAGGGTTAGACCCCAGATAAATCAGACCCCCTCCCATTTAACTTCTGCACTTCATTTCATGTGACTGGCACCCATCTGAGAAGCACTGAGTGTGTTTTACCACCATCCATTCAGTTGATGGAAATAAGCAATCTCTTTTGTGCTGGGAAGATCAGCATTAGATCCTGGGAAGAAAGAGCTCAAGCTGAACATCAGCAAAAGTAAAGAAGCATGGAAGAACACACACTGCTCAGCTGAAGTCTCAATAAAGCTGCCCAGGAAATGCTGCTTTTTGTCCTGAAATATATGCTCTTCACTGCAAGATTCCAAAGGCAGATTATCTGCTGGAAAGAGAACTCCTTATTTGCCTGAGCATGGATACAAAGGAGAAACACCAGCTCCTTTGCTTTCCTGTGGGCCTTGCACCCTTCACTGGGCTGAGCAAGCACCTCAATGCCCCCACGAGGTAGGCTCGTGTTATCACCACTGTAAATGAGGCTCAGAAGAGCTGGATCATTCATCCCTGGGGCAATGCACAGCACTAGAAGCAAACACTAAAGATGGGGGGGGGGGGGGGGTTTCTGCCTTGCAGTCTTTTCTCCTCCTCTCTGAGATCTGAATGCACAGACACAGAGTGCACTACGTCTGCCTAAGAGCTGAAAACTGCACCTCCATCCTCCATATTTCAACCCAGGTCCTCAACACTGCAAAGGTCACAGACTGAGCTCCAGATAACTCTGAAAAAGACCTTTTCATAGTTGGTGTATCCCCCCATGACTGCTGGGTCCACAATCCCATTCAGGAGCATAGAGAGAGGATGCACAGGGAGGCTCCGGTCCCAGATGTGCTGCTGGACAATGTTGCTGATTTTCTCATTGGTTAACTCCATTGTCTCTATGGCATTCTCCAAGGGACTGATCTCTTCCTGACAGAAGAAAGAAACAGGATAAGCCACACAGTATGAAGTTAAGGAACTCCTTGGGTGTGAATGGCAGCCCAGAAGTTTCCAGCAGGGGATTTGGGAGCCCTCTGCTAACTATCTTGCCGTTCAGAGATGAATGCAAGAATCATCTTACACCTTAAGCTGAAGGAACAACAGTTTAGGACTTGGCTGCTGGCTGTGGGGTATGTTACAGAAGTGACTGCCCTCCCCAAGCATTCTAGAGTCAAGGCAGAACTTTGCTGCCTTGGCTAGAGCTGTCTGCAGAATGGCATAAAGAGGCACATGAAATGTGATACACATTTGCTTTCATTGAAGCAGAAGTTACTGGTGTGCCATCTCCAAGGGTGGAAGGACCAGCAGTGCTTACTGCTGCAGGACTCTCTACTTCATGAAAGACTGGAAGGGATGAGATCCAGCCCATATGCAGAACTCACTGTTGTGATCTGTTTGACTTCAAACCATTTGAGGATGCCTGGGAATGAATATGCTGTCGTGTAGGTTGTCCTTTCTATCCACATGTTCTAGGGAGAGAAGGAGAAAGTCCACATGAGCAACAGCAGGTCTCACAGGCAGCAGGGAAGCATGCTATTACACCACACCCAAGGCTCACTCAGATCTAAAAAGCTGGCCTGAAGTTGAACTGATTAGAGGTTGGCCTCCTAAAGGATGGCTACATCACCCACAACCTACCAGCACACTGCTGGACTCTGCAGTTAGACACCAGGATACTTATGGATTCTAGATCAAGGATTATGATTGCTTCAACTTCAGCTCTGGAGCCCTCCTGACATGACCACCTTGGCTTTATGTAAAGACTGCAATGCAAAGTGCAGCCCTTTGTTTCTCCTGCTTTTCAGTAGCAAAACTCCATTGCCACAGGTGGAGGAAAAAGAGAACTGTGAGAGTGTTGTTCAAAATGCCACCACCAAAAACCCAGTCAATCCATGGAGCTGTTCTCTCACAGCACAGGCACCAAAAGCAAAGGACTCACAGCAAATTCGTTGTCTGGATCTTTTTCTCCTTTCCTGACTGGTCTGGAGTGTGTGAACTGCTGAACCTCATTTGCTCTGTAGTAGCTAGAAAGAAGCAGAGTGAATGCTGAGGAGACTCATCTCCCATTCCCCTCACTTCAATGCTCTTCTGTTTCCTCTCAAAACTAACCAGTTTTACACTGGACTGTGGAAGAACTTTACCCAAGACACAAAGGTGATCTACCCTGTGCCTAGGCTAGTGGAGAAAAGTACAGAGGAAACAGTGAGGGAAAAGGAAAACAAATTACTTTAAGATCTGTTCAGGAACAGGTTTATCTTTATAATTAGGTGGCAGGTTCATCACAGGCTTCACAATAAAGCACTGCACATCTGAGCAGCTATAGTTAAGGATGAAAAACTATGAATCCTGTTGGGAAAACAGGAGGAGGAGAGAAACAGCCTTTTTGTTTTCACCCAATGTCAGACCTCTCCACAATTCCCTATGCTCTTGCCATGCTTGAAGAGAAATACTCATTAGTTCATCAGCAGACACAGCCACTACATTGCTTCCTGTAGTTTGGACACTATTCATGACCTAAAAGCCCCCAAAAGAAAAGGGCTGTACAAATACTTCCAACTCTTGCAATTCCCTGCTGAGATGCTTGGGAAACCTGGGTGCTCCCCACTTCTACTTTGGGGATAGGAAAAGCAGATTCTGTACTAGGTTCTGTAATGGATGCATCTGTCTCTTCTCTCTCCTCCATGGTTATCTGGCAGAGTCTTCCAGTGCAGTGAAGCTGCCTCTCCCTCCCACTGTTTAGATCCATGAAGCTAACTGCAGAAAGCAGGCTGGTTTTAATCAGGGAGTATCTACTTCATCCTCAGCTTTTGCACCTGTGAACCATGACAGAACTTAAAAGGAAGTTCTAGTAACCCCAGGCACAACATCTTCCAATGCTGTTCCTCTGGAATTTGGGTTTAAGGACTCTACTAAAGGCTTTCCAGAAGTAAAAACCTGTGTGGAAAAGAAAAGCCTAAACAATCTGACCCACATGAACAGATGATCTCTGTGAGACACCTGCCAACTGCACTCTGAAGGGCTTTCCTGGTGGGTAGGGTAGCTCCCTACATCCTTTATTTCACTGAGGGCAGTTCTCAACAGCTCTTTGAAAGCAAAGGCAAGGTTATTCTGCCTGCATTGTGAAGAGCCAGCTGGATACCAGCCAAATGTAAGCCCAAAACCACATAGCCACACTATATCCAGCACTGAGCCCAAGCTAATAATATTCTCTCTCTCAGGAGAGCTTATTAGCTTGGGCTTCATGCCATGCTAAGCATGCTACAGAGCTTCTAGCTCAGAACTGGTGGAGGACCAGCCTGCTAAGGCATGTAGGCATTCCCTGAGACTGTGTGCAGCTCACTTGTCATCTCCAGAACCAGAAGCAACCAGAGGAAGAACAAGGCATCTGATCACAAAAGAGCAAGGAAAACAGCTCTAAGCAGAAGTTACAAAGAGCCTCGGACAAAGGAGGTTAAAACCACATGAGATTAAAACAAACTACAGAACCAGCAACCTCTGCCTAAGACAACAGTGATTTGGGCACTCAAAAGTCCTCATCTTTTCCAGAGGTGGCTGTAAGAGTCTGAGAAGAACCTGTCCCAAATCCAAGCTATGCAGCTGCTCCCCTTTACAGCGCGGCTATGCCAAAGACCCGGAACCAAACACCCCCAAACTTTTTGGAAGAGTTCAGATCTGGATCCAAAGTTTGCAGTTCAGGTTCATCTGGAGCCAAAACCATTAGAACAAAGACAAACAGATGCAAAGGAAGCAGCTGAAACAAAGCAGCAATAGAAGAGGCATTTTTTGATACCAAGTTTGGTCTTCACTGCATTTTCATTTCCGCTGTGGATTTAGGGCTTGGCAGGGCTCTTCCTAGAGAAGCATCTGGTATCACTGCTTGAGTTGTGCCTTTGGGTACAAGCTTTCAAAGCCAAAATGGACCAGCAGATTCCAGGCTGGCCTGGAGAACACTGGCCACAAGCCCAGGAACTTGGTTTGCACTGATGTACATCTTCCAGGAGCACACTTGCTGTTGACTGGGAGTCACAAGCAAGAATCTGAAGCATCTTCACTAGGCTGCACTTGATCATGCCCACAGTTAAGAGGAAGGAGATGTTAACTCTAGTGGTGTGCTGGGGCACACAATCTATAACCAGGATAAAAGAAAGGGCTGTTCACCCAACATCTTTCATCAACACAATCACTTCACACTCCTTAGAAAGTGACTTCTAGGGAAAAATAAAAACCCAGCCACTTCATAAACACTAGTGAAGTGCAAGCAAGAAGGGAGTGTGTTCCACTTTGTTCATATCCCACTGTCACTGCCTGTATTTTGCCTCTTTCACCTAGCAAGACTAATCTGGATCACAACTATACCACAGGAGTCTGCACCACCTGGCTTCAGAAGACAACACAAGAAATCCTGACCTGCAACCTGTCAAGGTTTCATGCTAACAGCAACTCCTTTAACTCTGGCACAATATCAAGCTGTCTCTCTTTTCCAGCATGTCTAAGTTCACTGTTGCAGTTCTGGATAGTCTTATTTTCATGCCTAGTGCCTGCCTTCAAGGTCCCCCTGGAACAGTTAAGTTCTTCTTGTCTATCAATCCTGTTATGCTAGGAAAGAGGCAAATCTTGAACGTGCCAAAACACATTAGAACCAAAAGATACACTGTTTAGGAGAAGACTTGATCTCTTCTCCTGGAGGGGCAGTGCTGGTCATCTTCTCAGCACCAGGAAACTGGGTCAGTAGCTTCAGGTTGAAGTCCTCCCTTCGTTCATACTCCTTGCCACGGTAGATGAAAACTTTATTCTGTGGGGAGCAGAAGAAAAAGAGAATGAGCACTGAAAGCAATGGGAAAGAGCTTTCCAAACACACACAGAGGAGTTTCCAAACTCAGCACAGACTAGTCTCAGAGATCTGGTTTCTATGAAGAGTTATCTCCTAGCTTAGACAGTCAGGACAGGGGAGAGAAGAACACAGGCTGGAGTGAGAACACAGCAGCTCTCAGGAGCAAGGCCCTGCAATAGCAACCTCATATTTATCTAGAGAAGTCATTGTTCCACACCCAAGTGTTCATGCTTCCTAGAGCTCTGAGAACTCACACACTCAGCACATGAAATAGCCAGAAGAGATCTGTGTGCCAAACATTCTTTAATGCAAGGAACTGCATGCTCCTTGCCAGACCACTTATGGTATCAGTGAAGTAAGGGATCTCCCTACACACAAGGGCAGGAGTTTCACTTCTCTTCCACTTCTGCCTCTCTCCAGGTGCCCCTAAGAAAGTGGCCAGCTAGGGCAGGGTTGCACTCCTGACTTACCAGTAGACCATGGATAATTGTTTTTCCAAGCTGACCACGAAGGAGTGGTGGTTTCTGGAAGTGATGGATTCAAAGCCATGACCTGGAGGAAAGCCCTTCTATGGCATCCAGTTACACAGCTCTAAATTCACATTTTTCCTTTTTTTCTGGTTTTGGTTGTTTTTATTAAGCTTGGCTTCCATTTAAGGCCAACAACTTCACAAAGAGCTCCAGTCAGAAATGTAAATGTTTCTTCATTTTCAATAATAGCCAGGAATATTTCCTAGTAGGCTGCATCCTGCCCATCTGACTCACTTTGGCCAGAGCCTCATGTTCTAGCCAGCACAGATCCAGCAGTCTCAGACAGGAAGCATCTTTGCATTTCAATCCTCCTGCCTGGGACAGGCTCCCACTCATGTGCTTGAGCACTGAACTGCTTCATGTCCTTCAAATCAGGCTGATCAGTTCTCTACAAGCACAACATTCTCTAATGGCAACAATCACACTTGTGAAGAAGGGCAGAGGGAACAAATAGAAAAGGCAGATTCTGTTTCAGTCAAGACAAGCACATAGCAATCACCTCATAAATCCAACTGCACCACACTAACTTTGTTAAAGCTGGCAAGAGAAAATCTGCTCTGTGCTTGTGTCTTTTCACACAGAGATGCTGAAATGCTTTGAAATACTGAAGTGATTTAGACCTCAGTGTCATTCACAGAGCCATTAAGGTTGGAAAAGACCTCCAAGATGACCAAATCCAACCATCAGCCTATCCCCACCATGCCACTAAACCATGGCCCTAAGGATCACAGCTAGATGTTTTCTGAACCCCTGCAGGGCTGGTGACTCCACCACTGCCCTGGGCAGCCTGGGCTAAGGACTAACAACTCTTGCAGTCAAAAGGAGTTTGCCACCTGAATTTTCATGCAAGTTCTGAAGAAGTTGTGACTTTCAGGGCACTCATCACTCCAGAAACTGAGTGCTGGAGAATTCTTACCCGGAGGAAGGAGGGGAAACCCTGCCCATAGTATCCAACAGCAAAGTACTCTGGCTGAGGTCTCATTGCCTTCATAATATTCTCATAAAAAGTAGCTCTTTTTTTCTGAAAAAGAAAAAGCCAGCAGCATTTTCACTTTGGAGGATTCAAGGACACTGCCAGACTGCAATTCACATTCCCAGGGACCATTCCTGATCTCTTTGTTCTCCCCGACAGAATACACTTTACACTTGTTTATTTGTCATCCAGTGCCTCATACTTATCCATCTACTTGGTAAAATCTCTGGTTTGTCTGGGCCAGATTCAGCTCACTTGCTGGTCTGTGGCTATGAGAACAGCTCCATGTGTTTTGGGGATTTCAGGAGGATACTTGAAAGCCTTAACTATGGCAGCAGAAATGAAACATCAATATGTTCTGAAACTGAGCAGCCACAAATGGTGACAAATGTCAGAGAACTGGCAGAAAGCAAACTGGGCAGATGATTCTCACATGAAAGAACATAAAGACCATCTGGTTCCATCTTTAACCACTAAAAAACAGGATTCAGAACCAAGAGGATCCTATAGCTCTCAGCTCAGACACAGCAGTTTTACCACAGAATAAGAAGGTGATGAGCTGTATGGACCCTGAAACCACCCCAGGCAATTGTTACTTGACTTGATGAACAGCAAGAGTGTTCAATACCTGCACATGATTTTGTCATGCTGTTTACAAGGTCCAAACCACAGACTTTAAACCAAACTAGCTGAAAACATTCTTCTAACTCTTAAGCTTTACAAAACCAAGGAGGGGTTATGTTGGTTGGTTTGCCTTTAACATAAATACACTCTGGGCTTTTCCTGCTCAATAATAGGAACAGAAGCAGGCAGCAGCCTGTTGAAAAAGGAAGCAAAAAAGTCTTACCAGCAGATTACCAAGTCCCTCATAATCAAAGACTTTGTTTTCATACATGTCAGCCAACTCTTTGCTTAGCTGAATGGCTTTTTCCCACATCTCCATGGAGGGTGAAGGGAAGCAAGTGGGGAAAGAAGAGCAGAAGCAAAATGAAAGACTCAGTTAAAAGCATTCATTACCACAGAGAGGTAAACAACAACATCTCAGCTGCTCTGAATTCAGGCAGTACTTTAATGCACTGCCAACTTCCCCCTGACTCCATGCTGTACCTTTTTGGGAATCATTATTAGAGTCACACAGCTCTTTTGCTTTGTAGATCTGAAAGCCATTTACAAAGCAAGGTTTCTGTTGTTACTCCTGACAGGGAAAACTGAGACAACAAAGAAGTAGAAGGATGTGTCTAAACAGCAAACAAGAGAAGCCCAGGTGGCCTCCTCCTATGCTAACAACTCATGCCCTGCACTAGGCTTCCTTGGCTATGTCTGCTTGAGCCCTGGGAAGTGCAGCCAAGCCAAGGTCAGTCTCAGCCAGACAAGCCACTCTTCCTGCACTGCAGACATCCTCATAAAAGCCATAACCCAGCAGAGAAAGGAAAGCACCTACAGCTTTCCCACCTAGCCAGCAGGGAGTGAATGTTTCAGATGCTCTTTGATTAGCAAAGGAATGGAAGGATTCCAGTATCACCAGGACAAACAGATGCCCTGCTCATGCCAGTACTCTGGTCCCTCCTAACAGCCAGCTCTAAGCATCAAAGGTCTCTTATGGCCTCCCATCTGCTTGCACCCTTGCCACCACCCCACCAGTGAACTGTCAGGACACTGCAGAGACACTCACTTTGCCCTTGTCAAAGAAGGAGATGATTTCTTGGTAGAGCTTTTCCTTGAGTTCTTGTTGGGAGTAGACATAGTAGCTGTCCCTCTGCAGGAGGTGGGGGACACATGGCTTCTCAGACCACTGGCACAGAGGGGGGAAAAAGGTAACTAGTCATAATTAAAAATCACTTTAAAATGGGAATACAAGTTTCATGGTATCTGCAAAATTGGTGTGATTTTGGCTTAAGGCCTTGGGCAGAGACACAAACTGACTGTGTAACCTCTGGAAGACATGAAGAGGTTGACAAATCCAAATGAAGGTGGCTCAGGCTAATGCATTTGCCACTGGGACCCAAGTCATACAAAGGCACATGACAAAAGAAGTCAGTGTTCATTCTGAGCTGTTCACACTTCATTTGAAATCCACACCCTGGCAGTGGAAAGCAGAATTGGCTTTGGTGCAATACCTGGAGCAGCTCTGCATGGAGAAGGAGAGTGTATGCTGCCTCTGTGAAGTTCTCACAGTCTGTGTGCAGGTCCCGAAGCTTATAGAGATACCTACCCAAATGAAAAGCAACTGTTACTTGATGTGAGGGACTCCTGCAGCAGTGTGCAGAACACCAAGAGAAACAAAGCCTCTGGTACAGGTTGCTGGAGGGAGACACTCTACCTGATATAAATGTCCTCTCGTTTCTTCTCCTTATAAAAGTTCTGCCAAGAAATCAGAACAAGTCAAACTTTAACCATGTAAAGTGCCATGGATTTGCATAATCAACCTCTAGACAAGGCCCTTAAACACCAGTTTTAAGCACTTCAAAGATCTTTGCTGTCATTTTGCCTACAGCTATCCCTGCAACTATTCCCTTAGCATAAGGTGAGAGGTCAGCTCCACAGAAGGGGTGAGTCAGAGACGAAGTGACTTGTCCAAAGTTCTGCAGGCTCCTTGCAATGGAACAGAGACTTATGGCCACACTTCCCAAACTAGCAGCTAGCCATCTTTCCTGCCTGTACTTCAGAGCTCCACACTACCATGCAGACAAGAGCCAGCCATGTGACTTGATTTTGGACTCTCCACCTTAGAATCACGATGGTTAGAACAGACCTCCCAGATCATCAAGTCTTCCTATGTTTTATAGCTGCCAATAGCTGACAGCCTGATGTGGAGCCACCATCATCCAGAAATGGCATCAAGAATCACTTTAAATCTTAACCAAACTATCCTTCAGAATCCACAAAAGCCAGGTGAGGAGAGAAGCAGCCACAGGCAGCTCCAGCCTTCCCCATACCAGCACGTTGACAGTGCAGCTCATGCGGTTCTCCTTGCTTTCATCATGCATGATGGTCCTGTAGTCCAGCAGGTTCTCCAGCAGGCTGCTGACCAGCAGAGCAAACACTTCTCCAGAAGCAGACAGGTACTTGTGCTTCCTACAGTGCTCCAGGAGCCTGAAGACAGAACCCAGAAAGACCACAGGGAAGACTTCAGGATGGATCTGAGCAGTGCTAAGTAGAACTCCAGTGGGAATTACCCTTCCTGAACCTAGACTCTGGCACAGCACCCTCCCAGCCCTGAGATACCCCAAGGCAGATAGGTCAAAGGGGTGATCAAAATCCTAGGTTCTATTCCTGATGCTAAAAGAAGGCTCTGATTTCCCTTTAAGTCTGAGCCTGCTGCTCCCCAGCTATTTACAAGCCCCTTGCCAGTTTGGCACCTGCCTTTGGGTTCTCATCTCCAGGTTTGGGGTAGTTGGGCAAGTTGCTGCTCCAGGATATTTTACCATTTGAAGGCACTTGGGTCTCAGAATGCTTGCAGAGCATTAAGATCATAGAATCATAGAATGGCTGAGGTTGGAAGGGACCTTGAAGATCATCTAGTTCCAACCCCCCTGCCATGGGCAGGGACACCACATGCACTAGACCAGGTCATCCAGGGCCACATCCAGCCTGGCCTTAAACACTGCCAGGGATGGGGCCTCCACAACCTCAGATGACTGGCAACTGCACTGTCTCCCTTGTTGACTGGACTCAGGAATGAGGGTTTCTTTGCATTAGAGAAATAGCCAATGAAGCTGTAGAACAGAACCTCCAGGTTCTTCCCAAAACTTACAGTTTCTCCAGCAAGATCTTGTACTGCTCATCCCCTCGGCCACCCTCCACTTCCTGGTCCAGCTTGGTTATCAACTCATTTTCAAACTGAAAAGGCAAAAAAACCCCCACAATCAAAGAGACAGCAATTCTCCAGAGGGTGCTCTGAACATCAGCAAAGCCTTGGGCTGGTGTTTCTCAACTGCCCCCCAACATCAGAGACTGGTTTGAGAAGCCAAGCTAAAGGACACCACTGCTGGAGCAGAACACAAATAGGAAGAAGCCAAAATGACAAGATTGGAGGAAGGAGACACAAGTCCTCCCTCCCTCACCCTGGAAAGTCTTGCTCTGGAATAATTCTTCCCCTTCTCCCCTATCCATTAGCAGTTCAGTTTTACATTCTAGCAGCCAACATAGAGAGTGGTCATACACTCACCCTGAAGAAACAGAACTCCTACCATCAGTTAAGGACAAATCACAACTCTCTGGACATCACAAACACTTGTGACCACTAATTAAAGCAACTTCTCATGATACAAGAACCAAGTCCTGTGTGATTACCCATCTAGCCAGGAAGACATGCCCTGTTATGTGCAAGCAGGTCAAGGACACAGTCTCAGTTCTAACTGCAGCTAGCATATGAATATCACTGGAATGGAAAATCCATGCCACACACATCCTGCTTCCTTCTACCAACTCCAAAAAACCCCTGAGACCCTGAGGCCAGCCACACCAAAGACTGATGACCCCAAGGGAAGAAAGATCTCCTCTGCATGTTGAAGCTGGGGTTGAAGCTGGTGTAAGGATGGTGTTTGGGGAGATGCACGTCACATTTGACACCAGTCTGAAATGCCAAGGTGGCTGCCTTTTGGATGGATGGCTCCTGTCCATCTCCAGGGAGAAGACTGTCTACAAGCATAACTGCAGTGTCCCCTGCCTGCCAGGTGAGATGTTCATGTCTGATATCCCCAGAGGAAAAGCTGGAAGAGTAAGTCCTTAGAAACTGCAGTGAAAACTTAACCTCAGGGCAAAAACTAAGCTCCTCTTTGTTCCTTCTTTACTTTCTGGTGTTTTCCCAGGAGGAGCAAAGGAGAAACAGGGTTGGAACTCAGGGATCTGGCTTCTGTTCCCTCTCCCTGCTCTCTCCTTTTACTTGTGTAGCCTCAAGCAAATTGTGCCTGGCTTTGCATCACTGTTCTCCTTTCCATCATGGTGGCACCAGTACTCACAGATGTGTTGTCAGACTGGAAGTTAAGGAGGAACTAGGCAGTGTGTAAGCAACTCCCTAGTCCTAACACTTGCCTGGCTGGACAGGAACTTCTATTTACAGTCAAAAGCCCTTTCCTGGGGGAACTGATATTGTTAATATAAATGTCAATAGGCAGATTGAGAGTAGCCCAGGCTCCTTTACCATGTGGAAGTTCCTGTTCCCACTGAAGTTAAACTCGCACTGCATCATGTCAAAGAAGATGGGGATGGTTGCCTTCCGTAGCTCAGGCTCTGGGACCAAGGTTACCTCCAGGATTGGGCCTACCATGGCTGGAATGAACTTGATTTTGTGAGGACCTGCAAGAATGTCAAGGGCAGATACATCTTAATGGCAGGATTTGGAGAGCCAAGTGGTTTAAGCACATTGTTTGTATCAAGGAAAGACCACAAGCCACAGACACTCTGCTTGGAATGTGTGGTTTAGGTGGGTACTGGCTGCTGAAGGTAGAGCTAACATCTTACAGCCCCCAAACTGAAGACTAATCCAAGAAAATCACTCAACTGAATTGCATGCAGTGCTGCAAATCACCAAGGCTCTCTGAAAAATCTCCTCCTGTCCTTCAGATGGCACAACATCCTTTGTAAGGCATCAGAAAATGTCTCAGCAGCTGATGTGAGAGAAGATCAGCTTTTGGAAGCTATTCCCAGACAAAGGAAGAGAGATTTCTGTGCTCTGAAACAGCTGAACCCCACACTAAACATGAGTAGCTTTTGTGAAGAAATAAAAGGATTTGAAACTCAGCTTGAGAGCCTGAAGGAAGAGAATTCTTTAGCTGGTACTCACCCAGGTTATACCACATATCCCTTATTTTGAAGCCAATTTCCTTCCTCATGTCCCCATACCTAGAAAAAAAAGCATTTGAAAGAAATAGATGAAATTTCCTTTGCAAAGCTGCTGAAGAAATGTAATGGCAAAGCCACATCATCTATCACCCTCTCCTTCAAACACCCAGCACACACCAACCTGACTATGCAGGGCACTGGCACCAAGGGCTCTCACCAACCACCTACCCTACTAAGAGGTTCCTCAACTACACACCTCCTGTTAGATATTCACCTCATCTTTTTACTTCCTTATCCCACCCAGCACTAATGCTCTATACACAGAGGAAGAGAATGGCCATGTGCCATCATGACAGAAGACTGCAGCCTCCCTGAGAGCAGAGTAAAGCTGCAGCCCCACTGCCCTGTGCAATGCTACCCAGAACTTTGCTGTAGTTTTGGGGTCTTTCTTCCTAAAGCTTTAACTGTTGACATCAAGAGAATGCAAGAATATTTAATTCCTAGGCTTCCAAGGCTGTCATTATGACAGAAAGGAGATGGTAAACACTAACTATGCATGCCCTACCAAAATTCCAAGTCAAGATCTACAAAGATAGTTAGGGTTTTGATGCCAGTGAAATGGAGAAGTAAAAAGCTGCTCAGTGTCTTTGTGGATTTGGCCAAGTTGTTAAAAAATGACTCCTTTTGGGTTGCTGAATGCCTCTGAAGTGCTCTTGCTTTCAAGAGAGAATGAGCAGAGAGGGGACTAAATAATTCCAGGGCTTTTAGGATTCTTGCTCACCTTCCTAACCCAATGGCTGAGGAACTGCAGAAGGCATTGCCAGCCTTCTACTACAGACCTTACAGTGGAAAGAATATTTGGCAAGGTGCTCCAGTTCAGCTCAAACAACTCAGGATCTGGCGGACCAGACTTCAGACATCCACAGTGTGAAGAACCTGACGTCTGCCCTAGTCACCCCTCCTCCCTTTAGCACCATTCATTCATCAAGCTCTTCCATGGCATGGTTCATCTCATTCTAAGGCTGTAGGAGGGATGTCTGGAACAGACCAAAGGAAGATTCTTCAAAGCAGAAAGGCCTGGTAACCTTTTTCAGTTCAACTCACTTCTTGATGATTTTGCTGCGTTTGGCTTGTGAGAAGGTCTCCAGCTGGAGGGATTCATGAGTGAGGAAGGCCACTGCCAAGTGGAAATAGTTATTCCAGAGCTGGGGAAGAGAAACAAGGCTAAAATAAGAGAAGAGAAAGGAATTTGTCTTCCTAGAGACAAAGGCTGGAGTCTCCCAGGTAAGTGGTGCTGAAGGAGCTGCGTGCACCAGCAGCAGCTGGCAGAGGAGTCTGTGTTCACAGCCACAGCACACAAGCCAGAAGCACACAACACCCTAAAACTTCTCACTCTGTTTAGCTTGTACTTTCCAACTAGAGGAAGTGACAGTGGCTACAGCCACACCTGCTGCTCAGCTTGACCTGGTGAAGCCTGCAGCAGTTGGAGCTGCTTCCCACTTTTTGCTGCACTGGAATTCAGAACTGCTTTGCATTCTGCTGCTTCTCTAGAGAAGACCATGGACTCTTCCCACAGGCATGCTCCAGATCCACCAATCTGTTGACACTGGGATTTCTTTCTTCTTCCTGCCTTTCAGGATTGAGCTCCACACTAAAATCTAGAAACAATGGAACTAGTACCTGGAGTTCAAAGCTTGTTTGATCCAGAAAGAAACGGTTGAGCACAGAGGTAAACTGGTTCACTGCCCGAAGGAAAACCCTGAAGGAGATAAAAACATCAAAGAAAAGGTGGCTCTTGAAAAAATAACACTCCAATTCTGGCTTTATAACTCTTGCCCCTCAGCTCAGGAGAAGGAAGAGATGTTCCTCTGTAATACTATTTCACCTCTCTCCCAGCAGAGGGACATTTGGGCAAAGTTCTTCCTCTGTTTCTCAACTAAAGAAACCTTGGCAAATGAAAACCAAACCACTTTTGGCTCATCCCATCTACTTTGAGAGTGCAGTGTCATTCCAGGTGGTAGCTTCTCTGAAGTTTAGCCTCCCCTCACCATTGAAGCATTCAAATCACCTGCCACTTCTTGGCCTTCCAGCACAGCAGAGCTACACTGCCTCCACTGTCCAGATGACCTGCACCCCTGTGGCATGCCAGCAGGAGCTACCTGCTTGTTCTTTCTTCATCCTCTCCCCAGTTCTGTTGCTACTTTCCACAGGAACATTAAACTCAGAGGTGTATAGGCCCTGCTGTGCCATGGAGAGGAGGTTTGGGCCATGCTAGCAGACCAACAGTGAGCCAAAGACTTCAAACAGCAGCAAGTACCTACCTGCTCTGCATCATATTCATCACCATCCAGTCAGGGGCATAGACATTTTTTCCAATCAGATCCTTAAACATAATGAATGTTTCCATCAGGAAGTCCTGTTGGCAAAAGAAAAACCACAGCCCATCAAGTCTTTTATCAATGGCAAAATGGATGAATGCAAATGTTTGCAACTGCATTGATTAATGACTCCATTGATCAGCAATCAATACACTGTAGCTCCTAAGAAGGCTCTCTAATTGTGTGGGTATATTCCAGTAACTGAATTATTTCTGACATCTCATCCATTCAGTTACAGAAGGAGGAATAATTCCACAGCAATGTTGATCTGGTTTAATTAAATCTGTCCTTACTGGTTTGAATTAAGCTGTGTTGGAGGGAGTTCTGGAGCACAAGCTGCCTTAAAGAGCAAAACCAGGATTAAAGGACTTGTTTCCAACTGTCTGAATGATGACAGTGCAACTGCCTTCTGCAGGGTCTTCTGGAAAGGTGGGAATTAGCTTCACTTTCCCAATTAGTCAAGTCTTTTCTGGTCCACCTTAAGGAGAGTTAAACAGAGGTAGTGGACATGCTGCCACAGACACATGGCTTTTTGTGCCAGCACTAAACTGCTCCCAACAAAACTCTATCACAGCCTTAAGACTTGGCCAAGGGAAGGCTGAATTGCAGCATACAAAGGGAAAGGAAAAAGAAGAGAAACCAGCAAAAAGAGGTAGCATCAAGACTATTGATCTCTATATTGTGGTCTCCACAGATAGAAATGCTGCCTGTGAGCATTTCAATGGCTTCTATTCTCTACAAAGGCAGCACATTAGCATTCAGAAATGAGAGGGACACAAAGAAGGTCACTTAAGAAACCAAGGTCACCTAAGAAGTCACCATCTAGCAAAGATCACCAGCAAAAAAAAAACCCCAAGCTATCTGTTGTGTTGAACAGCTTGCTCTAAGGAATTGGCAAGTAACACTGATGTAGAGAGGGAGAGAAATGGGCATTTGGTGCTGCCTCAGTGAAAATCCTGCAGGCATTATTAAACCAGAGCTTGATGGAAAGATTTGGACTTGACATCAGGCACCTTGAAGATCTGAATGAACTTACACCAGTGTTCAACCAACCAAGTGATGCTACAATGGCAGGGCTGGAAATACCCAAGCAAATAAAAGCCAACCAGGAACAACAAAATTAAACCCAGTTACAGCAGTAAACCCAAATGCAATGTCCTAGTGGTGTGAACAACTACTCCAGCACCACAAACATGGGCTTGCTTCTGTAGAGTTAAAAACTTGGTAGAAATTAGATTACCACTCTCCTCAGGAGAAAGAACACACTCCAAATTCAGGCCCATTCAACATAAAGATGGTTTTAAATCTGCCTTGAACCCACCTTTTCCTGAAATCCATCAGATTTGCCATCTTAGTGCCCTTCTCCCTCAGGCACAGCATCTCTACCTAACTTCTGCTGCAATCCTTTTCCCCTCATTCACTTGATGAACACCAGGAGAATTCCTGGAGCTGCTTGATTTTGATTTTAACTCCTTCAGCAACAAAATTCCTTGGCTACTCTAAAAAGCAATCCTAAAGCTAGATGCTGAGTGCTCTCTATAGACAATGCAGCCTTTTAGCTGCTGAAGTGGCAGAAATGAGTGTGTCCTGTAGGTGGCTATGTTGTCCAACAGATTACAACCACTTCCAACTGCACAGGGGGGGAAAAAAAAAAGATCCCCTCAGCATCCAAAATGAATTACAAACACCTTCTTGTGGGTTTTGATCTTGCTTTTACAGGAAGAACACAGCTCAAGGCTCTTCCCCAGCCAGGATTTAAATAAGCAGCACTTCTAAGTTGCAAAACAAAGAGCACAGGGACAGAAAAGCCTCAGCAGTTGCTGTGTCATGCTTCAGACACTTGCATAAGTTCTGGGTTCTTTTGCTCTGACTTTCTGGGCATTTTGGAGAAGTACCAGGACAGAGCTGTTCATTCTAAGGGCTTCAACAAAAACCCCAGGAAACAAAGCTACTGTCTCCCTGGTTTCATACTGAAAGTCTCTGGGGACAGGACTTGGACAGAGTTTTTAACATGGAGGGAACTATTTGCATGGCCAGCTGCTAAAGGAAGGCTAAAAGCATTTAATTAAAACTCCTAGAGGAGGAGAAAGAAGTAGATAAAGAAAACAGGATCAAAGAGATACAGCAAGAGCAAGAGAGGGGAAAATGCTTTTCCTTTTCATCTTCATTCACTCTTCTGGTTCCCTGGCACAGATTTAAAGAGTCATTAACCATGTTTTTACTCAATGCTCCAAATGCTATCCTCAGGCTCTCCTGAGTCAGCAACATCCACTCTGGATCCTCAGCAGGGGTGATGGGAATATATCCCCAGTGGCTGTGGCACTAGGTGTCCATAAGTCACTGCTGACAAATGCAGGATAATCTCCCCAAACAGAGCACAGTAACTTGAAATGACCTTTCAGAAGCAAGAGAGTGTAATTCTTTATGGACTGAGCTAATCCCCTAGCCAGGCTGACTTACAATAACGTCCTGCTTGGTTTTGAAAGTATTGATGTAATGGCTGTAATGGAAATCATCCATCTGCCTCAGGATGGCTGTCATGCAGGCCACAAAAATACCCTGGAACAGGAGAAACAAGAGATGGGATTATTTTCTTGTCCTCAGCACTGCAACTCCAAAGTGGGGCATATGCTTTCAGAGTCCCTGATCACAATCCTGCTTATCTATGTCCTGACCTCAGCCTGGGAGACTGTTTAGTTCCCTACCCAAACCAGTCAAGGCTTCCTAAATTTCAAGTATGAAGTCTGGGTATATGTTTCTTTCTCCCCAAGAAATACACAGCCTCCAAACTATGGAATATAAGCACATGAAGCACTTCATCATATCTTAAGGGTCTTTTCTAACCTAAATGATGCCAGGCTTTTCAGATTTACTCTGGCCAGCTGATTCTCCTGGCTGACAGACTGGTAACAATATGAACTTGACCTTCAAGTTATCAAAAATAAGATAATGTTATATACACCCAGATCTTGGTTCTTCCATCCTTCCATACATGAAGTAAATCTCACCAACATGCTTACACCTTCTAAGACACCACAGAGCAGTCAGAAAAGCCCCTTAGAGATGCCTCACCCTTCAGCATTTCATCCTATTCAGCAAAGGTGACCAAAAGAGCACTTTATTCAGCAAAGACTTCTCTCACTGCCTTAGAAACAGCACTGAAACCAAATTCTCTGTGCACAAGAGCCCCAAAGGAACTTGAAATCACAGCCAGCTGTGACTCAGTTCTGACTGCTGCTGGCAGAGGACAATTTGTGTCCTAATACCTGAACTCATCAAACCACCCAAAGCCATCTTTGAGTGGCACAGAAGCCCTGCAGGAAATGGAAGGATGACTTCATCAACCACTGCTACAGACTGAAATCTCCCAGGAGAATAAATTCCACCAGAAGAAATGGTAAAGCAATAACTGAAGCAAGGCAAAAGCTCTCACGATGTGTGGGGACTGTCTGCTCATCCCGATCACCGTGCGGTTGATTCTCCTCAGCAGCCGTTCCATGATCTGCTGGATGTGGACAGCAGTGGGCCCCTGGGGATTCAGGAAGGAAGAGCTGAGACACTTCTTCATGTATATTGCTCTAGAGAGTGTTCCCTGCGTGGGAGGATTGCCCTGACAGTGGTTAATTGTCAGAGGATGCGAAAAAGGAGATGTGAAACACACCAGCGATCGATTCAAATGCTGTAGCTATACACCTGGGGGAGAGCTAACATCTATCTGACCTCTAGCAGCTTCAGGAGCTCATCCATAGGCATATTCAGTTTAGGCATAGCTAAACTGAAGCTGGTGCTTTGATTTGGCTTTGTTTTCCCTCAGCAGCTCTTCAGATCCAGCTACTATTTACACAGTAACTTCGAATCCATTTCTGGGACTGTGTTCTCCTGCCTGAAGAATGATCCTTGTCCCTATGCCATAGCAGAGAAAACAAGAAACCAAATGCTTGTATGACTCCAAAATCAAGCCACCAAAAGAGCTGGGAATAACATTTTGGTCCCTAGAAAGGAAACCAATTGCTTATTGTTCTGTAGTGATAACCATTAACTCCACTCTGCCACGGCTCCTTTGTACACACAGCTACTTTATAGGCAAAGAGTTCCAAAGAACTCCACAGCAGCACAACACAACCTCTGTGAACATCAGAACTCTGCAGTGTTGAGAACATTTCTTTGCTGTAACCTCTCCAGAGAAGAATTAACCTTAATTTCCACCCTTGACAGTCCATGCTCACCACATCTTTCCGATCCAGGACTTCAAGAACACTGCTAAGCAGCTGTGAGCAGGCCTCGTGGTCAGGCTTGTTTGAATTGTCATCCAACTGGCCACTCAGCTGATCTATCAGCAGGGGCAGAAGTGCATCTCTGCATTCTGAAAAATCAAGCAGAGCACCACAGCTTGTTGGTCTGAGGAAGTTCTTCAGCATTCAGTCCACAGCAGTCCACGTTCAGTGCCCTGGGTGGCTACCACACAGCAGCTTTCTGCTCACAGCTTCACCTTGGTCACTAAAACATGCTTAAATTCAGTAGAGTTACCACTAACAAGACTGCAGAGAGTCATAAAGAACTTGTAATCTGCATCAAATAGCAGACTCTCCCCTTCTGCCTCTTTCCAAATCAACACTCTGCCTCAGGATCCTACAGCATGAGGCATTGGTTGAAGACCCAACAGGAAGGAAAGCTTTGACTGTTCCATGGCAAGGAATACTTCTGAAGATGGATTTAATGCTAGCCTACCACTGAGGACTGAGGTAAAGGACTAAGACACTCTGAGGGTGGTTAGACAGTGGAACAGGTTGCCCAGAGAGGCTGTGGAAGCCTCATCCCTGGAAGCTTTTAAGACAAGGCTTGATGGGGCTCTGGGCAACCTGATCTAGTGGATGGTGTCCCTGCCAGGCAGAGGGGTTGGAACTAGATGATCTTTAAGGTCCCTTCCAACTCTGACAATGCTAGGATTCTATGTTTCTTGTCAAGGCTGCCCAGCTCCATGCAGAATCCAGAGGCTTCCATTTGCTACTCACCAGCCTGCTTGAACAGATCACTCTCCACTATCTTGGTCATGCAGTTTAGCTTCTGCCGAACCAACTGGTTGTCAGGAATGCTCTGGATAAACTTGCTGAAGAGGACACTAGGGAGCAGAGCACAAAGCAAGCAGATGATCAGCATTTTTACACCAGCCTGCACTTAATAATGTCCTGCACCTGGGCAAGTCAAGCAGTTTTGTCACTGTGTGGCCACGTTTCATGCCAGGGGTCTCCAGGCAAGTGATCAGTGTCTTAAGTTGCTTGCAGAACACTCAGCACAGGACTTACACTGAAACCAAAGAAACTGCAGCCTGAAACCTCTTTAAATGAAGCTTGTACCCCCAAGACACACCAGATATGTCACAAAAGCTTACAAATAGGTAATTCCATCTGCCCTCCAGTGCCAGCATCATCACACTTCCATACAAAGTGAAGGCAGAAGCTTGCAAAGCTTCAGCAGACCACTGCTGCAGACAACAGCAAGAGTGCATCCTTCCTTCCAGATGCCCCTTTCAGCAAGAGTGATGACTCACTTCAACCCAAGATTCCATTAAATTAAATTCCATGGACATTTGTTGTCTGTCTACTGTCCATCAGCAAATTACTTGTGTCAGAACAAGGAGGCCTGGTTGGGAAGATCTGGGCACAGCTATGAACACCAAAGAACAGAAATCCACACAATGGGGTGAATTGTCATTCTCAGAGTGGCTGCTTTTAGTAGGAAGGTTTCCAATATCCTTCCCAAACTCCAAGCTGGGTTTAGAAGACAAACAAATTTAAGATGTTTACCTGAGCTCAACAGGGTCAAATACTAGTTTGACATCATTTATGATGCTTGGCAAGTACTTCAAAGCTGCACCCTGCAAGAAAAAAAAGCCAAAAGGACATGAAACACCCATGGAATCTGAGTTAAACTAGCCACTTCATGCTAAAAGGGTGTCAAGTCTCAACAACAATGCCCAGAGCTCACATGGCCAACCCACATTTTGTGAAGAGCCTGTAGAGAACTGGCTGAAGATCTAATTTATGCACCCAAAGAGCCTCCAGCAACCACACATCTGCAGTGCAGAGCCTAAAAGGTGACAGAGAAAGGACTCATGGCCAAGCTCTTTAGTTTTTACAAGCATCCTGCAGCTCCAGGGATTAAAGCTCCTTGGAGTCTGACATGAAAAGCACTAGTCAAACTGTCTCAGTGTTCTGCATACTTTAGCATGCCCATGGACATGACTAAGTTATCTAGGTAGAAGCACGACTTTCATAAATGCAGCATCCAGACAACCAGGTGCATCAGCAGCTAAAGGTCTCTCTGTGATATTACATGGCTCTGACTGCATGAGAATCAAAGCTGGGCTTTCCATCACCCAAGTGCCAACTAAAAGTTTGGAATCCTCCAGACAGAGAAAGGCAAGTTCACTAAAAGGAACTGAAGTAAAGACAGCAATCTAAAGGCCTCACTGCCTTTAGCAATTCAGCAGCCTCACTGCAGGGCTGCCCAGCTCCTTCTCAGAGCACAGACAGAAGGTTCATAATCCAGCTGACAGCAGAAAAGCAAGCAGTTCTAAAAGATAAAGACATGTTCAGAAACAGCTGGGTTTTTCCCTCCTTTCATGACTAGAATTGCATTCCAGGAGTTGAACACTTCAGTCTCCGCCACCCTCAGGCTTGGTGTGACTGCTTGAAGTGTCTCCCACACTGCAGTAGATGACATCTTCATGGGTTGTTAGCTTTCATCCTAGCAGGTGCTGGAAGCTTTTCAGCAAAGCCACAGCTCTCATCTTTAGTTGAGAAACTCTGGAGTTCCAACTATTCCTTTCCTGCCACACACAGTTCACTAGAACAGACATCCAGAGGTGGCGACTCATCTGCATGGGGTTTATGTGCCTCAAAGCTTGACCCTTTCTCTGCCCACCCTCCCCCAGCTCTACCAGTTGATGCAATAAAAGATATTAGCTCTTCCTGCACATCATGCCTACCTTAATCTTGACAGCCTCCTCCAAAGGCCTGTCCATGAGGACATTGAAGGAGAGGAACAGCCTGCGTATTGCATCATTAAATTCATCCCCATCTTCACTCTTCCCATAAAACCTCCAAAGAACAGAAAGAGCTAGTTACACATATAAATCCAGGCAGTTGAAACATGATTCTTATCTTGTGGAACAACATCTTAATGCAATCTCCTTCTACAAAGACATCAGTGTAAAAATGGCATCTGGGGTTCTGCAGGAATTTCTTGCCGAGATCTCTTGGAAGGGGAAAGCTGCACTTTGAAAACTGCATCAAATTCTGCTTGGGGTCCCAGAATCAAGCAGCTCATTGTGCATGGAACAAAAAAGCCAGAATAAAGATGAGGAAAGGATTCCAAACAGTCCCTGTAGATCTCTGAAAACATGTTTTCAGGCTATAGTAAAACCACTCTCATTGCCCACACCCCACCTGGACAATGCCTAGTCCACACCTCACCTAAACAAGTGACTAGGTGCATTTGTTTCCTAAAGTTTCTTAAAATAAGGAAGTCATCCCATGGTTTAATTTTTCTAATAACTAATGGGTTCCTTTTCAGCACTCCCATGTGCTGCTTACAGCATGCTAGAGCTGACCACAAGGATTCTCCTCTTCAAACTAGGTACTTCAGTTTTTACTCCAGCTGTAACCAAAGGGCAGAAAGCTACACCTCTTAGTAACTCAAGGACAGAGGTTAGGCTGAAGATTATCCCCTCCAGTGGTGTTGACTGAAAGCAACCCCACTGAGCTCCCAAAGGAGCCAGAAGGATGGCAGTGCCCTTGGGTCTCACCTCAGGTACAGTATTCGTGACTGAACAATGAACCTGAACAGGTACTTCAAGGCTTTCAGAGCAGCAAAGAGCAATTCTGTCTTGCTGGAGTCATCAGCATTCCCCACATAACAGTTCAGTACTTTGGTGAGTTTCCTTTGGAAATAAAAGAGAATAAATATAGACACAGTTCAGTTTCTAAGTCTAGCTTCCTTGTTCCAGAGAGGAACTACAGCCTAATAGATAACAGACACAGGTTCCTCTTCACAGCCTGTTTCCTCCTGAAACCTTTGGCTCCAGGGGATGCCAGATATTTGTAACCAAGTCAGGAATTCTCAGAGAAGTCTACAAACTTCTTGACTTGCTTTTCCTTTTGCCTAAAAGGAAGTGTCCAGGAAGCTGGAGAACCCCTTACTGCTGCAAGTGGCCTGACACCTTCCCCACCTGTTGGCATTCTGATACGCAGAGCACCAAGTCCTCCTGGAGCAACACCAAGTGCTCTGAAAACTGTGGACAGGGATTGCATAAACCCTTGTGAGTATCTGCTAGCTAGTCTCTGCCAGATCAGGATCTTGAGTGCTATGGCAGCTAATATTCACACCAGATTTCTGAGGAGTTTGTGTTCCTTCCCCAATCTCTACATCCCCAACTTACAGTGTTTTCCACTGCCTTCTGTACATACCCATAACCACCACCCCACCCTGCCCTGCTCATCTTCTCCTATGAGCCAACAAGGCCAAAACACTCCAAAGCTGTAAGATGTACATCAACTGCCTGCATGAAACCTGTCCTCAATAGGAGAGCAGGCTGAGAAACATCCAGATGTTTTTAGAACACAAGCAAAGGCAGAGAGGACTAACAGGTCAAGAGAGTCTGAATCACAGAGTCTGAGAGAGGACTTTCCATGATAGCAGTGTCTTTTCCTTACAGAAAGAGATTCCTACAATGGAAACTGTTGACAGGGTAGAAAGAGTTACTACAGGGTTTCTTTCTCTCCTGAAAGCAGAGAAGAATAGGGCAGAACACTCTGGTCTGGTCTGTGCTGCCTTTATCACACTAGCAGAGCTATCAAGCCATCAGTGAGACACAGCCTGTGCCCATCAGACACTGAACTCCAGCCTCTGGCTTGGTGGTTATCAATACTTACACATAGGCCAGGGTAGCACTGAAGTGCTTGTAAATATAAGTTTCAAGTACAGGGTTGAAATGCTGGAACTTGATGTCTCCAATCAAAGAAATAATAAATACCTGTCAAAAATGCAAAAGGAAACAGATGGACAGAGCTGCCAAACCTCTAACTCACTCCAACATGAACTCAGTCTCTAATTGCATGTCATTTATCTTGCTGGGTCATGGCTTTTGTTTGTATTTCTAATAGCATTAATGCAACAAGACAGTGTTACTCATTCTAACAGTGGTGTGTGCAACTACATCATTGCTCAGAGGGAAGGGAAAGTCCCAGTAGCCTTTGGATAGAACATCTTAAAGAGATAATGGGAGGTACTTCTCAAAGCAGCAGCAGTGATACAGGAAGCAGCACCACCCACATCTGTGATGCTGTCATAGCACAGGCTGAAGAGGCACAGAGCTGCTGAGGACCATTTGTCAGCTCATGCATGCTTTTCAAGTTAGAACTTGAGATCCTGAGGATTTATCCTCCTACCAGACACTCAGGCCTGTTACTACAAGGACATATGTTAGAGCCAGGACATCCTTTTCCCCTGTATTCACTCCTCTGACCCATGTCAGCTGGATACATCCAACTTTGTACCTCTTGTGTACCTCAAGTGTCCAGGACAGCTGCTGAGCAGCATGAAGCACACAGCTCTGTTAATGCACTGCCCACCAAAGCCAGTGCCTTTCACACAGATACTAAGCAGCTTCTCCAAAGACAGAGAAAACACCTTGGGAAGTCTTTGACTCAAGTCACTACAATCCTTCTGTGAAGGTTCTCTAAAGGTTCCTTACTGCCTAAGCTCTGGGCTGGGTTTCAGGGTGTATCCTAGTCCCACCACACAGCCACAAAGCCTCCACCATCATGACCCTGACTAAACCATCTCACTTAGTGTTTCAGATACCTCACATGGCTTTTCTCTTCTGGAAACTGCCTTAATGCAGGAAGTTATCTGCAGAAACCACTAGCAATTATGCAAATGTTTATTACCATTTTCACTGTGGTTACTGAAGAGCTCAATGCATAGCTCAGTCCTAGCTCCTGAAAATGCCTTCAAAAGGGTTTAAATCTCATTTATTTCTCAGAGTAAAAGACCAACCATTCATCTAAAAGGAAGCACTAGGAACAGGCTGAAAATGTGGCTGAAAAACAAGACTCTCTCACCAGGGCATCAAACACAAGGAAGTCATAGGTCTCATTTTCTGACATTTCCATCATGATGTTGAACAGGGCATCAAGGGTGTCCTGCAAAAACTAGAGGGAGAGAAAAACCACTGAAGGAGTGGGAAAAGACAACTACTTCTGGAATCCTGCCCAAGAGCCTGCTCTTTTGGATGTTCCTCCCCTTCCAGCCTAGCCCAATTGATCTGCAAAAGCTGTCCATGACTGAACATTTCCAAGGGGATCTTAGTCCTGTGTTCATTCACCTGTTGGTCACCATCATGCTATCCTCCCTCACTCTAGCAAGGAAGATCCTCCCAGCTCTGAAAGGTCCCCACTTTCCTGTTCTGTTGCCTTTTTATCTAGAAAGAGACTGACTGAATCCACTTCACTCTATCCACCTATTTCAAAGCTGCACTGGGCCAAAACAACCACAGCCACTGTACTAAGGAATGACATGTTACCTGAAGTCTGGTTTGCAATGTCACAGCACTGCATTTACTTGTTCAGCAGTTCCAGTACAACCATCACCTTGCATCATCCCAAGAGATCCACACTGGCAGCCACAGGAAGCCTAACTTCCTAAATCCTTCAGCAGACTTGTTTTTCTGTGGTGCTTCCCCACACTGCAGCTCTATTCCCCACAGTACTTTGACCTCTTTGGGCTTCTCTGCATCCTGTTCCTTGATCCCCAGCAAGCTCCTATTCACAACAGGGAGCAGAGCCACTACTGAAAATCAGAAGACAGGCTTTGAATGTATCTTCTCTGTTGAAGATGGAGAGGAAAGCACATTCACTGCTACCTCCCTGATCCTGGTAACATTTAGCTTCTGTAATTCTGGTGAATTCCACTACTAAGAGCTCTTGGGGCAAGGTCTAACTTTTGTTTTCCTGTTGCTCAACAGCTCTCCTAGCCTATACAGAGAACTTTTGGGTCTAACACAATTACAACCCCTTCAAGGTCAACACCAAGTACCCACAGAAGCATCTGCACAACAAGGAGACTCAAATCTCTAGGCATACCTTCACAATTTCTCCTCCTTCCACCTCCATCAGCTTCCTCAGGTTGTGAGCTATGTTCTGGGAGTTGGAACGCCAGTTCAGCAGACCCAGCAGGTCAACTAGCAAGGACAGAACATCCCAATTAGCAGCAGACCACAACATCCCAGCCAACTTCATGGCTGCAAACCAATCCAGACCAAGTAGCAGAGGCTATTTTTAGACTTGGCTGACAAGGAAAAGTCACACTGATGTATAGATTATTACCTTGAGATGCTTCTTTTGTCTTGGCAAGGAGGTTAGGTTTTGCTGTGCAACCTTGGTGCAAGGTGGCAACACAAGGCATTTGGGAGCCAGCTCTGCAGGCTTCTCCTTCACTCAACAGAAGGTAGCTCAAGCTAGGAATTTTATGAGTGCAACCTTTTCTTACTAATGCTGGTGTTTACTTTAGAGCAGCCTCTTGGAGATGGTTCTTAAAAGTTAAAATTGAAGCCTCTTGGACAAGTGCCACTAAGCTGCAGAGCTGCTTACAGCTTTTCGACATCCCAGGACCTCTAGTTACCAGCTACAGTTGAGGCTTTTAAAGGAGTCTGTGGCAGGTTTCACACCCATCTTCCATATGAATGAAATGCACATATCATCTCTGTGCTGAAACTCAATGCATTGACTACCTTCAGATACAAAACCACCTGTGAAAGTTAACAGCCTTGACCAAAAAATGCCAGCTGCAGAAACAGGTTACATGCAGGAGGGCAGAAAAGCACAAATGTCCTTGGCCTCCACACCAGACAGGATAATGAAAGTCAGATTTCAGCCCTTGTGCACGTGGATCTACCAGTAGGGAACTGAACTCAAGCCCAAATTTGGAGCAGAACAGCTCATGGCCATCTCCCAGCAACCACACAGCCACACTTTCATGGAGCCACAGCTGCTGTCATCTTCACATGCAACAGTCTAAGTCTGTTTTATCAAGAGGCTTCCAGAGCTACTGGAAATCTCCCATCATTTCCCAGAAGACACTATATTCTTTCCCATATATGCATCATTCTCCATGCTGACCACTTTGGCAGCATGCAAAGCAGAGTTAATGCATAACAGCATCCTGGAGAGGTCACTCCTCATTACTGCATTCTTAGCAGGCAGAGGAAAGAAGATAATTAACCATTTCTAACTCTGAGAACAGACACACACACTGTGTCAGACAGCTGCCATTTCCATCCCTACTGACAAGCCTGTGTGATTTTTGGATAAAACATCCATGTGATATGGTCTCTAGTGGCTTCAGAAGCATCTTTATAGCTTGTACTGGCAACATGATGCCAGCAGTGCTGGGACTGGGCTGCCACTGGCACATGAAACAGCAAGGTTAAAGCTGAAGCACTAACCCCACACATACTGCATCAGGTTCCTCCCAACATACAACATGATGCTGCCAGGCTGCTCATGCCAGACCTACCATTCTGGGTGAGTTTGGTGGAGCAGATCAAAGTGGCAATCTGGAAGCTGTCTTTGGTACTGTCTTTAGTAGGTGTGAAGTTGGTTAGGTGGTGAAGGTTTTTCCCTGTGGGAGTCTCCTTCTCCTCTACCTCCGTTTTGGTACAAGGAAGAGTTAAATAGCTTTTAGCATCTTCCATTTTCTTGTTATCACCCTGTTGGTTGAACACAGCAGAGACAAGGGTTATCCCACACTCAGCACCCTTCATCTGACCCTTGGCAGCTCTGCTCTGCAGACACATTTCAACACAGTGCCAGCCAAGGAGGCCTTAAACACCTTTCCCTGTCCACAGCTGTTTATTCACAGTGTTTGGCCTCTAACTGTAGGGAACAGAAGCTTCCCCTACTGCCAGTGAACTAAGCTATCTCCAGAGTGATTCAAGCCACAGAGTTTAGGAAGGGTTTTTTTCCCCTCCCATTCTCACTCTGTAGCTTTCTACTGCAATGCATTAACTGTGATTAAAAGCACCAGATCTCCCTCCCCATCACACACAGATCCTCCAAAGCAGGTGTTCCCCAGACCTGTCTGCCACACAGACCACATCAGGTGGCTGATGTTAGAGGAAATAACAGACACACACAAGGGTGTAGCAGACTTCTAGACTTGCAGTCAGAAAATCCACCAGTGAAAGCACAGCTGAGGGTGACTTATTACACTATATATATATACACATACTGTCCTTGGGGGAAAAACAAACAAACAAAAAGCCAACCCAAACCAAAAAAACCACCCCCAAAAAACCCCAGTCAGCCATGAGAGTTGTTTTAATTAGTTAAAAACCAGGGAAGACTTGCAAATGCCCAAGCTACCTTGTAAACAATCAAATTGTGTTTGCCATCTTGCAGGGTTGTTCCATCTGCATTCATCAACTTCACGAAGCTCATGCCAAAAGCTCTCTCAGACTTATCCCTAGCTGCAAAGAGGAAAAATACTGATGAGGAATTGTCTTCTTTCTGCCCATGCTACCTATAATGCAGCTAACTCTGTGCAGCTGCTTCTTTCTTGAATCACATCACAGGAGAATGTGATGGGAGCTAGCAAACTCTGACCCACAGCAGAGCTCTCCTCCCTTCCCTCTCAGCTCAAGGTACTCAGAAGGTATCTGCTACCACAAGGAAGAATGTCCTCTCTGAAGCATCTCTCATCACCCATTTCTAGCAGTTAATTGTGTTGCTAGGTGGACATATAGAACTGTAGAGATGTTTTGGTGGGGATTGTGCAAATCTGCTTGGGAGGGGTGGATGTGGAAGCATGTCACTGCATCTCCCAGGTACCACAAGAGAATTTTTGGGGGGACTCTTTCAAGGGTTTAAACTCCCATTATTGATCTTGTTTCAGGGCTCTCCAGTCATTTGATGAAACTTATAGCTCTAACCTTCTCATTAGCCTTTCATTAACCTAATTAGAAATCTTTCTATAGGAATTACAGTATGTTAGGGGCTGGAAGGGACCTCTGGAGTCCAACCCCCCTGGCACAGCAGGGTCACCTCCAGCAGGGTGCCCAGGATCACTTCCAGGTGAGTTTGGAATGTCTCCAGAGATGAAGACTCCACAACCTCTCTGGGCAGCCTGGGCCAGGGCTCTGCACCCTCAAAGGGAAGAAGTTCCTCCTGCTGTTCAGCTGGAACTTCCTCTGTCCCAGTCTGTGCCTGTTCCCTCTTGTCCTGTCCCTGGGCAGCACTGCCCAAAGCCTGGCCCCAGCCTCCTGCCCCCCACCCCTTAAGTACTGCTCAGCATTGAGAAGATAAGGAAGACCATTAGAAGCCCACCAGCCCTTGCACTGAATTTTCTGAAGACCCTGACAAATTAAGGCCACCACCACAACCCTGAGAAGCCAAAGCAGCCAAAATAAGCCCTGAAGATTGTCTTTCAAGGTGGCTAACACGTTGCTCCCTATGCAATTCCAGTTTTAGACCGAAACCAACACCAAACCTTTCTTAGGGATGCAAAAGAGTCTGAATTATTGTCCTTCACTTGCAAGAAAATCCACAATGCTGGAAATAAGCTGAAATGCAAGTGCTACACCTTTGGTAGCTACTCAGAGTATCTCCATGTGGGTAGGAAGGGAACTGCCCTACTTTCTGATACTCACATTCCTGAGAGGAGCGATGCCGGAAAGTGAACCTGAGGTGACAACGACTGACCTCCTCTATTGCAATGGATACCTGCAATCAACAAGGCAGCTCAGGCACGCTCTCTCCAGTCAATTTACAGGCCATTCTGTTACTGGGTTTAGATCAGGGCTGGTTTCTACACCAAGGAAGCAGGACTGTAAACTCCAGGCTCCTACCTTTACAGTTTCGTACCAGCACGGTTGCTTGACTTGGTAGTAAACAACAGACTTGTATTCAGAGACACCTTCATAACCAGCACCAGGATGGATAGCTTTCTTTGGACAAAAAGACAAGGGGAGGGGGGAGAAAAGACAAGGTAAGGTCTAGAATGAAAGCAAGAAGTATCTTGAGTCAGAAAGTTTCAGAACACAGAGCTTGTCAGGGTTATTAATGCCTCACAGTCAGGGGACCTCAATGCACATCACCTCTCTGAAAGCATTAACCTAATGAGAAGTCTTCCTATAGAAATCAGAACATCCCATGGCCCAGAGCTGGCAAAGAGCAGCCTCCTGACCTCCTGCAAAGGCCATCATACCTCTTGGAGATTTCCATCTTCATCATGTACAGACATGGTGACTTCTACATTCTTGGGAGTCTTCTTCTTCCCCTTGTCAAACTCCCCTTGTACCAGGGTGACATAGATATCGTTTCGAACATCACCTAAAATCCAGAGGGAGTTCAGGAGTTGTTATCTCACACAGAGAGTTTTGAGGGTTAACATTTAACATCTTGGGATACCATGTTCTCTTTATCTTCTTCTTGGTCTTTACTGATCCCAGCTACTTCCTGACACTCATCAGCAAACCATTTCATCTTCATCTCCAAGTATACAAGACCTTTTGCAAAGTTCCACTCTCCTTTTTTACAAACCTGCCTTTATTTTACTTCTTTTGAACCCACCAAGCTCTTTAGGGCTAAACCCACTTGGAATGGATTCAGAAAAATCAAAGTCCCACCTACAGGAAACCAAAATATCTCTGACTAAACAGACACTTCCTTCCAAAAAGCACAGACATTATCATGGTTCAGTATGAGAAAGGAAGCTCAAGCTTTCACTTCTTTGACAACAACAACAAAAAGCTGGAAATACCAAGGAAAATGAAACCAAGTTCTCAGATAGCTTTAAAATATTAAATGACTCCAGAATTTCAACTGGCTCCTTCACTCCATGGCAGTGTAGATGCAGCCTGGACCTACCAGGGAGGATGATCTCAGGGAATCCCATTTTCCGAGCCACAGCAGTTGATCTGTCTACAAGGTGGGAAAAGTCCTTTTGGACCTGGGCAAGGTCACCAGGAAGCAGCTTCAGAGAGACCCAGAGACCTAGGAGAAGAAAGGTGACACTTGTTTACTGAAAAAAAAAGTATGAAACCATGAAATCTAAGGCTATGCTTAACAGAAAACTTGCTTCCTGTGATTTCCATGCAACAATGCCTTAAATATCCCAAGCTGGTTCTCACTTGCCCAGCTCCCACCTCCCTAATGCTAAACAAGGCCTCACTGAGCAAGATTCTCTGAAGTGAAATACAACCTTTCTGCTGTGAATGCACTAGTGTACCTGAGGAAAGCCCAGACACATCAGCCAGAGCAGCATCCTCCTGAATAATGCAGTTTAAAGCCAAAGCCATTTAGAATATGCCATCAGCCATGCTCACTTAAAAGCAATTTACATCCATATCAAGAGTTTTATCTTAATATTCCATGGCTAGGAAGGGAGAGAAGGTCTTTGAATACAAGAACAGTTCCTGGTTTGATCCTTTTTACTTCCCACTGTGCTGAGGTGACAACCAACACACAGACCCTGTGTTTGGCTCAGTGAAGGCAGCCAACTCCAGCAAGCTTTGATCTCTGGACTTTCACAAGTCATTTCTTTTCCTTTGCAAGCAAGGGGAATCCTCCTCTGCTCCAGGTTTTTACATCAGCCTCCCTCCTGCCTGCTGTACCTTGCCCTTTATGATTCACTTCCTTTGCAGCAATGACTTTGTTGAAGACAGAAGTGAGAGGCTCATTCTCTCCAATCACATGGGAGGTGATCAGTGGGGACATGATTAGCTGTCGCTGTCTGATGTAGGTTTCCATGGCAATCCTGAGGAGAACAACAACAGAGATTGGGAAGCAGGCAGACTGACACCAAAGGTGTGCTGCAAGAAGAGAGTTGGCCAACAGCTGACTGCTTTCCAAAGACCTTTCTTTCTTTCTTTCTTTCTTTCTTTGGGTGTTTTTAAGTATTTCAGGGGAAATTTTGTTTCTTCTTCACCTGCACAAAGCCAAGGGAACTACCTTTACATTCTCATGCTAGGAAATACAGCACAGAGCTAGCTCAAGCCTGGGATAAGGAACACTGACCTAAAGGTTCTGTCACTACATTTGTATCACAGAATGTCCTGAGTTGGAAGGGACTCACCACCAGGATCATCCAGTCCAACTCCTGTCCAGGCACAGGACAAGCCCAAAGTCACCCCAGGTGTCTGAGAGCATTGTCCAGAGGCTGCTGGAACTCCAGGAGAGTTGGTGCCATGACTGCATCCCTGGGGAGCCTGTTCCAGTGCTCCACCACCCTCTGGGTGAAGAACCTTGTCCTAAGATCTAACCTGCCCCTCCCCTGGCACAGCTTCATGCCACTCCCCTAGGTCCTGTTGCTGGTCACCAGAGAGCAGAGATCAGCTCCTGCCCCTCCTCCATCTCTGCTGAGGGAGTTCTAAACTGTGATGAGGTCTCTCCTCAGTCTCCTCTTCTCCAGGCTGAACAGACCAAGTGATTTCAGCCCTTCCTCATATGGCTTCCCCTCAGGATTCCATACTGAAATAGTGGCCTTCAGGACAACCACATGAGAACAAGTCCAGCTATGGGCTGCTATGCAGGAACAGCTCAGGACACACAGGTTTGTACTCCCATCAGATGAGCTGAGCCCTCCCTGTCTTCAGGTGTGTCTCAGAGCTGTCCCTAAGAGACTACATAGATTAACTAGTGGTAAATTAACATAACTAATGACTACTGGGAGATCACAGGGATGATGAACCTATCCCTAGTCACAAACACCTGGACTGAGCTTTGGATCTTGAACCTGACTTCACTCCTGTACCCACACCACCAATACTGAACCAAAGCATGTACAAACTGGTGTCCCCACAGGCTCCCATCCTTGTGTCCAGATTTGGATCTACACTCAGCCTCATCAGAAGAAAAGTAGGGGGGAAAAAGAAAGGTATCAGACTAGTATCATTCTGCAAAGGAAAATACATCCTTCTTTGCAGCCTTTCAGGTCATGAAAGGGTCAGGGGAAAAACCCAACAAAAGCCCAGAGAATTTCCCCTGAAAATACCCTGTGATAAGATATGGCTCCAGCAAGTGGGCTGTCATCTTTAGGACTGTATCAACAAGGCTGAGTCTACCCAAACCAGCTTCATTTGAGTCACTGTAAGGTGCCAAAAAAGGGAGCAGGCAGAGCACACAAGTCTCAATAGCAGTACAAAACAGACTGGGGTTTGAATTTCTTTCCCAGGAAGAGGGAGAAATCCCTTTCCTCTTGTCCTCTGACTCAACCCTTGCAGGATAATCTGGGAAGCTGGGAGGCAGCCCATCCAGAGGGCACCCCACAACAGTGACAAGGAGGAGTTGTGTTCTCTGGGCTGAGCAGTGCTGCTCTGAGAAGGTTTGAATGTCTGAAACCCTTGCCTCTGGATCTCCTAATGGTTCTGAAGGTCACATCCCCCAGAGCTCCCCACCTTATTTTGCAGTGGGCTGCTCTTTCCTCCCTCAGATGATTAGGGTTACCTGGCAATTCCAGCTGCAGTGCCAAAGCTCCCTTCACAGTTTAGCCTCTCATCCAGACATGGAAACCAAGGGGAGCAAAGGCTTCACAGAGCTGACTGCTGCCATAAGCTAATCTATTTGTAGAGACCTTGGTACACTGCCAGGCTCCCATCCAAATGTGTCCTTCTCCAAAGGACAATTGCTCTGCATAAGCCAGACATGTGCTGAGCTCTGGAGGCTAGTACTTACTGCTGAAATGGAATGAAATGTTGCTTTTCCTCATCGTCCACCTTTCCATGGATGATGTCAGTTATGTCCATCACTGCAACAACACAAGTTCATCACACACCTTTGCCAAGCTGCTAAAGAACACAGAGAGCTTTTCCCCTGTCACAATGGAAACAATTGCTGCTTTTGGGCCAGGGCCACTCATGACAGCACCACTCACATCTTAACTTTTAAAAGCCACCTTTTGAGTGGTGTTTGAGCCTCCAGTGGTGAATGTGAATGTAGTCCTGGGACCCAGGCATTGCAAGGCCAAAGTGACACTGAGATGTCAAATGCTGATTGTTTGGAAACTGGTTTCCACCATAAATTTCAAGCAAGACTCTTTACAGGAGAGCACAGGAATTGGATGCCTCCTTCAGCAAGGCTCCTTTAAAAACTTCAGCTTCATGCTATTAGTCATGAGGCCAGAGATGCAGACCCCAAGAGGCTTTGCTGACCTGGAAGATGTTATTTCCCCAACTCTAGCCATGAGGCTGTGCTGTTTTCTCCACTGATTGACTCTGTCCTACCTGCCACACCAAAGGGCCTCCTGAGTCCACAGGTATGTTTCTTCCCATCTTTCAGCTCCATGTGCCCCACCCTCACGATCTGACACACCAAGCTGATCCTTGGCCTGATCAAGTCAGAGCTGCTTAAATCCTAGAAATTAGTTTAAAGAAATAAGAACAGTTCAATCAATCTCTTTTATGCAGGAAAGAGAAGGCAACAGAGGGAGGAAGACTACTGTGTTAGATTGGACACACACATAAAAGCAAATCTATTTTGAAGAAAGTAAAACCTGCTCCCTTTAAGCCCTAGGGGGGGAAAAAACACCACCAAAAAAACCCCCAAACCCTATAAAAACACTAGCAATTTCCACACATCCCATTCCTGGGATAACACATCCCAGCAACAGTACTGAAGAGAGTAAATGATGTTCATTGCTGACCATGCAGTTAGTTTCTGTCACCTTTGCCACCTCTCAGCCATTCATGTGCAATTCTCCTATTAGCATCCTGTTGCAAATAAACTTCAGCACAGAAAAGGATCCAAGTAATGAACTGAGACCCAAAAAACTGTGATCTCAAGCCTAGATCTTCAGTACAGTTAGGCTCCAGGAGAGAAACACTTAGTAGCATTTTGAGACAGGCACGGGTGAGCTGCATGGGGAGAGGGAAAGAACCCAAAACTCTCCAGCATGGGGAAGAATTTCCAGGATGTCAACAGATCAATACAATAAATACACCATAATATAAGTAAATAAATACAATAACTCACTGTAAAGACTGCTTGAAGGTTATTTAGCTTCTCAATTTCCTTAGGCATCCCATTGCTGCCCCAACGAACCAGGTAATTTTCACTGCAAAGAAAGGAAGAAAAAAACCCATATCATTCCAGAATTCAACAGCTGCCATTCCCACTGCTTGGAAAAGACCTCAAAACATTTTCTTCTTTCAGGAATATTGGAAGAGTTCTGTCCAAATCTTCATTCCTGAAGTGATTCTGAAGTGACTCAAGTCAGCGAAGGCAGAAGGCAGCGCTCACAGTCACCTCCCTTCCCAACTCTGGCTGTGTGTCCACACCTCAGAACTTTAGTGCTGGAGGCAGAGGGTGCCTGACACACACAGGCTTCCTTGAGAAAGTTCTTCATACCTTCCCTTACTGCTACACATCATCCAACTCTTAGATGGGACTTGACAGCAAACATCATGCCTATTTCAGAGGAAACAATCAATCAAATGCATCATCCAGGGACCAGAGCACGAAGGCTAAGAAGATAAGCTGGGATTTGGACTAATGGATCACAAAAAGCCCAGCTGTAAGAAGAGGAGTCCATGGGCAGTCTAAATAACTCCCAAAGCACCACTGGGGCAGCACCAAGAGAACTGAAACACTTCTCTGCTGGATCTTCCTTTCTAACTTCTATTGGCTTCTTTAGAATGAGCACGGTGCTGGCTGAATTGCTGGTGCACCTATAAAAACCAACCCCTACCTGATGAATTTGGAGAGATCAGGGTCATAGAGGCTCATGAACAGCTCTGCATCTTCTCCAATATTGCAGACAAAATTCTTGAAGTTTACATAGAGGCTGTATGTGTGGGTGGTGTTGAAGATTGGCTGCCCTCGGAGGTCCAAATTCTGCTGCATGGACTGCAAGGGAGGAGAGCAGAACTTACTGCTGCTGCCAACGTAGCACAACATCCTTCAGAGTGGGTACTGGCAACTTGAAGAGGACAAAACCAGCAACAAGAGATCTACCTTCTCCTCTTGGATCCTTTCATCAATCCTTTTGGATGCAGTTTCATGGGACTTGAAGAGAGAGATTGTGCTGGTTTCATCTGGGTCCAAGATGTTCCCGTTGTCATCTCGTACCACCAGGTCCAAACCTAGGATCCTGAACAGCAGGCAAGCCAGAAGACAAAAGAAATGACACAACACATAAGCAGCAACATGACACAGCTCAAACTGTACCAGGCAGGCAGTGCACATCAACTCCATTTCCTGTAGTAATCACATTGCTGCTCTTCCTATCTCTACACACTCACCCCTCATCTTCCCATCAAAGGGAAAAAGAATTAGTCAGGTAACTTAATTCTAAGAGGACATCTCATCTGTTCTTGCTTCAAGGTCTTCCTATAAAACCACACTATGGGTATCTGTCAAACTTATGGATTATGGCTGTTTATTATTCTTTGCCATAAGCTTTCTCATTAATTGACTTATTTGACCTGAATCGAGTCTGACAGGCAGGTAAATGAGTTCTGGAGACTACCCCTGTTCTGTACAAACCAGTGAAAGCTGGAGTTTTGGTGGTCTATAAAATGGTATTACTCAGTTGCTGATAAAGCAGTTTATTTCATCACCAACATCCAAATCCTGGCTCCAGCCAGTCAGGCACAAATTGTGCTCCATCCATGGATCCAAACCCTGGCTCCAGGCAGTCAGGCACAAATTGTGCTCCATGGACCCAAATCTTGCTCCATGGATCCAAACCCTGGCTCCAGCCAGTCAGGCACAAATTGTGCTCCATGGACCCAAATCTTGCTCCATGGATCCAAACCCTGGCTCCAGGCAGTCAGGCACAAATTGTGCTCCATGGACCCAAATCTTGCTCCATGGATGCAAACCCTGGCTCCAGTCAGTCAGGCACAGGTTGTGCTCCATGCCCATGCCACCGTGTGCCAGCATTTAGGCAGCATTAAGACAGGGAAGGTTTCCTGCCAAGTCAAAGAGATTGCTGGCATATGAAGAACCAACTGCTCCTGCCCACCTGCCAGGCTACTCAGAGTATGATGGGGAGTCAAAGCTGCACCTATCCCCTTTCCATGGAAAAATGCAAGCCTAATTCAGTGTTCCCCTGGCATGGTCATTTACTCTGTTTTGTGTTATTAGCCATCTAGAGCCTTGACTGGGATTTGGGATTCTCCCTTCTCCTGGAGGCATAGTTTGGAGTTTACCTGTTGCCATAGTCAATCTTAGCTGTGACTTTCTTCTTCAGCTCAGCTAGCTCATCCTTGGGAAGGGTTCCAGAGAGGATCTGTGACCTCCACTCAATCAGGCTGTAGGTCATCTGTTGGACATGTCGAAACTGTGTTGTCTTGTTATCCTACAAGAAGAAAGGGACAATTTTAAGCTAGTGACAGCCTGAAAATGCTAAGCTCAGGAAGCCTTGTGAGATCTACTCAACTGACCCTGGCACACAAGTTGCATGGAACTAAAACCTGAGAAATTGGCACTAAATGACACTACAAGATTAGACCCATGGAACCAATTCTCCAGTCTTTTGTCCTGCCAAGGTTTAGGTGTCTCAAGATTTGGAGTCTGCCCCTTTTCCTCAGGATATAATTTCAGATAAACCTCACAGACAAAAAAACCCCAGACTTGTGGTGTTTTCCAGCACTTCAAAACTTCTATGGATGGTTGCTCTTCAGAGCACCCAATTGCATCTACCTTTGACCAGAATAATGCAGTGCAGTCTTGATTCATCCCATGCTTCTAAGCACCACCCCAGCAGTAGCTACTGGGAATCTCCCATGCCAGAGGTTGTGTCAAAAGGCAATAAAAAGATCCCATGACTGGATTCCCAGGCACCACCTCCCCAATCTACTCCCTCATGTTCCTGCACTCACTGCATTTTCAGCTTTTGCTATCAATGCAGCACCTGTGATTACAGAGCACTGCCTGAACAGGACATCAAAAGCTGCTTTGTGAAGAGTGTCCTCCTGTCATTATCATCTTTAATTAATGAAAATACTTCTCAGGCTATTGCCTGGTTCCACCCTAATAGAATTAGTCACACACTTATACACCTCTTTCCTGTAGTCCCAGCCTCCAAGGCTAACACTACCATTCAAAACTAGATAGCTATGTGGTGACCTACAAAAACTTGCAGCACTAAGTGCTCAGAGAAGTCCTGAAGCCTTCAAAAGGGGCAGCTACACCATTTACACCATTCAAAAGGGAAGCCAGGCCTCAGCCTCTCTTTACCACTGCACATTCAGCCACTTACTAGAATAGGAATTGGGGAGGGAATGTTTAGGAGGTCAGGGAGTGAAAGGACTAGGGGGAATGGATGCAAACTAGAGGAGGGGAGATTTAGGTTGGATCTCAGGAGGAAGTTCTTCCCTGTGAGGGTGGGGAGACACTGGCACAGGTTGCCCAGAGAGGTTGTGGAAGCCTCATCCATCCCTGGAAGCTTTGAAGGCCAGGCTGGCTGGGGCTGTGGGCAAGCTGCTCTAGTGGGAGGTGTCCCTGGCAGGCAGGGGGCTTGGAACTAGCTGATCTTTCAGCTCCCTTCCAACTCTGACCATTCCAGGATTCTACTTGCAAGTGTCAAGTGCAGCTTGTCTTCAGAGGGAGGTGCCACAAAGCAAAGGACATTAAACTTTAATCCACTGAGACAAAGTTGATGGTTATGCAGCTCCAACATGACTGCCAAAAGGTTTCTGACTACATCCCCCCCAGCAGCTCGTGGGAACTGGCCAGTACTGCTGGTACACTCAGGCAGCAGCTGACTAGGGTCAGTTCTACTCTGTCAAAGCTGTTAATGTTTAACTGTGAGCCCCAACTGCTCCTACACAGCAGACAGAGAGAGAGAGAGAGACTCATTTCAATTATTCTTATCTTCTGGGCTCTGCAAAGAACAAGAGTGATATAAACCACTCCTAATTTGCCCCCTGAGAATACACATCTAGCAGAAGTCATAAACAGCCATCTTCCTTTGGGTTTGGGCAAACATGAAGGGGCTGACAGAGGCTAGATCAGTCTCTCAGTTCCTATAGGAAAGACATTAGAGACTCATTTAGTAAATAAAGAAAAAAGAATGTCCTTAACTTGTGTAAAAAAAACTGGAAAGAGAAGGCAACTTGTGTTAGCTCTCAGGGAAACACAGAGCAGATCTCAAGCTGACAGCTAAAGCTGAGTTATCTCCACAGCTGCTGACATGAGCTAACTCCTCTCAACTAAATGAAGTTAAAAACTCTCATTTTTATAGTTATTTTGCAGTGGAGATATTCCTCCTGGAGTAATGCTTGCTGAGAAACCCAGGAATTACAGAAGTGAAATGAAATGCTGCCAGATTAACAAAGGCCCTGTATTTCTTTTTACCCCAAACACCTCCTACCTCTCTTAGCTTCTTTTTTTTCCCTTCCCCTTTTTATGCATACTGCAGGGGAAAGCAAAATAAACTCCAATCCATTTCCAACCACAACATTTTCCAAGACTATTTTAAGGTTTCTATTAGGAACAGGAAAGATCTCTGCTCTTCAGAACAAAATAGATTCTGAGGATAGGATGCTAAAGTTATTCAGAAAAAGAACAAACCCAGCAAGGAAGAAAATTCTCTCTTCACACACTAATAGCATCACAGAAGGCTTCTCATTAAATGAAGAGGGTGGAACAGATTCTTGTGGTTTTCTGGCACACAAACAGAATGTACTTGTGGCCTGGTGAAATTTTCAATAGGCAAGCTTGCTCTGACAATGGCTGCAGCCAATTTAAAACCCTCCTCTCATTAATTAAAGCCTCAGAGCACACACTGCACAGGCTGAACTCACTGCTGACAGAAGAAAAATCAAGTTTGACTCTCTTTGAGGTGTTTTAATTGCCTTAAAAGAAAGCAATTAATTGTGAAGCCCAGTCAAGAGTGCAGCTACCCCAGTAAAGTCACCAAATCCATGCATTACTTTGGCTTCTGACTTTCTTGGGATGCCCATGATATGCTCAGGCTACTACACACATTTAGCAGATGAGAGGTCACTCCCCTGCCCTACTGAGAACTAAATATATCATGGGACTTCTGACAAGTCATCTCTTCCCCCACCATGGCCCTAATTCTTTCCCCAACCCTTGTCTGTCTTGGCTCTGTGAGCTGTAGGCACTCTGGGGTGAGGATCAACCCTGCCATGAAGCATCTACACCACCAGAAGGAAAAAGGAGCTCACACTTGCTAAAGGTTCTGTTCAAAACAACAGGATGGTTTCTCACACACCTGATGCATTTGCCCTCACACAGGCCAGGCACAACAGGCAAAGCAGGAACCCTTGCTTCAGTAGTGAGCTGGGACTCACACACCCAGCTCCAACCACCTGGCATGATGCTGAGTGTGACCTGTGCCAGGCAATGCTTCAGCAGTGCTGTGTCACCACACCACTGCTCAGGTCCAGACTAAACCCCAGTTCTGTCAGTGACCAGCCAGCCCCTTCAGTGGAGAGCAGAACATTTTGAGCCTCTCAAGATGGATTTCACAATCATGGTAGCTTTACAGCTCTGCACAAAGCTCTGTTCCAAGTCTTCAAGGGCCCTGCAGAAAAGCTCACCTCACCTGAGCCCTTGGGACAAAATGCCAACCACTGAAGACAACTTACCACATACAGCTTGTGCCAGATAACTGCCCACTCCCTCAGGGTAGAGGTGAGCTCTTGTCCAAGGGGCAATTCACTTGGAATCACAGTTTCATGTTGCCTAGAGTCAAAAGGAGACAACAGGGGAAAAGGTGTCACACTCCAGATTAAAGCTATTAGTAAAACATCCTTTTTTTGATCAATAAGTGGGAATTTCAGGGGGCTTGATCTTCACACACAATGCCCAGGCTCTTAAGTTGGTTCTCCACCACATGCATGCACATTTATTACCCATTTTTAATGTAAATATGCTTTTAGCTCCTTTCAGCCTTGCTCCTCTCACTGGATTCATTCCAGAAACATGCTGAAGAGAGAGAAACTAAGCTGGGAGGAATCACCACTTGCAATGGTAACTTGGCCACAGTTCTTTCCAAGTACTCTCTTCCTTTGCAACTGCTGTTTCCTCTCCCTGGAATGACCACAGAATCAGCTGGAAGAACCAAATGAGGAGTCATTTCCTCAACTGTTTTCCAAGACAGGAAGGAATCCACACTTCTGCTGGCTACTTGGCTGCAAGCAGGCCTGTGTTATGACTTGCAGGACTCCCCAGAGGAGCTAAATGGAGCTTGGTTGACCTGCCTGCCCCACTGCTAACTTGTCTAGCAGAGCCTTCTTGGTTTTGCAAGTAGTATTCTCCTGTGCCTAGGCCTACAACTGGTTTGGTATAGCCAATGCTCTGCAAAAAAAAAGAAGTTATGCAGCTCTGGAAGTCTTAGCACAGATGCTGTGCCCTGCTGGACACCCAGAGCAGGAGCATTCATTACAACCATCATTGAAGTTGGGGTTTTTGGGGTCTGTTTTTAGATGAAACAGCACTTGCTAGTTCTTGCTGTCAAGGAACACCAACCTACCCCCGGTCCTTCACGACTGCCTCTTTTAAATGGATATATGTTTCTGGGAAAATGCCCTAAAAATAAAACACAGAAAGAAGTAAATCACATCACTGGATTGACATGACAAAAATGCATTCAAACAGGAAGCAGGGGAAAGGAATAAACCCATGTTCAGCAGAGCAGTTAACTGTGAATGACGTTTACTCTCTGCCTCTAACAGCAATGTGTTAGGTCTCCCAGCCCCAGTACCACAGGAAGAGAAGACAGTGAAGAGCACCAGGCTGCATCTTGATATCAGCACCTCAGAGACATCAAGTCCTTGTGTCACTCACTGCAAGGACACTCATCTTCCTGTAGGAGATGTTGTAAACTCTTGCAAGCTCTCAGTCATTCTCCTTTGCCCTTGCTATGTAACATCCTTGGAGTCATCTGCCAACTTGCTGAGGACCTGTGGTCCTCTAGGAGAGCTCCCTAGACAGCATTTGTAGACACACACCAGCCCCCAGTTACTGTATTGAAGTGAAACCTTTTAGGAGTGCTGCAATCCTTTTCTTTTCACTCCCCTTATGCCTGAAAAATGGATGTTACCACATCAGAGGTGCCAGGATTCCTCTGGGAAACCAGATTTCCATCCAGTTTTCAGACTGGTTTCACCAAACCTCAAGTGGTCTGGCTGAGATCCATGCATGCATCATTTTTGGAGCATTTTCCAAGTCAAATCCAAACTCCAACCTTCCCATTACACATAAGCAATGCTGGATGTGTGCAGGTCCAAGGCAATACTAATACAGCACCAAGCTTCTCTATGCAGATATGCAGCAGTCAACGTTGCTAGCTCAAACTCCCTCACAGGTGCTTACAGTGGAGAAGAGCCCAGCTAATGGCTCTGAAATGTTCTGCTCAAGGGCATTTATTTCTGTCCCTGAGGAAAAGGACAGAGTGATGAGGAATACAGCAGAAGCACAGCAGATGACAGCATCAAATAGGGTCTGGGAAAGTGTGCAACAGAAGCCCAGAGGTACTGGAAGTGAGCTCATACCTTCTTAGCCTTATTTCGGAGCGTGTAGCCTCGGTACCAGCCTGCCAAAGGGAAACAAAAGCATTTCTAGTTACTTTATCCTGTCTACAGCAATAAAAAGCACATTGTCATTCTCCCCATGTTCCTGTGACACACATCTATTGATCTTGCTCATTTGAGAGCTACTCTTGTGCAGATACCTCTTGTGTCTTGGCTGTACTGAGAGGGCTCAATGAAAAGCAGGTCACTCTGGGCTGGACATTTTGGAAGTGACAATCCTTGTTCCATAAAGCTTCCAAGTTATCTGCACAACCCAGAACTACTGCTGTCATCATCTGACAGATGAGGCAGAGACATGCAGACACAAAACACACAACCACCAGCCCAAGGTCAGATACCATGTGTGCGGCAAAGAGAAGTACATTCAAGTGTCCCATACCCAACTCCACTCCAGCCCTTGACAATCTTCTTCTCCATGGAGTGTATTTGCTCATAAATCATCTTATAGATTGGGCTTGAGCTCCAGACTGTTTGGGTTCTTTATCTCCTTCTGTGACTCAATCTAAAGCCTTCCTTCAAAGGAAGGAGAATGTAATATTAGGTAAGGCAAGAGAAAACCCAGCTCTGACTGTTTGCCCTGGATATTGCTTCTCAGTATCACCTTGATTGTAACTCACACTTCATCAGATCTTAAGTCATAACTGAGATAGGACCCAAGGCAATGGCATGAAGCTCTGCCAGGGGAGGTTCAGATTGGATATCAGGCAAAGGTTCTTCATCCAGAGAGTGGTGGAGCATTGCAACAGGCTCCCCAGGGCTGCAGTCGTGGCACCAACTCTCCTGGAGTTCAAGAAACATTTGCACAGTGCTTTTAGACACAGGGGGTGACTCTGGGGTTGTCCTGTGCTTGATGATCCTTGTGGGTCCCTTGCAGCTTGGGATATTCTATCATTATGTCATTTTCAGATGTCCATTTCTGCTTTCTTCAGCACCTGGGGTTGGACCAGTGTTCTGATTGCCAAGGTCACTAAAATCACCACATCACAGATTGTCCTGAGTTGGAATGAGCCACAAAGATCACCAAATCCAACTGCATTGGACAACATCCCCCCCAAAAAATGCAAGTGTAAGACAAAATTGCTGCATTAAGTGAGCTCTGCTTAACAAGCAGACAGGAGAGAAGCACAGCTGTGGGCAAGGCACTCCCACTCTTCTTCCAGCACCTCCAAACTAGGTGAGACAAAGAGGATTTTCTTCTCCACCCTCCCCTTCGTCATTCGCCTTGGCCACCTAAGAGCTATGCATGACCAAGCACTCTCCACTGGGTGCCTGCTCCTTGCCACATGCAACAGTTTCCATCCCCTGCAGTGCTCCTGAGGTTATTGCACTGGAAAGAAGCTAAACAGTTTAGAAGAATCTGCTTTGGTTTAGATGATGAGGCTGTGGAAGCTCCAGCCCTGGAAGCTTTGAAGGCCAGGCTGGCTGGGGCTGTGGGCAAGCTGCTCTAGTGGGAGGTGTCCCTGGCAGGCAGGGGGGTTGGAGCTAGATGAGCTTTCAGGTCCCTTCCAACTCTCTGACAATTCTCACAGGAGCATTGTTTGACTCTTCTCCTAAGGTTCTGCTTGCATTCCAACTGGGAATACTGACCCTACCCTCTTAGCAACCATGAAGGGTATAGATGATGGTGTCTAATGCATGAATGATTTGCAGAGCTATGCAGACAGACAACATCACTGATCCAAGATGATTACATTCAGCTGACTGGCAGAGGGAAGAGCATCAGGAGGGCAAAGGGATTTAAGGGAATAATCAGGCAAGGAGAGGAAAGCAGGGCTAAGGTGGGGGTTTTAAACTGGGGGTTTTCTCTTCTTGTTCCCTCCCCCATATTGCTATATTCAACAAAGAAGGTTCCATGAAGAACCATGGATCTGAGACCTCCCTGACCATAAACCAGAGCTTAGGATGGGCATTTTTTGTCTATGTGAGACTGTGTTTAGTCTTTTCCTGGTTGGTTGGTTGGTTTTAAGCACAGTTTTGTCCCCTTCCTCCTGAAGGTGAATCAGCTTGACCACGCAAACCCCAACATTCCAGGAGCAATTTAGGAGGAAAGAGGAAATTCCTTTCCTTCCATAGGATGAAGATAAGATTATAGATTGATCATGGACCAATGGATAAGGTCCTGGCTTAGGGATGAGAAGCTTAAAGGTTCTATTTTTACCTCAGTTGTCATTAATTGAATGGTCAAGCACAAGTTATTTAGAGTGCCACACAAAGCTGATGGAATCTAACAGCACCACTTTCCCAGTGATTCCAATTCCAGTTGACAAAAGGCTCTCAGCCCCTTGACACCACAGCTTCCTCATCTCTCAGATGGCATCCTGGCATCAACCACATTCCTGTCCAATATTTTGCAATCATTGCATAAAAGCATGTTGTGCATTATTATGCAAAACTATTTCAGCAAGCAACTCAGGCAGGGGTTTTTCATCCCAGAGTTCTGCTTCCACTTTCAATCATCTTATCATTGTCCAAGCTTTGGGCAATGGTTAATTGATTCCTTCTCTCTTCTTGACAACCAACAAAGCTGCCTAGAGCTGCAGAGGGCTAATAGACTAGTTAAGTAGAGATGTGCTGAATGAAGAAAGGCTTTTCAGTTGAAGGTGACACTGCAAATTTCAGCTACTACAACACTGATTCGAACTGAAGATTGGTTAAGAATGCAAGGAGAGCAGATGAAAACTGGCCAAAAACTGTCAAAGTTTGGAGGTTTTTGAGGCTTGGGGGTTTTAATTGAATGCAACACAGGTCCTCACTTCTACCTGGCATTGAATGCATTTTGTGCAGTGTGTAAAAGAGCAGAAAATCTAAAGAGAATTATTCAAATTACAATAATTTAGATAACAAAGTTATCCAGTGATGCAATCCCAGGTCATGTGCTTAACCACAAGGTCCTTCTTCCTCTTCCACTGTGCTGTACTGCCTCTTGGTACCATAACACACATGGCTGCACTGCACTGCAGTAAAACAAGGGGTTAAGGGGTTGCTTCACTTACCTACAGCAGCCAGAAGAAAGAGTCTGAAAACAGGAACAAACTCAATGCAAACAGGAGAAGAAGCTCATCAGGATCACAGTGTGTGGACACACATTCCTTCTCTCTACCCTTTGACTATTTCCCACAGCTTGCATGAAATATCATTATATATACTGCAGATTAGACAAGAGTCCCCTAACAGAAATGTATCCTCCCCAGCTCACTGCTCAAGGACACACAAATCCTGCACTGAAGCAGCCTTCAAAGTACTGGACACAGCAAATTTCCTTCTCCTCTTGGATTTTGCAGCATACCCCCAGCCTTGGCAAACAGCAGGATGAGCACACACTGCTTAACTTGGTATTGAATGGGGAAAGTGATTCTGTACAAAGACCTCAGGTCCTTCTGCAACCAGAGAAAGGAGGAAAAAAACCCACCACCCTGGCTGAGCAGTTTCCAGATCTTCACCTACAATACACAACACCATGGTGTCTCAAAGCATGCATGAAGGCCAGCTAAGACACTTCAAAAGACATTCAAAATGAAAGTAAAAGACTGAATATGCAAACTTAGAACCTATCACCACTGTAAACCCCACCCAGAACTGCTCCTCATGGCAGACTGACAAAGATTGTGATGCCACAATCTTGGTTTTCCTGGACTGCACAGTCTAGACCCTAGAGTTATCCAACCCAACAACAAGCAGCTCTCAGGTTGTCCCTCTACAGATTTGAGCTGCACTGGACATCAGCACTTCAAAGCTTGTACTAGAAACATTTGAAACCTTCAGCTCCAGCTGCTCAGTCTGGTTTCAGCTCTGGTGACCTTCAAGTGCAGTGCTGTGTACTTTGTCCAAGCTGAAGTGACCATCTGCAGGGATGATCACCCTCTGAGGAATCCTTGACACAGGCAAAGCTGCAGAGCAGCAATATGAACAGACACTGCCACATTATCACTCCCTCTTGTGCACTCACAATCCCAGCCTAACTCTGGAGTTGTAACTGGCTCTTAGAAGACACCAGGCAAAGCATCTGTTTAGAGCAGGGGAAAGGAAAGCTTTACTAGCAGTGCAATGTCAGCCTTACCCCAAACATGGGCCAACCTTCCAAGGACTTCCAGCCTTGGCAAGAGGCCTCTAACTCCTGGCAGCATGCACTAGCATAAATGAGCAGGGGTTTTGCAATTTAAAGGTGCTGTCTGTCACTGTGAGGCTGTCAGGCAGTACAACAGCAGCAACCTGACTGCAGGCACTGCAGCTTAAGGAGCCTGTGAGACACTGCAAAACCACAAACATCAGCAGTTCATGTAGCACAGAGCCCTGCACCAAACTGCATCCACACCTTCTGGCCTGCATTTGAATTCACTTTATTGCTCTCTGCTTCTCACACACCTCCTCCTGGGGCTCAGCTGTATCAGTGTTGTGTCTCAAAGCTGTTGAGGCAGTGGAGACTCAGATAACATTAGACTGCTAACACCAAAATCCAGCACAAGCTTCAATCTTGCTGCCTCCTGTCAGGGAACAAACTGTGCACTTCAATTCCTACAGCCAGAGTGCAGCCAGCCCAAACCCCAGATGGAGAATACAAAGAGCTTTCAGGTGATGCTGTTTGATGCACAGTCACTGAGCATGGCTGAGGAATCACTGACTACCTGCTGACTTCAACCAGGAGGAAAAAAGGAACCATGTCCTAGTTGACTGCCAGAGCAGGAAGTCAGCAGTGCTGCAAGAGCCTTGAGAACCTTCTGGTAACTCAAAGATGCTCCTGTGCATCCTGAGGCTGGGAACAATGGCAAGGAGTAAGATTTTTTTCCAAGTGGCTATTACAAAACTCCTCTTAATTCCCCAAAGAAGGTTACTGATAGCCTGTGGAGCTGCAGGGATAACTTACACCCACCCAAAAAAATGACTTCACCAGGCATCTCTGAGCTTTTCTCCTTGCAAAGCTAATGCCCTGGCTTAAATGGAAACTTCTTTCCAAATGGAGACTTGTGTATCCAGATAAGAACAGTGATTAGTGGAACAAAACCTCCCTTCTGTCAACCTGGAGTTGTATTTCTAAGTGTAGATCATTAGCATGAGAAGAAAGAGAAAAAAGCTCTTTGTGAGAACACCAGTCCCCAACAACACAACTCAAAGACATGTGGAAACAAAGCTGAAAGCTGATGCCCCAAAAGAAAGAAAACTAGATACAATAAGGCATGAGAATTTCCTCCCCAAGCAGACAAGACTGTCAGAATATGGAGTTTTCAGGAAGAGTTTTGGGAAGCACAAGATGCATGCTCTGTGAGGGCAGATTTCATCCCTGACACTCCCTCTCCCCTGTGTCTTGCTAACTAAGTTTACCCTTGCTCCCTCTCTCTCTTCCCTCCCTGCCAAACACACTCCCCACTAGCACACACATCAGTGTAAAAGCACATCAGCAACATAATCTGCTTTCAGATGGAGGAAGAGGTTGGCTCTTGCCAGTGTCAAGGTCAAAGAGAAGTGGAAAGAGAAAAAACTGGCCAAGAAGAAACTGCTAAACAAGCAGCTTGCTGCTCCCAGCAGAGATATTAAAGACTTTTTGTGCACTGAGTCTTTCAAACTGATGCTGCCTGTGATTGAATTTTTATATTGGAAAGAGTATTTAATATGGGAGAGCTTTCCAAATGCAGCAGTGATTAGTACATTCCTTCAAATAATGAAATGGCTGTGGTCCATTCCTCATCTCCAGATCTTTGTTCAGGAGCCTAGTGTAACATGCAGATAGAAAACACAAGTGTCATTGTCATCTTGTTGAAAATAGGGAGATGTTTTAAATGAAGGCATGCATTAGAAAAGTACATGCATTAGAAAAACCCTTCCAGTACAGGACTGGGATAAATAGCCTAAAAAGGGCATGGAAGCTCCATCCCTGGAGCTTTCTTAAACCATCTCCTGCCAGTTTGTGATATTACAGGTTAAACCAACATCACCTGGGAAATAATGAGACCTGCTCCCTCCCTTCCTTTCATCCACTGCCTCCCTTCTCTCAGATCCAAGAACTAATTCAGGCTAAAAGCTACTTTTTAAATGTTATTATTATTTCCCAGCTGGCTCAGTTCAGCACATGACTACAGGAGGGCTTGGCCTGGCACAAGGAGGAGCCAAGGTAAACAGGTGTGCTGTGAAAACAGGAATGAACAGCCACAAGTTAAGTGTTCCTTCCCTTGACAAACCTCTGCCAGGAACAGCACAGATATGATGGCTGCTGCTGCTTTGGATTTGGTTCTGCATTTTTAATACCTCTTTAGAAGTCAAGTGCATGCAGCAAACACTAGACAGCAAGCTCTGTGCTTTAGGGGCTATCAGAAGGTGAAAATCTAGATCTGAAATGCAGATTTCTCTTTAAAAAAAAAGAATTTTGATGTATAATATTTTCCTTTAAGAACCTTTGGAAGGATCTGCAACCTACCTTCATACATCTCCAAAATGTGGACAGTGTCACCAACTTGCAAGGAGAGCTCCACATCTTGGACAGCATCGTAGTTGTAGATTGCTAAAAAGAGGAAGAAAGGGGAGAGAGGTGAAAAACCCAACCAGGAAAGCTGTGAGGAGAGGAGATTAAACTCTGGTCTCATAGCACCTGTCAAAGGCAGAATAGGACTTAGAAAAAGCAAGTTACTAAGCCCTTCTGTGTATACAACATAAAGTTTGTGGCATATCTACGTCCAGATTCTACCACCAGCTCCTGCAAGGGTAAGAAACATTATTCTTAACATCATTCCTCTTTCTTCTCAACAGCCACCAAAGTTTGTCTTTTCCCTTTAAGAACACAGATCCTCTGCATCTTCCCACTCCACTGACAACCTGCCCAGCACAGCTCACTGTTACCTCAGGCAGAGGTTATGGATCAATTAGATAATTGCCATTTTTTATTAGCCTTTCACAGGCCTGACTGCAGCAGAGCATTCACAAGCACTGGCAAAACAGCATCAAGTGGATGTCCTAAGCAAAAATGCCACCAGTCTATCCTAAGCACCTCAGACTCTTTGCTCCTAAAGGCTCTTCCCAGCCAAGAACCAATCTTAGCACAAAAACCTGAGATTCTCTGCAAATTTAATCCCTCCCAAAGCCAAAGCTCAGCTGAATGCTGATCAGCTTTCTACTGGGAATAGGATTAAGTCCAGAAGCCCACACTTCTAAACTGCCCTTTCTCTGAGCTGAACAGTTTCACTGGCCAAAGCAGAAGAGCTCTGCTTAGAGCTGCTGGAGCCTTGTTTCAAGATGAGAAAGTTGACTCTGAATTTGCTTTCAAACCAATGCAAGTAAAAAGATCCAGGGCAGCCAGGAAAATGCTTTGCTCTGGTTCATGAATCCACTGGCCAAGTCAGAACAGAGCACTCCTCCTCTACCAAAATGAGCTTCTCTTCTTTCTTTCTTTAAAACACTGGTTTAAGGACAGATCTCATCTTAAATGCAGCAACAGCAATCTTCTCACACCCCCAAGTGTCATATTTACATAGCCAAATCTGGTCCCCAAGCACTGGTGAAGTAAACACACTATTTACTCTTAAGAAGGCAAATAAATCACTCCAACACTTCCAGGGGGCTCTGGGCAAAATGCTTCAGACTTCTCAGGGTTTGTAGTTGAACTGACTCTGAAAAGACATAAAACAAAGAATCTGAGCTCTTCTGTAAGGAAATTCCCATCAAATGCCTCTAATTTCCACCAAGATGAGGTATATTGCCTCCTGGCAAGGCTCCAGAGCAAACAGATGACTGTGGCTTACCACACAGGAAATTCTCTCCTCTATACACTGGCTTCTTTAACATACTGTAACTATAAATAATCACACAGGAGGAGGGAGGCAAGATGAATTCCCTGAAACAGCCCTAGCTTGGTGTGCTGCAAGGGCAGTGTTCATTCAGGCTGACTCCAATTCATGCCTACCCTAACTCCAGTGCCTGCAGAGACACACACAGAGCAAGCACTGGATCCATCACCTTGTTTTCCAGAAGCTTCCAGGAATGTTCTTGGACTTCTGCTCCTACAGCACTAGCTGCTTTGACATCCAGTTTCCTCTCCCTCCCTGCAACTGTGTTGGAAGCCAAGACATTCAAAGTGACTGGGGTAATCTGGATATTCAGTTTAGGCACCTTAAAGGTTCCAGAATAAGCCCTAAAGTAAAAATGCCATCAACATTTCTGTTTGGGTTAACATTTATGGCCAAAGACTGTGAACAGACAGAGGGGCAGACCAGAGTAACCCAGTAGGAAGTGTCTTGTACTGACAGACAAAGAAAAACTGATAGAAGAACTGGTTATTGTTGTACTCAGAATCACAGAATATCCTGAGTTGGAAGGAACCCACCAGGATCATCAAGTCCAACTCTTGTACTTGCTTCAGTTCTGCCAGAAATAGAAACTAACTCTGCAAGGCTTTCCAGAGGTCAGCAGAAAAGTACAGCACCCGACCCCAAGGCAAGACAACTCCCTGCAGCCCTGCCTTCTGTTGCAGTAACCCTGCCAAATCACTAAGGGTAAGCAGGGATGTTGCAATCCATTCCTTGGATGGGACAGCAAATCTCCCCAAGGTGCAGCAGGAAGCACTCTGGATGCCTAAAGCATCCCAGGCTTCCTTTGGAGTCACTGCTCAGTTGTTGGCCTGGAACATGCACCAGGGACACTGGTGTTGCACAGGAGCTGTCATTCCTCAGGTGAAGTCCAGGCAGCAAGCAGCCTACAGACATTAATAATCCTGTAGTGCTGTCAACAGGAGGTTTCAGGCAGAGTCTCTTAGCCAATTTTTAACTTGGCTGATTGCTTTCTGTCTACTGCTGGTTTCTCCTGTGGTTACAGCTGGATTGCCTTCCTTTCTGTCCTAAAATGCTGTCAGAGATTCCTGTTTCACGGCTCTGCTCCCCAGGAGGAATGGCTGCTGTACAGAAAGGCAGATGTGCTTAAATGTATAGAGATTCCTGCATACAATTTCTAGATGTCTTGGGTTTCTTTGGGACAAACAGACACCACATAAAAACCAGGCTGTAGTTTTCCATAAAACACTGCTTTAACTTCAGACAAAAGCAGTCTGAGCAGCACCAAGTGGCTGACAGAAAGGTGGGTGGGCATCAGAGCAGCCTTTCTTCAGAGAACACAGACACTGAATTCAAAACCAAAGAGCACAACAGCCACAAGAAGAGAGAGAACCAGACACTGCAGTTCCCTTCCCCTCACCAAACATCACAACAGCCACAAGGCAGAGAACTGAACACTGCAGTTCCCTTCTCCTGCTTACCAAAAAGGCTTCAGACCCCAAGACACATTTACAAGCTAAAGGAACATGGCTCTGCCACTGCACCTCAAATAAAACCAAACCCAAAAGGCAAGATTTGTAGGAGCTTGCTTTGCTAGACTGAATTAAGCAAGCACAGAGGGTCACTCTCCATAAAATCTCCTACCCCATCAATATGCACAAGGTTAGAAGAGACAAATTGTTGGCATATTTTCCCTAGGAGCTTTACTGTTCACAACTGATGCTTCCTGCTGCTTGAAGCCACTCCTGTCCCAAGCAGTCCATCTGCAGTTATTTGAACTGCTTGGTCTCCTTTTCCTTGTGTGTATTTAATCTGACCTCTTTCAGAGTCAAAAGAAAAAGGAAGCTGCACATAAACATGGTCATGGCATGAAAAAGTAAAAATCCTTTCTAGAAAGTCCTGACAGAGCAGCAAAAGAAGAAAGAGGGGGGGGAAAAAAAAAGAGACTTTTGTCCTCAAAATTTGCTGGAGTATCTGAAGTTAAGTCTTTCTGCTTCAAGTTAAACTTCAGCTGAGATTTTTCTCCTTTGAAATTCACTTTAGAATGGTGATCCTGTTCCTTTTATCATCCTGAATGAAAAGCAGAAGAGAAGTCTAGCAAATTTAATCCAAGTCAAGAGGCAGAGGTGGAAAATAGGATCTCTCAGAAAGACACAGAGTTTGTTTTCATGTTCCTACTCTTTTGAGCACAACTAGAGGCAACATATCATGGTATTTAAATGACACTCCCCCAGTTTGGTTAGTGGGAAGTTTAAGGAGTGAGGTTTTTAGCAACAGTGCATCCAGCCTAGGGAATTCATGAGGAGGGAAGATCAGAGAAGTCAACACTGGGGCTGGTTGGAGAAGGGCAACAGATAACTTTATGACTGATGACAGCACCCACAGTTAATGCAGGTGAAGATAAGGAGAAGCAGTTTTCATGCTTCAGGGCAGAAGGTGATTCCTCACAGGGGACTGAAGAGAAACTCTAAAGGCGTTGCACAACTGAGTGTGCACTGGATGTCAGGATACACTGCCCTGCTCTGAGGCATCACTCAGCAGTCACCACCAGAAACAAGGATTATAGCAAAGCAAAGGAAACCTTTGATGGCCTGGGCTTAGCTTGGGCTTTCCAGGGTAGCCAGGGACCCTGAGCAACAGCTGGAAGGTCCTGAGCAGGTACAGAGTTTGCTGTGGGCTGGCACACAGCAGGTTTAGTTATGCTACTCCCTCCAGTTGTATGAAGACACAAGATTAATGAAAGCATGCATCCCTGAGCTGTGCAACACCAGCCAGGGGCTCTTCAAACAGTGAGAAGCTTCAGTGTCAGGCATGGGGCAGAAAATGAGAAGCAGCAGTTATATTACACATTAAAAACACTAAACAAAAATACCAAGAAACCCACCACCCTCTGAAAATCCACAAAGCTTCACTTGGTGTCCAAGAGTCCTGGCAGAAGCCCACATTTGCAAAGAGGTCTGTCAGCAGCTCATTGAGCCTTGATGTAGCTGTTAGTGAAATCAGGGGGAGATTTGGCATCTGTGTCCATGAAAGCAGTGCCAGGCTTGTTCCTGCAGTGCCTACCACCAGCTCCACTTGGAAGGAAGGGGATGGTGCAGTCAGCTCCAATGCCACATACACAGCTGGCTCTGAAGAGCCAGTACACACATGGAGAGGTGATCTCTGGAGCTACTGCAGTGTCTTTACAGTATCCTGAAACAGATGTTAGAAAGGTAGCAATGGTTCTCTTTTGCATGCAGGGAAACTGAGGGCAGAAGAACTGAATGTTATACTGCTCAACTGCAGCATATTCAAAGATGAAAACCAACTACTAATTCCTAGATCCATTCCAACCACAAGACTAACTCATTCTCAAGACTGTTCTAAAAATGAAGCTCAGCTAAAATGTCCAAACCTCAAGTGAATGAGGCAGAAACTGTCACATACTGGTTTGTGTGCAACTGAAAGCAGAATGAATGGACTCCTTCCCTCAATAACTTGTTTAAAGGCATTGGAAATGTGGATTACTAGCCTGAAAAACACAGCCACTCCAAGACTCATTATCTCTAACTTGCCTCAAAATAACCACCCCTCCATCCCTCACAAAGACATGACAACCACTTCCAAATACCACATCCCACTTCTCTGCAGCCTGCCCTCCCCACTATCTGATAGGAGAGGGCTGTGCCTTGCTTCCTCAGAACAAAGAATCACATTCAGGGCTGTTGCAATAACCAGACTTCATCTCATTCCATCTTTCAACTGAAGAGTCAAAACCTCTTGGAGGGCAACAGAAGTATGCAGCACAAAAGCACAACAAGCCTGCATTAAGCAGTGGCATTTCTGCTGGACAGCCCCCTTTGGAGCAGCCTGGTATGTTATCTGTTGCCAACATATAACCCAAAAAACAGTGGCTTGATTTAAAAACACAAGGAACTGCCCAAGGAATTAATTCTTAATAGGAACAAAGGCTTTTTGATGTTTGAGCAGAAACCTTCTTGTAACTTCCCAGGAATTTGTGTCTGCAAAACTGAGACCAGCATAATTAAGGTTTCTCTGTCAGACTGCTCCTTCAAAATGTAAAGCCAGTCATGGTTCAACACTGTGAAACATGAACATCTAACTGACTGGTAGAAATAAAATGACTGCTCCTGACTTGCTTGATGCTGACATTCAGTCTCAATTCTCCAAAGTTCCAAGTGCTGAGCATTTTGAATGCAAACAATCCAGAGCACACAGGATTACATGGATGGAAATGCTTTCAGTAACAGCCATCATTAGACTTCAGAGTCACACCTGATGAGCTAGAGCTAGACCTTTAACATCTTGTACACTTGGTTGGGGCTGACCTCACACACAGGAACACACTGGGAAGGACTTAACATTTTTAAGCTGGGTTATCTTTAAAACAGGCATTAAATCAACTGAGAAGTACCATCTGCTTACCCAGGAGGGTATGGCATGGCCCTTCTAAATTGGATTCTGTAACTCTTAGTTTCTAAATTCATTCTTTTGAGAGCCAGAAGAAAAACAGGAAGATCCACTGCCCTCACCATGCTTCCAACACCTGCAGTTCCAACATCAGACTATTCCAATAACCCAACCCTGCAGAAGGTGTCCCCTGCTCACCTGCTGAGGACAAGGAAGCATCTCTGCCAGCTGCACAGCTGATCAGAAGTCTGCTAAGCTTCTTCTGATTTCCTCTGATTAACAGAATATACTCCTGGAGAAAGGCTAGGCAGACAATCAAGGGTTTGCAGAGTCTGCCCTGCACAGTCTAAATCAAACTAATTTCCAAATTTGGGACTGGGGAAGATAGTCTCTTTCTGTCATGCCATCATCAACTTCTGGAAATTCCTGTCTCTCTCTCTCCATCCTAAATCAGATCAGATGTTAGGATCAATGGTTTCCTCTCCTAAAGCCTGGATGCTTTAGAAAACCCCAATTTAACAGCCTCAGCCCATGGGACTACGGATGGCTTCACAAGCATTACACAAGTGCTCCAACAAGATGATCTAATGGTCTCTTATGGCTTTAAACTCCAGACTAAAACCACAGCCAGTTCCACATCAATGCTCTGGAGCAAGTGGCAGACTCAATGACAAATTAGCCCATGTATTTTAATTAGAGCTTCTTAGTAGATTCAGATCAGGCAAACTGAGATGATTCAGAACTGTTGAAGCCAAAGACATACTGATTATAATAAAGAGAAAAGGAATAATCCCCATCTTTCCATGTCTGCAGAATTCCCCTTAGTCATCCTCCCCTCAAATATTTATTGCCAAGTGTTTATACCCCAGTAGCTGTATGAAAATAAAGGAGATGTGTTCTCAGAGTGCCTCTACACAACAACACAGGACAGAAACAAATCCTAACCAGCCACTCATTTGGGTACCAGAAACAATCTCATCACAGCACAAGCTGGTTTGTCTCTCTGGAAGTATGCTTGGGGTAGAAGCAGCCAAACTGTACCTGATCTGAACTGCACAGAAATCCTCTGTATCACTGCTGAGACTAGAAAATAAGTTTTCTTGATGACCAGAGGCTTTTCTGGACTTAGTCTTCTGTCAGTGGCTGGCAGAGGAAGGCTACAGTGCACTGGTTATAGCATTATGGTGTACTAATGCAGACTGCTGCCTATCAGCAGATGGACACCTGGAAAAGTCTGAAATCTCTCTTTCTGTCACTAAGTGACCATTTTAAAGGAGCTCCACATTCTCCTCAGATGGAAAAACTTTAAAGTCTCTACCTCTCTGCCTTCTCCTCATAACAAGGCCACAGAAACCAACAGCAAAGTAAACCTACAGTCAGAAAACCACCCAACCCCAAATCTCCCAACACACTTAAGCCATTCCTACAGACACCCTGGGCAAAACCCTGCTACAGCAGAACCCTCTCTGACCTCACCTCCTGCCTGAAGAATCAACTCCATTCAGAGCTCTAGGATTTGCATTAACACCCTCTGACCTCCACAGTTGGGCTCCAAAAGCCCAATTTTCCCTTCTACACCTCTCCAAGTGGAGTTTAAAGCTCTGCTGGTTTTACACATGCAGCAACTTCCTAAACTGTTCTCCTGAAGACATCAACCAGAGCAGAGTCACAGCACAGAACAGTTAGCATGCATTTTATTTTACCTATGGGTAACACACACACAAATCATTAGCTCTCATTTTCTTCACTAGGCTCTCTACTTCCTTTCATTATTCTCTCTCTAAAAGGCCCTTAGGGATTCTAAGCTCAGATAAAGAATTAATCTACATTAGCTGTCTCAGCTTATGTCTGGAGTGCTGTGAGCCTATGGAGGAATAAATCAGTACTAGTGGTGTAGGAGCCAACCTGCTCCTGAATGCACTACCCCCAATTTAAACCAGTGCTTGATTAAAAACAGGAAAAAAACCCCACCCAAAACTAGCCCTGCAATTCTAGTCTCCTTGGAACATCATGAAATGTCTTCTTCTGTAGACATGCAGATGGAGAAAGAAAATAGCCTAGCTCCTCTGCTTCAAGATTCACATCTTTGCCATTTCTGGGCTTGTGCAGCCTGGAAGAGAGAAGGTTCCAGGCAGACCTTAGTGCAGCCTTCCAGTACTTACAGGGAGCTTCTAAAAAAGCAGAGACTTTTTACTCAGGCAGACAGTGACAGGACAAGGGGTGATGATTTTAAAATGAGAGACAGGAGATGTAGATTAGATGTTAGGAAGAAATTCTTTACTCTGAGAGTGGTGAGGCACTGGCACAGCTTGCCTAGAGAAGATGCGGATGCTCCATGTCTGGCAGAGTTCAAGGCCAGGTTGGATGGGCCCTGAGCAACCCAGGCTGGTTGCATTGCAGGGGGGTTGGAATGAGATGATCTTTAAGGTCCCTTCCAACCCAAACCATTTCATGTTTCTAGGATACATCCTTCTATGACCATTTAAAGCTACCTGCCAGATTACCTAGGCTGTGGTTTCAAGGAATGCCCTTGGCTTTTGTCCCCACTGCATTACCAGCCTCCATCTCCTTCCCACAGCCAGTGAGGATGGTGCTTACCTAACAGTGTCCAAACACAAGAATATGATGATAAAACAATGAAGTGCTAGCCACAGTGTAAACCAGTTCAAGGCTTCAGTCTGCTTCAGGTCTGGCTGACTCAAACTAAACAACATGCAACAGCATGTCAGTGTTGAAGTGGAATGAGCAGGTGCAGGAAGACCCAACTTAGAAACCTCATGCCAAAAGCAGCTTCCCAGTGCAAAAGGATGACAACCACTGGTGCTGGGTCTGGAGGGTGGTCCTTGATGTAATGGTTCTCAACCTAGCTGCAGTTTCATTGAGCCAACCTTCCCTCAGCTGACACAGAAGAAGAGTGACACCAAACTACCACTCCTGGTTTAGTGGTACTCAATTCTGAGCAGTAGAAAAGTTGGCTCAGCAACAGCTGCCAAAGTTGTTCTTACTACTGTGCTCCAGAGAAACCTCAGATCCTGCTGCTATCAAAGCTGCATCTTTTACCAGCTGGCATTTCACACACACACCTACTTAGTGTGTTTATTTACTTCACTTCTTTTACCAAGGTACACATCCAATTGCTTTCACTGTGGCACAGTGACCTTCTCAACATGCAGGATACAAGACAGGACTGCTCCTTTTCATCTCCTGGTGAGATACCATAAGAACAGGTGGCTTACAGATCTTACTAGGTTAAAAGGTTCCTGATGGTATTGTAAGGTGCCTATCTTCCAAGCCCTGCAGCTTTATTCTGCCTCTCTGAAATCTGAGCAGTAACATCTAGCCTGAACAATTAGTATTCTTCCAAAAATATGGTAAAGCCTAGTCTTGTCCTTTAGAGCAATCATTCTAACCCCATAACACTGTTTCAACTATAACATATGACCACAGAAATCAAGAGTTTTGCCACTGGCTTCAGCTGAATCAGAGGCTTGAAATCCAGTTGTCACAAAAGCAGCCTCTGATTTGGGATGTTTCTATTTTTATGGCCTGTGAAGAAAAAGATTCTTGTTCACAATGCACACACAACTGCCACTGAACTGCACCAGGTCTGTCTGTAATCACCTTTCCTTCCTCCAAGCCTGCAAACATGCCAACTGGGTTTGGATACATCCAGAGTAACTTTTGCAGTGAAATTTAGTAGAAGGGGAAAAAAAACCTAAACCCATCCCTTGATAAATTGGAGTACTCAGCTAATTCCTAACTTGAAAGTGGGAATGAAAGAATGAAGTGAACTCGCCACTGGGTGTAAATTACTGTCCTAGTTCTTACTGGGCAAAACATCAAAGCAAGCAGAAAGAAAACTTGGAAATACTACTGTACAGAACTGTGTTACTGTCTAATGAGTTCTGCTGCATGCATTACTTCCAGAGGGAGTGAGGGTGGAGAGATGAGAGGAGGCCTAATGAGTAAAACACTTGAGCACAGAGCCCAACAGCGCCTAGAGGCTAGTCTGCAGTTCACTTGAGTTAAAACTGCAGCATGGTCCCTTGCTGGTATCACACCTACACATATCTACACTGAACTCAAGCTGCCAGACCCACAGAGAATATCAAGCCAAGATACCCCAACTAAATCAGCTGTAACTGCAACCCACTACAGACACAGCCATAAAGTTTTGCTGGAGCGCTCTCAAGCCTCCAACACCTTCCCCTTCCACTCGTGCTCAGAAGGAGACAGCCAAGCTCTCCTCAAATCTGCATCAGAAGAATTCATAGCCTGGCTTGGCCCCCTGCATTTTAAGAAGCTTGGGTGGGATATGCTGCCAAGAAACTCTTTCCCTCCACTGGAGAGCACCTCTGTGGAGAGCAGTGTATGAGGTAAGTCATGCTGGCAGGGCTAACTCAAGTAGAACTTCTCATGTCCTTAACCACAGGGATTTCAAGTGGCCTCTGCACCTTCAGTCCTCCTCAGTCACCACAGGCTTCCTAAGAGATTCCTCTCCTCTAATGGATGCCTGTGGTTTCATTGATTCATGTTTGCAGAATGACACAAGCCCCAGTCACACAACTGGCACTCCACAGCCAGAGAAACAGTTTCACATTTCCAGAGAGCTTTCATTCCAAAGCATTTTTATCTTGCCACCTACCTCAGGTAACAAGCAAACTGCAAACAGGGGAATGGTGTTGAAATGAGGAGTAGGTTTCTAATATTAAAGCTAGTTATTCTTGCATTAGAAAAAGAAAAGGAAAATCAAGACTCTTAACAGAACTAACTGGCCACTACCTGCCCATGACATTCTGAAACAGAACTTTAGAACTGAGGTTATGAACTGGTTTATTATTATGAAGGCTCAAAGTCTAAAGCTTCCCAAGAGCAAAAAACTGATCTCCATTATATCTCAAGGAAGTTTTTGTCCAGATTCAGCACTTCCCAGAATGAGGTCCACTTTCACTGCAGCAATTCCTCCAAAAATCTGAGAGCATTAAAAAGTGGCCAGAGAATGAATAATCTCCACAGAACAACCCCTACTTTTTTTAGGTACACTCTGACATGTGTCAGACACCTACTGAAAGCTTCAAGAGGCTGCCAGAGCAATTCATCCTTTAAACAATGCTCCCCACCTCTATTCCTAGGAGATCTTCCTAGGAGTCACAGGCTGTCCTGTACCAAAAAGACATTCTTATCACTGAAGCAACTGGTTCAGCTAACACCTGGTAACATCTTCAGCTTTTGAAGGCACTCATAAACCAGCCACCTAGAAAGCTGTTTAGTGACTGGTATTTATGGTCTTGTTTTATTAGCACATGTTTCCTGGCAAATGCACCAAAATTCATTACAGTATTTTGAGCATTCAATCATCAGTTAAATGCACTGAAAACATTCTGCTAGCAAGAGAATAAATGCATTTATGACTTTGGACTAAGGTAGTTTTAAGCTTGGCCATGGTTGTGTCTTTAACATGCTAACATAAATAGGATTTATTTTTATTTATCCTAAAAGCTCTAATGGAAAGAAAAGTCCTAGCAGCCCAGTCAAATAGAGGAGGGGGGGAAAAAGTAAATGGAAGAAGAAATTAGTTCTAGAATGTTTTTATCAATAGAAAGGAAGCTGGACACTTCTGCACTAGGAATGGGCTCTGCCATCCTCCTAAAGCCCTTGTCAGGCACCTAATGCTCAACAGTGGACTGATATAAATTGGATATAAACTAGAGGAGGGGAGATTTAAGTTGGATCTGAGGAGGAAGTTCTTCACTGTGAGGGTGAGGAGACACTGGCACAGGTTGCCCAGAGAGGTTGTGGAAGCTCCATCCCTGGAAGCTTTGAAGGCCAGGCTGGATGGGGCTGTGGGCAACCTGCTCTAGTGGGAGGTGTCCCTGGCAGGCAGGGGGGTTGGAACTAGCTGATCTTTCAGGTCCCTTCCAAGTCTGACCATTCCAGGATTCTATGAAGTTTCAAGTCAGAAGCACTCTGGAGGAATGGGAGGCAGAAGGCAAGCAGCAAGTTGAAACAAATATGAATTTTGCTCTCCTCTGACATGATGCACTACTGTCAATCCTGTGAAACTCCTTTGATCACTGTCTGCATTTCAAGACAACTTTGCAGGAGACATATGAGGACTGAGCATGAAGCCAAGACTGGATGGCCCAACACATCAGAAGCTAGCACAAATCAAACCAGTAGTAAGAAAAAACCTTATTCTGCAGCACCCTCTCTTCCTCTCTGATCCTTTGCCTTTCTCCTCACATAAATCACAAACCTAGCTGGCAGGCATTGGTTAGAGTTGAAAAATGACTGCCATTCCTAAGACATGACACAGCTGATGTTAACTCAAGGACCACATGGTATTTTGACAAAGTAAATACCAAATAGCAGATGATAGATTGAAACTCAAAGGCTGCTTTTTGCCACTGGAAGAAACAGAGTTTTAGGGAAATGGCTAAGGTATTTTAGCTCTAGCAAGTGGCCACACTTCTTTCAGCACCAGATCCAGTCAAGCCATTCCCTTTCAAACAGCTACCCATGTCTCTGCATACAAGTGCAAAATGAGAACTTCTGGAATGGGATGTGAAGAGACAGGGAAAGCTTGGGACTTAACAGTTGCCCAAGAGGTTTTCAACCCTTCCCTCCCAGCCCCTTGCCTTTAAAAATGCACCAGATTAAACCACTTTCCACAGAGTGACTAAGCCACTTTAATTAGTTTCCCTTCAACCCAACATTTTAAGACATTTTCCAAACAAAACATGACTCTGGTTTTACTCAGAGCCTAGGAAGTTTACTAAAATACAAACAAGGCACTGATATACCTCACTGAACACTTACATTCCTGTGGACTCATAATACTATTTTCAGTTATACATTTAACCATTTGGAGAGATCCCAGGCAGCAAACACTGCTTAAGCTTTCTCTTGCTCTTTCTAAGCAGAACATCACAATTTGTGGCTTTCAGTAGCTTGCTGCAAGCTCCAAGTTTGTTGTTGGCTTGAAGCACTGGATGGTATGGGGTGAACAGTCCCTTATGGCTTGCAGCTGCAGAGGACCAGTCATGACAACCTGCCTGGTCCTTCCCCATCTAGGCTCTATGAAACAGCCACCACTCCCCAAAATAAGGGTAAATTTACACTGCTAGAGAGAGTCATAGCAGTGCATCCAGGTGCAAGTCACCACCCTTCACCAAAAGGCAAATTATTCTTCTGGACCTCATGTCTCAGAGCTCTTTCAATGAAACCTCAATTAATAATGTTTACTGGAAAACCACATTTGTGGATTAGCTGAAGCACAGGTGCATCCACAGATCAAACTACATCATTTTAGCCACACACTTCACATCCTGTATGCCAAAGGGGACACACATAAAGCCTTAGAGTACCTGAGGCATGATGACACAATCACCTGGAAACCATTCTGGCTGGAAACTCAGCACTTTCCATTTCTGATTTGGTTTTGAGCTGGGTCAGTTCCCTGACCTGTCCTACCACACTGCTCCTTGCCTGCAGGAAGGAATCAGACAAGGGCTCTGCCTGCTTGTTCTGATAGCAGCCTGGATTTATAGCACAACAGAACAGCTTATGACTCTGTAGGCTCCAGATTCTCCCACACTTGGTACTGAAGCTGTTAATACAGTCTTCTCCAGCTCACAAAGGACACTTCCACCTTAAGAACAGGTGATGGCTACTGAAAGAATTGCTTTTACAACTGAAGTGTAAAGTTTATGCAAGCCCATGTTACTGCCAGTAGAAAATGAAATGACACTGTTGACTCTTTATGCTCCAAGTTAGTAACTCTAAAATAAACAGACAACAGAAGTTAAAAATCATGGGGAGTCATATGGGTATGCTTCCCTTCAGAGCACACTCTTCTGCCTGGAAAGAGCCTGCATGAAAGGCATTCTGCAGATGACAACTTCTCTTTGAAAGAAGCACTGGACCAAGAATAGGTGACTTCATTTAGTTTGGCCCCAAACCGGACCAGCTGTCGAGGAAGATGCATCAGCAGCCTTCCTTCCCAAATTAGAGGTGAAGCATGTTGCAAGGAAGCTTTGTGAGACCCAAAAAATCCTGTTGCTTAAAGAGGCAAGATGTTGCCCATCAGATGATCAGAAATGTTTTTGTCCCTTCACAAGGCTGCAGCTTCCAAAATCCCATCTGTTACTAGGTTGAAAATTCATTGCAAGTGAGAAACTGCAAACCATTTGTCTCTCACTTATGCTTCCCTAAAAATACCACAATTTCCCATCTTGCACTCTCTCTGCTGCCTGCCATTGCAAACTCAGCCCATATGCCATCTCTATTATCCATGCTGGAGGTTGCAGCCTCCAGGTTTAACCAACTGAGAACAAAACCAGAAAGGCAGCAAATCAGTTTGAACCTGCAATCAACAGATCTGTAGAACATCAGCCAGGACATAAACCATTCTGAACTGAACTGCAGAAAGCAGGCAAGTGACACTGAGTCACATTGTCTGCTGCTTGGAATTTCTTACTGGGATTGAACAATTCACAGGGTTCTATTTAAAATAAATGCAAGTAGTTCTGTAGTAGTTTCCAAAACAGAGGATACTAACAGCCACAATCTGTGTGTTCTTTGTGCCTTTCCACTTCAGAACTATCAACTTACCCAAGGGTCCAGGGAATGAAAGCTGTTACCATCTAATGGCCTGCATCAAACCAACCAGTGGCATCACCCTCGCAATTGGTACTAACAGACATCTTGGTCAGCAGGCAGATTAATGACCCAAGAAGCTCACACTTTCCTCTCAGATCTCATCAACTACTTCAAATTAAGCACAAAACCCATGAGGAACTGCTACTGGAGTGCAAGGCTTGAACACAGCACCAGATGCAGAGAGGAAACCACCAAGTCTGCAAACATCAGCTGGACAAAATGATGATTCCATTAATGCCATGGAGCAAACACTGCCTGATAAAGCTAAGCACTGCATAAATAATGCTGTTTACTGCCTGCCTGTGGATTAACCCTATCAGTTCTGGTGGCAAATTAAATGCCAAGAGCTAAAGCATTACAGACTGTCAATTTGCTCCACGTGTCTGCACACAGGGGGACCAAGTATCTTTGAACACACAGAAGGGGACACTTCCCACCAACACATTTTTGGACTGATAAATATGGGAAGAGGCAGTTTTGCCCTCCACCCTGCTTACTCACAAGCCAGTGCCCTGTCTGGGACAGGAGCTGTCAGCAGCAGCAGTTGGCTCAGGCCAGCACACAAAAAACTCACCCCGGAAGCTAATAAAAAAGGAAACTAGAGGAGTGCCTCTGATTCACCCTACTGCCCCAGGCCATTCTTGAGGTAGAGGAGGAGCCTTGCTCAAAGGTGAGCTGAAAATGCCTCCACCACCATGGAGCACAGCAAACCCCCCTAGCACTATATAGTTGACTTGATTATAATACCATTTTTTGTTACATTCCTGATGCTCAGAGAGATCTCACCAAGTCACACATACAGACTCCCTTAGGTAGAGAGCCTGGGCTGTTACCCATACAAAAAGAAACAAAGTTCAGGGTGTACAATACTCCACACCCTCCCAGTTGCCAGAGCAGAAACTAGATAAGGTCGTGCTGCCTGTAATATCTCTGAAGCTTCAGCCATAGTCCTGCAAGAAGCAGGGCTGCCTCTCTGCAAAGCCACTGTCAAATCAAGTGGGTAACTTACTGCAGATTCACTCCAAGAAAAATTGTGCAGGATGAGGTTCTTCACCAAGTCATGGACTCAACTTGAATGAACAACCTTGTGGGAAGTGGAGCAACTAACACTTTGCAAACATGAAATTCAATTTTTTTTCTCCCATCAGGAAGCCCACTGTGGAACACAGGGGGCACAGAAGATCACTCCTCATCAAAATAAACTATCAGAAGTTGTTTTGTGTTATTAGTGGTTTCCTGTCTATTGTTCTCTGCCCAGTTCTCACAAGCAACCTCAAAATTGTGTGGTTTTCAATTTGACAAGCTCTCAAGAAAAGGAGAACTCATAGGTGACACCATTGGCTATGTTCCTCCTAGCAAAAAGAGAGCCAGCATCCAACAATCTCCTTTCAGCCACAAACAGGACAGGGCAGAAGGTGCAAGGTATCAGTCAAGCTTTCATCCTTCCTCCTCCTGTGACTGTCAAGATTGCCACCCCCTGCAAAGATGTCACCCAGATCCTGAATTCACTCATTACAACCTTGTTAATCCTGTCATCACTTTTTCTAGCCACATCTCCTTTTGGGGACAACTGCAGGCATTTCTGCTGCTATGTCAAAGCACTCTTCAGTGTCAGACATGCTAGAGAGTCAAAATTACACAGGTCAGTCCTCAACTTGCAAGATTCCAGAAGCCCAGAACTCCCTGGGTGTGAGCTGAACACACACCACTGCCTCCATCCCTAAGGGTTCAAAGAAATCAGGACCCAGAGCAAGGAGCAGCGAGCACCCAAAAAGTGAACCGTCCCTGCTGAACCCTGTAAGTGGAAGAGAGCACAGATTGTAAAAAGAGAAGAAAGTGCACAGAGGAGAAGCGACTCGAGGGCGCTCAACAGAAACGGAACCAACCACTCGAGCCAGGGGCAGCAAGTGGCAGTGCGGTGCAGGCAAAGCGGGGACTCGGCAGCAGGGAAGCGGCGAGGAGGAGGCTGCGGGCAGGGGACAGGAGGCAGAGCGAGCGGGGAAGGGGCGCACAAGCTGTTCGAGTAGCCCGGGCTGACACTCACCGACTCCGTACTTCTCCCGCTTGGTGGGGATCCAGCGGGCCATGCCGGTGGGTGGGAAGAGATGGGGTTCCCGGGGCCGGGCTGAGCTCAGCGCCGCCGCTCACCCACCGCCGCCGCCGCCCAGCAGCGCAGCCCCGCTCCGCTCCGCCATGCCACGGAACTTCCCGGCGGCCGCCCAACTTTCCTGCCTCCCCCGCCGAGCCCAGCCGAGGAGGGGAAGGGAGGGAGGAAGGAAGAGAAGGAGGGAGAGGGAGGAGGCTGCTCTCCCCGCCCCGCCCCGGGGATCACCTGCTCCCGGCCCGCTCCGCCCCGGGGAAACGGCCCCTGCGCTTCCCGGTATTGCTGCTAGGTGCTAACGAGGCACCGGGGAGAGAGGGAGGGGAAGAAATCTGCCTGGATGCCATCCTGTGCAACGTGCTCGAGGTGATCCTGCTCTGCCGGGGTGGGGGGGTTGGACTAGATGGTTTCCGGAGGTCACTTCCAACCCCTAACACTATGATTCTGTACAAACACGACTGGGAAGGTGAGCAGCGGCGGCGGAGGGCTCCCGGTACTGCTGCTTAATAGCCTGAGGTACCAGCCTGCGGAGATCTTCCCACCCTTAGCGTAAATAGAGACTTCGGAAAAGTAATTCGGTAAGAAGGAAGAAAAGGAAAGGGTTATTGTAAAAGTATTCCAAGCAGCTGGAAAAATGGTCACAGGACTGCACAAACACGCACTGTTCTTCTTTTTGAGTGTTTGGTGATGTAAACTTCCACTTGACTCCACTGAACTGCTGGAGAGAGGCCAGTGGAGGCTAGGAAGATGCTGAGGGCACTGGAGCAGCTCTGGCAGGAGGAAAGGCTGAGAGCCCTGGGGCTGCTGAGCCTGGAGAAGAGCAGCCCCACAGGGGAGCTGCTCAATGCCCAGTAAGAGCTGAAGGCTGGGGGCAAGAGGCTGGGGCCAGACTCTGCTCAGTGGTGCCCAGGGCCAGGCCAAGGGGCACTGGGCACCAACTGGAAGCCAGGAGGTTGCAGCTGAGCAGAAGGAGAAGCTTGTTGGGTGTGAGGGTGCAGAGCCCTGGCCCAGGCTTTGCAGAGAGGCTGTGGAGTCTCCTTGTGTGGAGAGATTGCAAAGGCAGCTGGAGGTGATCCTGGGCAAGCTGCTGGGGGTGACTGTGCTGGAGCAGGGGCGTTGGCCTGGCTGATCCCCAGAGGTCCCTTCCAGCCCCCACCATGCTGGAATCTGGGACTCTGTTGTGAACTGGGACCCGATCAAGTACTTCAAGCTGATGCTACAGAGACAAGCTGTATTCTTACCTGGATCCAGCACAGCAGGTCTGACATTCTGACCTGGACCAGACTGGCTGGCTTCTGTAGTCATGTCAGCTGTGCTGTGGCAAATTGTTTGGGAAAGAAACATTCAGTAACACCTAGTACTCTTAATGAAGCAAAGTGCAAATCACAGTGGCAGGTTTCTTACAGAGCATTAGGTCCAAACTGAGGAGGATCCAGGTTCTCATCATCTTCCTGGGGCTGTAACTAACTAGATCTCATTTCCCCTAGTGCCTGATCCTTCCTGTATGACCACATCTCATGAAAGGCAACAAGAACTGTGATCATCCAGACTATCTTAACACCAAAACACCTGTTTGATTGTACTAAAGCATGAAAATCTAGGGAGCTAATGGGTTTTTATTCTTCACCATTAGGTTTTTATTCTTCACCATTAGACACTCACGAGGGGCAGCTCTGTTGCTCAGCTGTTGTGGTGCTAGATCAACTTCATATTTCTTTGATTCCCAGCCTACATCCCTCCCTGCATGCTCAGAACACCTTTCCATCCTACAGACTCTCCCATCTGTGTTTCTAGTAAGTTGAATTTGCCTTGCCACAGTATCACTGTCCAATATCCTGGGGTTTAACAATCCATGGTGATCTGTCATCTGTCAAGAATGTGTGGCCCATGAATTTGTTACACACACAGTGTGTTACTCATCTAGCTCTGATGTGCAGTGATGTTACACCCAGTTTCCACCAGACAGCCAAACCCTTCTCTTAAAATGATGTTTTAATCCTCTGCCAAGGGCTGCTCATGACAGGACTGAGATGCACCCAACTATATTCACATGTGTACATGGGAACAGTGCAGCTTAGAGGTCAAATATGGGCATAGGCTCTTTCAATACTCAAAGCACACCTGCAGCTTCAACTCAGAGTATGTCAGCAAGTAGAAAAAGATGTAAGGAAAAAAACAAACAAAGAAAATATTTGCAAGCTGGAACTGGTTAACTAATTTGTTATTTATAAAACACTAACTCAGCCCAGGCAACTGTATTCAGATGTTGTACTGGCACATACCTGAGTTGTTCTTAAGCACAACATTGCAGTTCCTCTAGCTATAGATTTAGTAGTGCTATTAAATGAAGTCCTTAAGTGTTTCTATAGAGAGCTGAGGGCTCTCTGAGAGCACAGGGCACTGCCTAGAGCCAGCCCCCTCACCACAGGCTAGTGGCATCCATCCTTGTATGAAGAGCAAGTATTCAGATATTTTCCAAATCCTTTTACTCTGGAAGATTCACCCAGACTTTTTTGTGTGGAGACTAAATACTGCAAAGTGCTTGGAGCCCTTAAGAGAAATGCAACATGATGAGGCTATCAAGAGATGGTTGTTCTTGGCCTCTCTGCTCTGCTCTTGGATGACCTGGATTCCAAAATACTCCCTGCTCCAAATGGGATATGACTTTTCTGGGACCCTTTTGCAACATTTGGCAGAACCAGCCATGCAGAGGAGACTGCTTTTTTTTGCACACCCCCCCCCGCATTCCCTTCTGACTAGAGAACATTCCACCCACCCCTGGAGAGCTACTTTAGTGATGCCTGAAGTGTTAGTCTTGTAAAAGTTTCAGTGCTAAACATTCCTTGCTGCAATTCAAGGTGCTATGCATGTGCTCACCTCCAAAGGTAGTTAAAATGACCTCCCTCAGAACAAGGGAAACAGCTATTTATTTTCTGGCAAAGAGAGTTTTCTTCCTTTCCATTTTACTGCTGCTTAGCTGGGGCTTTCTGTAGCATCCCCCCAAAGAGAGATGAGAATCAGCTTGATGAGTAGTATCTTGTAAATGGCAAGAGAGGGATTGTAGAACACACTTAGATCTGAGGCCAGGTTATTAAAGAAGAAAAGTATTCATGAAGATACTGAAATGAGCCTTTGAAAGACCACCTGTACCCTGGCTGCTGAAGCCTTTGGCTAGAGGTTCTCTAATCAAGAGTCTAACTGACTAGAACCTTGATGTTACTTGAAGATTCTTGATTCTGTAGTTAAACTGGCTGAGCTGTGCCTCTGTTTTCCAAGCCAGGTAAAGCAAATTCTTGGCAGCAGATGAAAAACAGAGCAAAGCATGAAAGATAGGCAAGTAGGAACTAGAGAAGCTGGCTTCCCTACTGAAGGAGGGGAAGCTGGTGAAGGTTTCATTAACTCTAATGATTTGCAAATGTCAGGGGCATATGAAGGAAGCAATCTCAGTTATCACTGGCAGGAGGTTTTATTTCATTTTATAATATTACCAAATACTTTGTTTTTCTCTCTTTCTCTTAGTGCTCAAGTGTTGTTTAACCAGGGCCATTAATGCTGCACAGTCTGGACCCTGCCCTCCTCCAACCCAAACAGGAGCAGGATAGATAAACCCTAATCGAGGCTACTTCAGAGATTAACTCAGTTCACATAACAACCACATCAAAACCACAATACTGAGGTCCTGATACAGCCTCAGTGGGGACAATTTGGATGACTAAGCTTCATTCCCATTTTTAGTGCAGTAAGAAAGTCATTTTAGTCCAGGGTCTTTTCCTTCACAGCTGAAAGAGCAGCATATTGGCAAAGTATCAAACTGCTGAAGGAAAAACTTCATCTAAAGGTAACACTTCAAAAGGTGAAGTTAGGAAAGTGATTAGAAAGAAGTCTGTGTCTTAGAAACACTTCAGAAGTACAAGTTAACTGCAGCTCTTTTTGTGGCATGCCTGAAGCTTAAGAAGTGTAATTCTAGTGCCCTCCTGTGTTCAAAACACCAGCAGCTACCAATCTGCTGACCTTCAGGGAATGAAAAGGGAAGAAATAAAAGGCTTTTCCTGGGAGAAGATGAAGAATTCTTCTACTCACCAGCCTGGATCCTATCCAGCTAGGTTCCTGATGCTACTTGAAGCAAGTAGTTAGCATTCAAAGCAAGAGAAAGGACTTAGAACCAGTGTGGAGAAAACCAGAAGAGATTAAAACTCGGCTGCTCAGCAAAGTAATTAAGTGGGTTTAGCACGTGGGCTGAAAAAATACTGCTAAAACTAAAGCCATCTGTTCATTAATGTAATAAGTCAACCCCCCTAGCTGATAAATGAGCAGATCTGGTTAAGATTTGGGCTAGATGTTAGGTTAGATATTAGGCAAAGGGTTCTTCACCCAGAGAGTGGTGGAGCACTGGAACAGGCTCCTCAGGGATGCAGTCATGGCACCAACTCTCCTGGAATTCCAGAAGCATTTGAACAATGCTCTCAGACACCTGGGGTGACTTTGGGGTTCTCCTGAGTATAAACAGGAGTTGGACTGGATGGTCCTTGTGAGTCCCTTCCAACTCAGGGCATTCTGTCATTCTCTGACTCTTATTTTCCACTCACCAGCAGAAATCAAATCAAAAGCAGCAGAGTAAGCTGTGATAAGCAATTAAATATGCAAATACATACACCACAAACGGGAAAACAGAGGGTTTATCCATCTGCCTGAACATGTTTTATCATGGAACAATATTTAACATATTATCAGAGAATCTCATGGCCCAGACACTTTACAGCTGAATATTTCACTCCACATTTGCTTAGCCAAATAACACAAATGCTGGGTTTGTTACTTAGCTTGCATTCCCCTACTGTCAGTTCCTGTTGTTGTTCTGTTGAAGGAGCAGGGATGTTTCTACACACTCTTTTAGCAAAATCACTATTTACCTGGCACCAATTTCACTGGCACTGTCTTTTTACTTTCTGGATTATTCAGGACCAGCATAGCTGTGAGAAAGGGCAAACATTCATCAACTAAACTGAGTTTTACAGCTACTACAAGCCACCTTTTGATTTATCACAGAGAGCTAAGGTACAACAAAGCTGTGCAGAAATCCTTTCTCTTTACTAAAGAGCAAGCAAAGGACTGTGGAAAACACACAAGCTCATGCATTACTGCAAGAGCTCTCTTCTGCAAATACATTCCATCTTCCTGCAGTGATGGAAGGAAACAATTTCTCCACTGGAAGAAGCAGGTAGCATCCCTGTGGACACTTCATTAAGCCCAGGTCTATCAGGAATGGGTGTTCACTGTTCCCTTGGTTTATTTATCTCCATTATAAGTTGCCTCCTATGCAGAGCAGATAGGATTTGTCTGAATTAGAATAGAGTAGTAAATCCCCCAGGGAGGCTGTGAATGGTAACACACTCTTCCCCTGCATGGTGCTCTAGGGTTAGAAAGCAGCAGAGCTCTGGGTCAGTAATGTTTCTGAGAAGAGCAGTAATAGAGAAGGAAGTAAATAAAAGTTGTTGCTTTGGTGTAAAAATACCCAAAGCAATGAGGTGATTTGGACAGGAGAGTTCCTGCCCCAAACTGATGCCCCTCTTGGGGACAGATCTCTAAAGGTATTTAGAGGCTTAATGATGCTGAAAAGTGCCCAGTTATATTGAATATGATCTATGTGGGATGGAATACTTTGAAAAGTAAAATCATTGAACAGAAATAGTTCTGTTCTAACTCAAACCAGGACACAGTGCTATGTAGTTCTCCTGGATTCCCTCCAAGGCAGCCCTGCATTTTTTTTTCCAGTCCTCATGGGGTAGAGCTGTTGATTCCAGCACAGTTTTGCCCCTGCTGAGTTGTTGCAATAGTTTGTTAGACAGGTTTATCACTTTTCTCCAGAGAAACCCTAGATGAAATGGAACCACTGCTGCTTTGTGATTGTGTGCAAATATTTCCAGAGCCATCTGACTACTGAAATCTGACTCCTGTCCCATTAAGCAGGAATGGGGACTAGACCAACCCTTAGGCAGCTTTGAAAACGTCTGCCTTGATGTACCCTGGAGTCAGATGAACAGGTTCCGAGTCATCAGTCAGCCAGCGTTTCCATTTTAATAGCTTTGTATTTCTCTGTCTCAGTTTATTAAAATCTCAAAGCTTAGCTTCTCTACCCTTCCTCCATCTGCTTCTTTTTAAGGAAAGACAGAAGAATCTTCCCATCTAGGCTGCATTTTAACCAGATGGTGATCTCTCCCCTTTGTTCAGGCATGAATTCTAGCCATGCAAATCAAAGCATCAATCATGCAGTCGACTTCTGCAGAAGTTGCAAAGCTCAGGAGGATATTTGCTTCATGGAAAAAGATGCAAGGTGTAACACCACAATCTGCAGCACTTAAGAGGATGCTCAAAGCTGCAAATAGCAGCATGATGCATGCCTTCATTCACCTATCTGCCCCAACTCCATGTGAGAAAGCCAGTGCCTTACTCCTGTGCTGTTAAATCCCAAACCCAATACTCCTGAAACAAAACACAACAGGAAGTTATAGCTCAAGCAGTAGAGCACTGCTCTTTTAAACTATATTCCATGGCTGTGAAGGGAAAAGAAAACTCTCTTCTTTTCCAATCTTTGTGTTAGGAAGAAATTTTCAGAGTCTGGGACATAACCTAGGGAGTTCCAAATTCCCCCACTCTGTTTTAATTATTCTATTCTGTTCTTTTGCTCTTTAATAAAAGAGCATTTGATTCTGGAGGAAGAACTCTAAGAAAGATCATGTTCACAACTGGTGAGCTGATTTAAACTCCTCTCTCTCCACCTGCCATGTGACTATGAAAAAGCTTTAAGACTGATGGCTTTTCTTTCATCTAGTTGTTGATTTCTACAGAAAGCAATGGTTACAGGGTTATATATTTTAGCCTCTTGTTCCTAACTGTGTTAAAAACCATACTCACACACTTCCCAATACTGCTTTTCATGGAAGCAATTGCATATGGCAGCTCCATGAATGGTTTTTGCCACTGTGAAAAGGGAGCATCAAATTCTGCTAGATTTGGAACAGCAAAAAGGTGTCCCCAGGGCAAGATGTGTTTTCTGACACCATTCACCCTTTGAATACACCTGGGCCCTCTTGGGCTGTCTGACTGAATACTTACTGTGCAAATAAATGTCTTGCAGAAAGGTATTGCTGATAAAATACTTGATTTCAGTGCCACTCTACTGTGGTGTTTATGATGTTATATTGTTCCCATTTACTGTGGAAAATCAAGCTGGGTTTATAATCTGAGATACAACAGAGCTCAGTTAATTTCCTGATAGAAGAATAAACTTGGTTATTACTGTGGCATTCTTCCCCTCCCCACCTAGAGACATTTCATTGCAACAGACTAAAGGCTGAAGATTCCTGAACACAGAATTACTCTAGATTTCCTCTATTTACAAGCCACAGAAGAGCCAGGCAAGCTGTGAGGAAAGTTACAGCACTACAAACAGATGCAAAGGTGTTTTTGCCAACTCTTGAGTTGCTGAGAGACCAAGTCAGTAGGAATGGTCAGGCTAACTTCAGTAAGATGAAGAGTTCAGCAAAATTCTTCCTGTAGTAGTGTTCATCAATGGTGGATACAGTTTGCTCTGGTCTGTAGTTTAGTATCTTAGAAACTCTGCTTTATTTACCCCAGGATGAAGCCAGGTCGAGGTTTTCCTGTCTCTTTCTGCTTCTCTGCCAGAACCCTCAACTGTAGTGGAGCCACTTCTGACCCAACTGGAAAAGAACAACAGGTCCCAAGAGATTTGCAAACTCTGAATGTCTATTTTACTTCTGTGCCAGGAACCCTGCTCCTCCCTCCTTTTGGAGATCATGGGAAAGATTAAAGAGAGGAAGTGCTGGCAGGCATTTTCATTAAGAATCTCTGGCTAATTCCAAAGTGCCTATTAGTAGAAGCCCTCCTGCAATGCCTGTGGTATCTTATCTACCACAGCTGAATCCTGGATATCACCTATTTTATATTTCATGTCTCTCTTACATCTTTAATGTCTGAAGAGCTTGTTCCCAAAAGTGTCCTCAGCAGGGGGGGAGTGTGCTCAGATTTAATCAAAGTTTCCAAGGCTGGAAATGAGCTTCCAATAATTCATAGTTGTCTTCAGCAGACTGCAATCAATAACCCCCTTTTAAAAAGCAGTGTCCTTTTTCCTCCTCTGCTCCTGGGAAGTCTCTGTGAAAAGTATTACTACAAAATCAAGGCTCTGATTTGGGCAGTCAGGATGCCAGCAAGCTAAAGCTAGGTGTTGGGAGCCTGACAAAGCAGGAGTAATAGAGGGGTTTCTCAGGAGTTGAGATGCATTTCAGAAAGCACAGGAATTGTTTTGCCTTGCTTCAGAAGTTGTTTCCTTGGAAGAAAAGTCACAGCCATTTGGCTGGTGATGGGGAGATACTGGCTGAGGAGGACAGAGAGCAGGATCTAACTGATCTCACAGGAGTTTGATGCCTGCTTGTCTCTCTCTTTGCTGCCTTGCTTGCTCCTGCAGCATGAAATTTCTTCTAGCTTAAGAATCCCTTTGACTGTCTCATCCCTCCAGAAAAGCAGATGTTACAACTGTACTAAGAGGGGAAAAATCTCTAGTATGGGGAAGTGGAGATTAGTACCGAGGGCTGTGGGGATCCTAAATCCCTAAGAGTGAGGATTAACAACAAAGACACTGAAATTTAAGAAAGAACTCACTGGATACCAACATCAAAGGCATGCACTGGGGTGTAGGGAGAAGGAGTGTCTTGGAATTGGTTTCTTTTCAAAGGTCTCAGCCTCCAGCCCTGCTGTGGGAGTGGAGATTCTCCAGAAAAAGAGACCTACAAACGGTTTCTGTCAGGGGAAGGAAGCCCTGAAGGTTACTGCAGCCCCGAACGTGAAGAAGGAGACGCTATTACATCTTTAAACACTAGATGCCACTAAGAGACCAGCATGGGAAACACCCTGCCCAGAGCCAGCAGGGAGTAAGCAGCCCAAGCTCCGGTTCCCAGGACGGTAACAGCCCTGGACCATTCCATGGCAAGGCTACAGCACAGACCACAGATAGTTGGGACCAATGAGCTGGTTCTTTGGCAGCAGCAAACGAAAAGAGCTCCATTCATCCATGATGGAGTAGTGGCACTACTCAAGGGTAGCATGCAGCGTTTCAGTTTCTGCCAAGATATTTCCTACTGAAGTCCTTGCCTGCCTCCAATATTTCTGCAGCAAACAGCAACAGCAAACAAGAGGAGATTTAATCTTCTACATTAAAAACTTCCTCCTCCAATAGAGAGATGAGAGAGAGAATTGGCAGTCAGTTATGCTCCTGGTATTTGCTGGGTGAGAACACCAGGTGTATTTGCAGAGTCATGCTCTGTAAGGATTCTCCATAGATGTGCACACAAACTACAGCTCAAAACATGTTCATTTTTCAAGGCCACTACTGGCAGTCCACAATTTAGGAAGTGATTAATTGGTCATTGGATTTTTTTAAGTCCATACTGAAGCCAAACTTCATAGCAACCCCAAGATAGCCTCTGCAGGCTTCCCCCTGTACACTACACCTACCCCATCTTATTTAGAAGATGTCAGGCATATTTTTTTTTCAGTAAATCTTCATATTCTGAGCAACTGTGGGAGCCCAGAAGAACCAGGAGTCACTGAGATGAGATACTGCCAACAGGCTGAGTGGTAACTCACTACAGGAGATAACCCCACAGCTCCTAAAGAACTGGGAACCACTGCCCTGCATGGAACAGTGTTTTGCTCCATGGAAGACAGTGGCTCTGCCACTTTGCTATGCACAGAAGTTGTCCCTTGTTCCTGCAGGAAAACAGCCCATACCATGCCCCCACTGCCAGCACTGTTTGTAACCCCCTCACTAACCAAGCCAAGAGCATGTTTTCACTTCTCTGTGCAGCCAGGAAATCTCCCAGTGTCTATCCTTGCCATAGCACAATGCAGCTGGCTCCCAAGGAGAGCACTCTGACAAGGCACTTGATTTCTGTTGCTCAAGAGCATGCCTGGGCTGATGTCAGCTCCCTGTTGCCAAGCATTTGGAAGTGTGTGCCCTTCCTGTAGCAGAGCAGAACCAATCAACCAAGCAAAAGAAATGAAAACTCTTGCTGGCTACTGATCACTTTCTGTAGTAAGCAACAAAAAGCTTCCCTTTGTCCCTGCTTTAGTTTTAATTACTGGGTTTAGGATAGACATTGAAGAGGAACAGGTTGTCAATACTCTGCCCAAGTAATTCAGCCCCAATAATACTTCTCTCTAACACAGCAGTCTAAAAACATTCCTGTGTTCATCAAAACTGCCCCACAAGAAGGGCAGGAAGACTTGATCATATTGCTGCTTTACTGACCTCAAAGACTAATCAGAATAAGGCAGAGTACTTGATCCAACCCCAGCTTTGGGGATGGAGGATTCCAGAAGGAGGTGCAGAGAGAGGACAGACTTTAGCCTGGAACATCAGTTCAGTCTTGAGCTATAAATTAGGGACACACACTACTTCAGGAATGGAAAACAAACCACAAAGCTGCACAAAAAGGCTGCAGCCTTATGTCCTAAGACCAAATATGTGCATTTCTAATCTGTGCTTGGGTGCCATCTGTAATTACAAGCCCAAAGTTTGCATTAGGAAGCAAATGAGAAGGTTGGATCTCAGCTGCTGTACATCAGCACCACTCTGCTGCCTTCAATGGCATGCTGAGACCTCTCAGGCCCTTTGACTGTTCCTCACATCTTAAGACATCAATCCATCAATTAAGGGACCAGCTCTGACTCTCCTCAATTAGGTGATTCAGCTCTCCCTGCTTTCAGTGAGTACCAGCTGGGATGACTGATTCATAGGTAGCAGTTCAATGTATTGTTTTATGGGAGGGAAGGCAGAGGGAGACTTGATCTGCAATTTGATGAAGCCACCCCCAGCTCTGTGAAGGTGGAAATGTTTGTTTCAGTGCTGCAGGGAACAGGCTGATCTCCTGGTGAGGTGCAGGATCCTCTTGCCTGGGCTAAAAGACTGAATTCTTTCTTCTAGGACAGAAAAGGAAAACGCAGAGACCCTTACCTATTGCTTAGCCACTTCCAGCTTTCACCCACTTAGCAACTGTCAGATTCATATGCAAATAGTGATTAGAACATGCACTGTAGGGAACAACCCTCCCCTGGGCTGCAGTCCCCCCGCTGAGAGGGATCTCCTGCAAAAGACTCGAGGCTAGCTACTAATACAGGTTTAATTTCCTAGACAAGTGCTGCAGTCTTATTAACAGGACTGCTGTAGTAGCACAGTATAATTAGCCCCTATAAAATCTACCAAATTTTATTCTACAGAAATCAAGGGCTAGGAAAAAAGACTCAGCTCTTGAAAATGCACTGCCAGAGCTGGTGCAAGTCAGTAAAACTCTACCAACAGGAAAAGAATAGCAAGAGTTTCTACCACCTGAGCTCTAAACTCCAGGCATTACTCCCTTCTCACAAGACAGCAGAAGGAATGCAGGACAAACCTGAATCACCTTGAGTGATATCAGCACAGTGAGTCCTGGCAGACACAATCCACTTGAGAATCAAGAAGAGTATCTAGCTAAAAATGTTCCAGCTCCCTCTTTACGTCAGTGCTGGCAAGCTGGCTTCTCCAAGATTACCTAAGATTGATTCACATGATGTATTGTCTCAACCCACCACTGCTTTAAGGCTGCCACAATTTCATGCTGGGATCCTTTCTCCTTTCCTTTTTCTGCCACCTGCAGAGCTGACCTTTCAGAGACCAACAGAAGAAGCTTTCCCTCTATGTGAAATCCAACCCAGCAACCTCACATGTTAGATTTCAGGCCACCCCTTCAGAATTCTGCTGAATCTCTGCCTTGTGAGGGAAAGGACACAATCCCAAACAACATCTGACATAGTCTAAACTGTGCTTCAGGACCTGTCTAGTCTATTAACTACTGAATCCCTGGTTCTATCATTTCAGTCAACCCATTTCAGCTGGCAATGTGGCTAAGCTGCAATACATTTTAAAGCTTTGGGAGAACCCATCCTGTAAATCTCAATTTCAAGCCTTCCTATGTCTCTGTTTCAGAGATTATTTTAGCTCTGATCCCACCACTCCCTGACAAAAAGATCAGCTGGAAGTTGTCTTGTGTCCATCCTGCAGGGCTGCTTGCTTCCTCTGGATTGGCACTTGGTGGCACTGGAGTTCACCTAAGTGAAAGGAAGGATCCAGATGAGTCAGCAGCATTTCACTGTGCATGTACTTGATGCACAGTGTGGTCTAAAACGGTTTGCTCTGTACCATCCCTCAATGAGCTCTGAAGTCTGGCTCTGCACCTCCTTTGAAAAATCTATGTGCTGGGTAATTCTCAGTGAAATGCTGTCTGCTGACAGCTCTTTGCCATCTGCTCTGAAGCCTCCACAGGCCATCAAATTATGAATTCTCATCACACCAGAGGAAACTGAACAACTTACCTCATTTCCAGCATCAAAAGTACAGTGAGCACTTCACAGGCAAGCAGAAATTATGGCTGCCATCTTCTAATTACAGAGGCAATCAGCCCTTAATGTTAGCAAGAAGCCTGATAGGTTTTATCTGAGTTCCCCCTATTCTACAGGAGCCCATGCATACAAATGAGCTAGCAGCATGAAACTAGAAGCATGTGCAAGTTGCTATTAAACCAGTATCCTAAACCACTTGGTTTTGGTTAAATATTACTTTTGGATTTAGGTTAACAAAACACCTGGCACTGCTTCAGTTTGTCTGTCTGCAGTCTGTCATTCAGATCAAGTCTGGATGCTTATTATGATCCAAACCTCGATGAAAGAAGGATGAGATTTGAGCATGAAACAGCAAGTACAGCTGGTGACACTGGAACTCTTCTTATAGCAGCAGAGTGTGTCAGAGTGGTCAGAAATTACAAGGCAGGCTAAGAAAGTGTCTTATTTTCACAGAAAAACAACTGCAAACTCTTGTCTACCAAGTCTGTAACACATAAATTCACAAGACTTAGATATGTTACTTCTGTTAGGGAAGGATGTTTTTATATCAAGAGAACAAGCACTCAGGGGCTATGGAAAGCTCTGTGTGACTAAAGCAAGGAGTGCCCAGCACAGCATCACTAGCACTGCAGTTGGGAAGGAAGGCAGAGTATACAATTTCATCACTCCTGTCCCTTAATCCTCTCAAACCTATTTCTCTGTGCTTCTAAAAGCCAGCATCTCTTCTAACTACATGTAAAAGGAGTTAAAGGGACTGTTAAAAATCTCAAGGATGTTCCAACAGCCTAATCATCTCCTTTTGGAAGTGCCAAATGGATTCAGCAACATTCAGCAACTGCTGCAGAAAATCTTTGATGACTAGGTGAAGTTCCTAACAGGGTGACATGCTACAGAGTGCTGACATCTCTGGCTAGCTCCTTTTTATATACAACAGAACCTTTGGACTCACTAAAGCACAGCAGCAGTGAGAAAGTTCTCCTGGACTAAGTCACATCCTGGGGATATGTGCTCTGTAAAGTTTCCCATCCTTCATGGGCTAATTGGTGGTTCCAGATCAACAGCCACACGAGCACTACCTCTGAATACGATCACTCTCTCCCATTCTCATTAGCTAAAGAGGGTTAAGAAGACAGACAGAGCCCCATTTAAGCCTCACTGCAGCAGAGACTGCAGCAAGTGGATTGGACACACCCTGTTAAAGATGCAGTACATCATTTCTGCCCTTCAGGCTTACTTCATCCCCTTTGCTGCAATGCTGGCAACAAACACAAAGCTTAACTCTTTTTAGAGCAAACTGCCTCGAAACAGCAGGCATCACATGGTGCAGTGTTCAAGCTAGAAACTTAGGACAGAAGTGAGCTGTATCCACTAGAGATAATCCTCCTTCCTCCAAGTTTCAAGCTGTAAGTGTATGCATGTGCATAAAGAATATTTTTGGTTTGTTAGGTTTATTTTTTTCCCTAGGAAGTGCTTGCTGTAGAGAAGAGAGTTTGCAAATGCCTGCCTGAGAAGCTGAACTCATTGCAAAGATCCAACACAAGGCAAACATGACAGTGCAGTTTTCCTAAAGCCATCTTCCATGGGTCAGGGGTAAACTGAGGCACAGGCTCCCTGGCAAACTGAGGCACAGGTCTCACACAAATTCTTTTACAGGCTTTGATTCAACTCTTGATGAAGAAATCAGCCCTTTGTAAATCCAAGTCAACTTTAGCAATCAGCTCCAGCCAGAAAAATGAAGAAGAACTGGAACTTTGCTGAAGCTAAAGCAGAAATACTTTCAAAAGAAACCCCTTTGGCTTTTAATTTCCCAACTCCCCTGAATTTCTTTCTTTTTGTCTGCTTCAGATTACTAAGCAAATCAATCTATAACAGCCAGATATTTCTCTTTGACTGCTGCTCTTCCTTGCCACTGAACAGAGCTACTGTGCAAGGAGCTGAGGAAACTCGGGCAGAGTATTTTAGAGTTCACCTATTCCAGGCTGTCACTGCCTTCCAAGAGAGCTGAATTAGACTAGAAATTAGAGCAGTCCCAGAGGTTAGACCTATTTGAATGTGGGAAGAGCCAAACCAGCACTTTCCTTACTCCCCTGTGAAGGGTAGCCCAGATTCTGAGCCTGAAAGCACACAGTGAGAAACCATGGGGACTTTATTAATGACTCTGCAGTATGGACCAGAGAGCTGCACTGCAGAATCATGTGGCTTGCTGTTCTGTTTTATAGCCTGGATCTCTGCCTTCCTCCCATTCCTCATCACAAGTAACTATGTTAACAGTCTAATTGCCTGAGGCTGCAAGGCAGAAAAGCAAATCAAGACAAAATAAGAGTCTAGTGTGGAGGAAAGCAATGAAATATTCCTTTCAGGAAGTGTCCAGTTATAGAGGAGAGAAGAAAAACAGATGCTCTGAGAAAATGGAAACAAGAGTGACATTGAGCCCTTACCCATAAGCCAGGCACACATGGAGAAAACTCTTCTTTTGTCTTCACACCAATGCCTAAACCTCCCATTAACAGAGATGAAAAGTCTGTCAGTAGCTTTTCAGTGCTTTTGCTTGTCTGTTGGGGCTCCAAGGGTGCTATCTACTGTCTCACTGCTGACAGCTGAAGCACTGAATCCTTCTGGCTTCAGTCAGAATGAAAATGAAACACAGTGGTTTCTGCTAAGCAGGTGGCTCCGAGTCCTCTTACTCAGATAATTTAGCTAGGACTCAGTCAAGCCAAGGGAATCTCTGGTGGCTGCAAAGACAAACATATATATGGAGATACTTCCATAGAGGTTAAGAGGAAATGACTTCAAGTTCCACCAGGTGAGGTTCAGATTGCATATTAGGAAGAATTTCTTCCATGAGAGAGTTATCAGGCACTGGCCCAGGCTGCCCAGGGCAGTGGTGGAGTCACCATCCCTGGAGGGGTTCAGAAAATGTGTAGATGTGGTGCCTGGGGCCATGGTTTAGTGGTGAGCATGGCAGTGTTGAGTGGATGGTTGGACTCAGTGATCTCAGAGACCTTTCCCAACCATAATGATTCTATGATTTATGTGTGTGTATATATATATATACACACAAATAAATGAGAGAGAGCCTCAAAGCAGTCCATATCATGTAAGACTTCTGTACAGTTCTTATAGCTCTATTTACAGATACCTTTCTCAATAACTGTGCCAATGAAAGCAAACACCTTGAAAGAGCAAACCAGCATTGCACAACATAAATAATCCTCTTTTCTTGGGGAATAAAGGACACCTAAAGGCAAAGGATTCTGCTCTACAGTACCCCAAGCTTTGCTGATGTACTAAACCACAGCTGGACTGTTGGTCTCAACACCTGGAATAAGATGCAGCAGCTCTTGGTTTCTTGACCTCAGAACAAAACCCACTCAGAACTGGAAGATTTGTAGCTTGGCTCCTGACAGCTGCCTAAATCAAAACTGAAATGTCTCCATTACACACCATTGGTTCTGCCTACTGAGAAGGGAAAGGAGGAGGGGAAGGGAGAAGAGAGAAAGCAGGAAAGAGGGGAAGAGGGAGCAGTTATTTTCAGAGGAATAGAGTTGCTTGGGTTATTGACATGTGTGGTACACAAGGTCAATTTGTTTGCTGTTATCTGCCAAGGCACAAGAGTGTCATGTTCTGCTGTCACTGCTGATCACTACACAACTCCCAGGCACTTGGCACTGCTGCAGGCATGCCACAGCTAGGCTAGACAAAAATGATCTTGTGAAAGATAAAAGGCAAAATGTCTCTTGAACCCATGCTTACAAAAGAGGCTTTGGCTAAAAGAGGAGTAAAGAAAGAAGGATTTGGCCCCCAGTGACTTGCTACTAAAAACTGCAGTCCTAGAGGATGACTCCTGATCCTTCATGTAACATTTTATAACCTCACTTAGAGGGGCTGTTGGGTCTGTGGTTAGCTGTCCCCTTCCTTTAAAACTCCAGGGATCTATAAGGAGCTCAGGATGAAATGCAATGTGTACATGAGGCTTCAAAGCAGCTGTGGCTTAGAACATGTGCAGGCTGGTAAGAAAGAGATCACTCTCTCCTCTCCAAAAGCTTTTCTCTTTCATGTTTGTTAACCCACAAAGACTCATCACAGGACAGATCCAAGCCAGAATTCTCTCCACACAACACTTTCTGCCACTGTTTTGCATTTCAAAAGGACACATTTGTTAGAGATGAGAAAGAATAAACTATGGGAAGAATTAGCTGTTGAAAAGAGAGCAAGTAAGGACAACTCAGATATGCAGAAAGAAGCATCTCTGAGCTCTGAAACACAGTATTCAATAAAGAGGTGTTTAGAACACAAGGATAGAATGTCTGTGGACCTCAGCCACTGCTGCTAGTGACTTAAAAGCACTGGCATGACAGCTCTAAGCGTTTATGACCCTTCCCCAGGAGGACTGGGGTGATGTCTCCCATTCCTGCTGCCTTCAGAAGAAGTTAGGGGCACAAATCCTCTTCTGAACTGAGCAGAACTATTGACAAAGCTCCCAGTAGCTCTAACAGATTCAGGCAGATTTGTCTGAGGGCCTCAAATGTCCATAAAAAAATCAGTAAAGAGAGAGTCTGACTTTCCTTACCTGCTTCAGGATATGGTAACATATTATATCCTGCAGATAAAGGTGGAGTGGAACATTTATGGGTGAGATTACAGCTAGCACTGGGGTCTGCTTTCCTATCTGGGAGGGACACTAACATTAGTTAATGGATAAGTGAAACTAAGAGGCAGCTCTTCCTCCCTGCACTGTGCCAGCTGGGGCAAAATGTCTTCTGTTAGTCACTTATCAGTTTAAAACCTCACCTCTGTGAGAGCTGGTGCTTGCATACTTCTTCCTCCCAAACTTTCAGAAGGCTGTTTATTTCCTTCTCAGCTTTTTAGTGTCATCTTACCAGTGGAAGGATCTTTAAGGATAGGATTAGAATGTCAGGATGCCCTAGATAAGAATGTGACAGGAGAGACATGAGGAGAAAAATAAAATGAAAACAAGACAAAGAACTCCTGATTTATGGCATGTTGAAAGAGCCATTGAACTGCTCACCTCCATTACAACTGCAGTGAGTCACCACTGCTTCCACCCAGTCCCTTCAGGATGAGAATCAGGCAGAATAATGAGAGTTAATTGCTTTGCCAGGGTGTATTAGAGCACTGTGTCCACAGCTATCGATCAGTAAGATGGGCTGAAGGAGCCTTTTCTGATGGGGAGATCTTTGTGCCTCATGCAAAGAAGAGCAAGAAAAGCTGAAACAGATTTCTACTTGTGCCAGCCTCATCCCATCCAAAGGAGTCTGTCAGATGCAGTCTAGCAAAAGACTGACTGAGCAGCCCATTTTGGAAACCAGAGAGCTGAGATGCAGGGAGACACTTGCTTTATTTTTAAACCCCATTTGCATGCAAAAATCCCAGCCTGCAGCCACATCTGCTGAACCTGCAAGAGCAGTTGCCCTTGGAATGGGATCTGCAGTCTTTTGCAAAGCAGCCCATTGATTAGCTGCAAGGCTGCAGGATGTGCTTCTAGCTATTTATTTATTTGTGCCTGGAGCAGCACACTTAATCAATGAGCACTGGCAAAAAAATGGATGGGGAAAAAGCAGCAATAATCTAAGATCAAAGCCAGTGTCTGTCCATAAACACTACTAATCAGATTGGCCTTCCTGATTACCTACAGTGAAATCTGACCTTAAATATGACTCCAAGCTGCTAAAAAGACTGCAATTATATTCTAGACAGCTTCCTGCTTGAAATGATGTATTATTTTTACTACAGAGGTACTCTGGAGTCTAGTCTCAAACCAGGAAACCATCATGTGAGATAATGAATACCTCTGAAAAGAAAAGCAAGATAAGGTGGTCTGGAAAGAAATAGCTTAAACTGGACTGGAACACTCCAATAAACAGCTTTTGAAGGAAACAGTTTCATCAAATAGCTAGGACAGAGGTCTGCTGGTGAAAAAGTCCAGATTTTATTCCCAGTTTCTGGAAGGGAAGAGCTAATTAGAGGAGCCTCAGTGCCCTTTGATTATGTTTTACTCTCTGGGCAGGAAGGTGGACTGGTAATTAGGCCAGTCTGAGGGAGAAGTGAACTGAAAGTCATGCCATCTGATGGGTATTTCTCAAGGTGTTACCTGTGGAGTTATCATTTTAGAGCAGAGGATAAAGCATTGTCATCCCAGCTTCCCCTTTCTGAAGGGGTGACAAGAGCATGTGCAAGTGCTGTAACTTGTGGCTTTGCATCTCTGAGAAAGAACAGCAGCAAAACTGTGCTCTCCTGTCATCAGCTGATGGCTGATATTCCCCAACCACTGGCAAAATTCCTGCTGGATGCAAAGGTGGCAGATTGGGCTCCTTAAATTTGGGGTAAATTCACTGCAGCAAGCTCAGCAGGATCCTCTCTCCTCAGCTATTATTCATGCTGTAATCAGGCATATCCATCACACAGCTTTGCCTTTGTCTGTGTCAAACCTCAGCCCTTCAGCTGCATGAACAATGGATGTGGTGACCCTTTAAGTCTCTTCCCTGTGAGGTAGCTACAAATGGGAATATGCCTTTGTTCATAACTTAGATGATGGTGTGGACAGGGCTGAGGTCAGCATATGGCATTTGCTAATGGTCCCTCCTAGCCCCCATTTCTCAGAGGCAGATAATTGAATAGAGCTGATGTCTATATTCCTTAACAAATTGAATTTCAAAGGTTGCAGCAGCTGCATGTGCTCTTCAGCAGCCTCCTTTATTAGGGGCTTTTGTTTTATGCAGGAATAGAAGGGGCATGAGCAGAATTTGGGCAGAATTTGGGGCCATGGACAAGACAACACCTGCCTTTCCCTACTCTACTGTATATGAAACCAGGTAAATGCACTTGCCTTGTCTCTGTGACAAATATACCTAGGCACCCTTTGGAATCCTCTCATTTTCATTAGAGCCATTAGTTATCCATCCCAAAACCAGGATATTTCTGGGCTAACAATCTGTCTAAATTCAGATTCCTGCTCCCCCATGGACAGCCTCAGAAAATCACTTCCAGCCATCACCACAAAGAGCTTTAGAAGTCCCAAAGTGCTAACAGATGCACTGTGGGGCTCACAGGAATGCAGGAAAGGATGAGATGTGACTAGCTCTGTTTGAAAGTCCACATACATGTGCCATTCCCAACTGCTCCCACCAGAATGGTGTGCCACCACAGAGACATGGGCAGAGGATACAGCTCCTGAAGTGGGGTAGGTGAAGTTCAGAGACTGAACTGGGAGCTGCCTGGTCCAAGCTCTGATGAAGAGTGTTCATTAGCAGCTTTCCATCCTTTTCTAAAGCCAGGCTCATGTTTACATCTCTCTTTAAGCCAGGATGCACATGAGAGTTTTCCCAAGCTATATTGCCAATATAACACCAGATTCAGAGGTACAAGAGAGGAAAATACACAGAGAATAACAGTTCCTCTGTGACAGGATCCAGCACATGTCCTCTTGCTCCAATTTCAGCTAATGTAGGTGTTCAGTCTCTCCTTCCAACAGCTTGGAACCAGCTCTACTACCTGCTGAGGCATCTGGTTGATAAACTATTTTATTGTGCTCTACAAGTGAAGCTGCATACTCAGGCATTTTTCTTCCTTCATCAAAGCCTCCAGGACAAGAAGGAGTTGGCATAAATAATTCACAGTATGTTGCCAAGAAAAGCAGCAAAGCTGCAGCACTTCCCTATCTGCTGAGATGCAGGGTTAGTTCAGGGAGGTGACTTGTCAGTGCCAGCTCTTGAAAAGCACTGCTTGGAAGCATCTCTTCATGGCAGGCAACATTGGAAGACTCAGAAGACAATCAGTCTGAACCCAAACCAACCATGCTCTGTCTTTTTGTGTGTAGTTATTTCTATGACAACAGCAAATTGCACAAGCCAGCCAAAGCCTCCAATGAACCACCCAACTTCTGAGAGAACTAGTGTACAAGTGTCTGCCAAACTTCTCTCATGTCTGGGTCAGGAGGTCTAGCAGCAATGCTTGTGTCCCTCTCAGAGGGATGCTACTGTCTGGAAAGCTTCCCCTACACAATACTACTGCTACCCCTAAAACAACTAGTCATGCTTGGACTTGCTGAGGAGCATGGGTGAAGATTTGGTCTCACTATTCAAACCAAGAGAAATCAATCTTTGGTAACAACCAAGCTTGGGACTGAGTTCATTACCTGGTACTACTTCCACTGACATCTTTGACTCTGAAGCTCACAGCTTCAGATTTTAGCCCTGAGCAAGGCAGAAGGTAATAACAGACAATGTCATACCCATGATGTAGAGATACCCTTAGGTGTTAATGCATGAGTGATGCCTGACTTTGTAGTGTTAGTTCATGTTCCCTTCCCTTCCCATGAAGCAATTCCCTTCAATCACCATCTGCCTCCTGCTTTATAAACTCCAACTGAGAACCTGGATCATGTTTTCACACACAGAACATCTGGGATCCAATCTGAACCCTTGCACCTCTCTGCCTCTTCTCTCTCCCTCCTCTGTGTTCTCCCATACAGCTGGAGCACTGTAATTAAACCTGTCAGAGCCAATGACAGGCAGTGAAGCATTTTTCAACCCAGTTCCTAGGAGGTGTGTGGGTTGCAGTGGTGGAAGATAGGGAGATAAATGTTTCACAGGGTAAAGCAACCCAGAAGAAATGCAGACATGGGTTAAATGTTCCTTAGGTCTGTGTGCTAAATGTTTTATGAGATTAAGCCAGGCAATATTATCCTGAGAAAGAGCTAGGGTGGGACTGAGCCACAGGTAAATTTCCTATTCCCTTTCTGTCCTGACCATCATCAATGGATTTATGATTGATGGAAAGCAGAGTGACTTTTTCTTCTTGAAATTAAAGAGCCACATAATGAAAAGTTGTCATTCTTACATTCTTGTCCCATTTCCAGAGCTCTGATCCCATAAAGTGGGAAGGTCTGGATGCTAGGGGGTAGTACCACCCCACAGCTGATCCTATACATACTGTTCCACAACACAGGAACACAAAAGCCACACAGGCACTGTTCCATGCACACAGAACCCTCAGCCCCCAGCAGGATCTGAAGCTTTTTCTAAGTTGGGCTGACAAACTAGAACAAACATGGCCCTGTTCTACTACTGCTCCTGTCTGCCTGCTCTGCCAGTGCTCTGGGCATATTCAGGGACTGGGATGAGACCCATCTGTAACTCCCCAGCCCACAAGGCAGTTCAGTCTGTACATGGGAGCACTTCTAACACATGGCCCAGCCAAACCTTGCAATTCTCAATCTGTAGGAGCAGCTCCAGCAAGGGCTCAGATGGCAGATATTTATTCCAATTATCCATAGGATTGCAAGCCAATTTTGTGCCTTGTTAAGTAAATGACTCCTTTAATAGGATGGGTTTACAGATCTGCTGTACTAGCCTGGGGAGATAAAGAGTTTTCATTTTGCACATCATTATTCTGAATGTTGACAGACTGCAGGAAAGACACAGCTAGTCTTTTCCTCCAGGAAGACATTGATCAGATTCTTAGCCAAACATCAATAAGAATCATAATCCTCACCAAAATGTCATGAGAAGCCATCAGCTGACTCTGGTCTTTGCAGAACAAAGGCAATAGAACCATCTTCAGAAAACACTGCCACTACCACTTACATGTTCTTCAACTAATATTTAGCTAGGACAATCCAAATCTCCTCTGAAGCTAATTAGTATTTGTGATGCATCTTGAGATCTGTAGATTAAAAGCTCCAGAGCAAGACAATGTCTTGCTCTATTCCTAGTCAATTAAACATAAAGAAACAGACATGGAAATGAAGTGGCTGGAAAAACCTTGATGCTTCCTCTCCCCTTTCTTTTCCTCCATCCTTTAACTCTATTTCTTTGACAAACTGCTACATTTCAAGAGCTTGGTCTTTAATACTCCCTTTTGTAGCTACATAAAGTGCATTAGGAATGATCCACCCATTAGCTACCAGAGAAGATTCACAGGCATCAATCCCAACTGTTCTAAAGCAGTTTACTAGCCCCAGAGACTTTGATGGTAAGTGTGGGAGGAAGACAGAGACACAGAGAGAAGGGAAGACCAGCAGCCTTCCTACACACACTGCTTATTAAGTTGAGCAATCCCCTTCAAGCTATTCAAATGAATCTTGAAGCCTGGTGGAACTGCTGTTGCAAGCAGACAGATAAATCCTTCTATCTATAGCAATAACTGGATGAAAATGGCAGGGCTTGACAAAAGAAAAAGGTTTCCCAATTCCAAGCCTCCACTTTCCTGTAGGAAGACAAGGAAAAGAACTCATTCATTATGCAACATCTGCATACCCCTAAGGACATGCAGCTAGGGATGGCTGAGCTAAAAACAGATGTGGAAAAGGAAACTGTAAAGTATCTGACCAAATTCTGGCACAGGATGAGAAAAAGGAAGAGGTTTTTCCTGCACCTGACCAGTACCTCACTAGAAACCAGAATTTCAGAGCACAGAGTCCTCAGAGTTCTTCTGCTTCTAGCAAATTCTCCCAAAAAGCCATGTTCCCAAACAAGTTAGGATTAGGTTAGGAGATTTAGAGCAGGTCTATGCCATGGACAGCTGCCTAGATGTAGATTACTGGCTAACAGTAGCCACTGAAGGAAAACAAATGCTTTCAGGGACCAATGATCAATGATTTTTTCTGTGTAGCTAACTTACCCTGCTGGCCTTTGGGTTATTTTTAAGCCAACAGTTAAGATTTCAGATCAGAAGGAGCTAATGAGCCAGATTTATTGCAGGACTGGCCACAACTGGCCTTGCTTCATCCTAAAAGCTGGGAGGAGGAGGAGGAACTGGCTTCTGATGGTTTGTTCAGTGGTAAAATGTTTCTTCTTGCATATATTTCACCATTTCATGCACTTTAGAATTAATTAGTGTGATCACCAGGAGGCAAAAAAAACCCCCAATACCTTCAGACACTATGATGTGTTCCATGCAGAGTTTGGATTCTATGCTGTGAACAGCACATCTAGAGTTAAACACTGCAAGAAGAGGATAAAGAAAAGTGTATTGTTATATACATTTGAGTTTATTGTATAAATCTACAAGTGTTCCAGAAAAAAAACCTGTGCATGATCACTTAATTAAAAGACTTCATCATAAGAAAGGAAGACAGAACTGTGCAATAATGCTCACCATTATCACATTGCAAGAGCCTGCTATAAAACACAGGAAGGTAAAAGAGCTTCTAAAGCCAAAGTTAGGCTGTGTTTTTTAATCTTTAATATTAAATACAAATGAAAATAGGATTTTAAAGTAGGAAATATGAGCTAATAATCTGCAACAAGCAGTGCTACCATCTCTTTGGAATAGCATGAGCCAAGTAAAGATGAGAAGATGCTTCAATCTAGAGCTGTAAGCAATGGATCATCCTCCACTGGCAAGAAAGCTTCTTCAAACAAGCACTTTGATTTTCAGGACACCAAGCCCCTTCACATTTAATAAATCCCCATGTGGTATTGCAGGTGTGAACTGCCACTACTATTTGGAAGGGATAAACAGTGAAATGTTGCTGGAAGTTTTTTCCTGTGCCAGCTGTCAGGGTTCAGCCAGCAGCACCTGCTTCTCCCCAAGCCCCTGTCTCTGTGAAACAAGCAGAGTCCTGCACCCAGAGTCATCTTTCACCTTCCTCATCCTCTGCAGAGCATCCTCCCCATAGCTGCACACTGGCTGATTTCTGAGAGCTTTCCTGAGATGTTCTGCAGCAATCCCCCAGGAAAAAGAGGTTACAGAAATAGCTTGTAGAGCAGGCAGGGGAAAGCAGAGGTACAGAGTGCTTTATTGCTGCCTCTTCCAGCAAAGTACACACCCAAAAAAATCATGTTTCTTCAGCCCCAGCCTTTCTTCCACCAAATGTCTGCTGGATGGATAATCATTGCTGATTCAATGCCCAGGAGGGCTCCTTTAAAGAAGAAAATTGCTGTAGCATTCCCTGTATTCATCAAATATTATTGCTGCTCTCTAGAGGAACAGGGAGATCCATTACCAAAGGAGAAAGAGATTCAGCATCACCTGATGGCAGCTAGAGCAATACATTTTTATTTTAGAGCAATGCCTTCCTTTGCTTGGGACTCATAGGGGGAAAAATAATGAGAGAGCAAGAGAGAAAAGGCTGGCTAGAGGAAAAGAGGAGTCTGAGCTGTCTCTCCCAGTTTCACTGCAGGAGACTAGGAAGGATTGGAAGTTCCAGCAGAGGAGCAGGCACTGCAGGAGTGACTCAGCATCCTCCTGCGGCAGAGGGGAGCATGCCAGCAGCCACCGCCCTGCCCTGCCTGCCAGCACAGGATCTGCCCTTCCCCAGGAGCTGCAGGAGACACTGCAGCCATGCCAGACCCCTTCCCACAGACAGCTGCTCTCCTGCCCACAAACCTCCCTGCAAGAGCCACAGCTCTCTCCACAACCATTGCCTTCCCAGAGCAACTGAGGAGCCTGTTCCCTAGTGCCTGGCTACAGGGAGAGCAGCAGCAAAGCTGCCATAGTCCCATCTCCCCACTGCAATCCAGAGAGGCCTCTACACTCCCCCAAAGAGCTGCAGAAATGGGATTAACTCCCACTCTGCCATATTCACCTCCTACTCCCTGGGAGCAGCAGAGCAGCTGATTCACACAGGATCACAGAATGTTGGGAGTTGGATTCCTCTTCCCCTCCTGCATCCCACCTAATTCCCACATAGCTATACATTGAGGACTTCAATAACTGTCATAGGACAGGAAAGGAGGAAAAATACCCCAAAAAGGCCAAATGTGCATGTCCAGACCCACAGGACTGAAGCTGCTCTCCTAGATAGGATCACAGAATTGTTATGGTTGGAAAAGACCTCTGGGATCATTGAGTCTCACCACGAACCTAACACTACCATGCTCACCACCAAACCATGTCCCCAGCTACCACAGCCACACATCTTCTGAACACTTCCAGGGACAGAGACTCTACCACCTCCCTGGGCAGCCTGTGCCAATGCTTGATAACCCTCTCAAGGAGAAGTTTTTCCTAAACTGAACCTCCCCTGGCACAACTTGAGGCCATTTCCTCTTGTCCTCTCACTTGTGAATTGGCAGAAGACACCAATCCTCACATGAGGTGTGTATGAAGGTGCAGGTAGGAAAAGAGCCTCATGCTTTCTTTTGATAGTCACTGTGCCAGGGCAGGCAGAGAATTTGATCCCCTCATGCTGACCAGTGGGAAATTGGGCTCTCCCCAGTTCCTGTGGGGAGAAGCATTTGCTGCCCACCAACACTGCCTGGTAAGGTAGTGCTTGGCAAAGGCTGTAAGGAAGCAAAGGAGGCCATGTGCTCATGTTCTGCTAGCTTGGGTTGATTTCCTACCTGTTCCCATCCTACCATTCTATTCCTAATTTAACATCTTCCTCTTGGAGTGTTGCTGATTTTTGGGGGGAGGGGTAAATGGACTTTTTTCCTCCTCCACCTCTGACTAAATCTTACTTGTCCTCTTCTGGGAGCTTTATGTGCTCTAAATCCCAAACACTGCTCCTTGGGGTGAGCTCTGGAGGTGAGAATGGCACTGAAAGCTTGGTAACTGTGTGAAAGCTGGAGCCAAGCAGGCATTGGTGCTGCAAGGGAAAGGGGCAGCTTGCTCTGCCTCTTCTCCTGCTTGCAGCAGTTAGGCTTCTGGCCAAAGGGAGCCTAGGACATGGTAGCTCCTCCTTTATGCGGGACTCTCCTCCTCTCTCCCTCCCTTCTCCTCTCTCTTGAAAAGTTGGTGCAGTGTTGAACTTTTGCCAGAAACTGGACCTGCTGCAGAAGCAGCAGCTTCCCAGGGGGTGGAGGGAAGAGGCAGACTGAGAAATGCTTTCTCTAAGGCTCCTCTTGACAGCAGCTAGTCAAACAATCTCTTCTCCCTTCCCCTCTCTGCTTACAGCAAGCCTCCAGCACTCCCTAAATTCCCACTACAGAGGATGCAGCCCAGGGTCCTACCACCACATCCCTGCAATGACAGGCAGAGGACACTGCCAAGGGCTGATGCAAGAGAGTTTGCTCCCTCTTCTTCCATCTGCAGATGGTCAATTCCCCCTTTACCATGTCCCATCCCACCCTAAGGATGCAGAGAGAAACTTCACTTCAGCTTTTCCCCTTGGGCTGCACCTGCCTCTGTTGCTATCCCTGACACACCTCATGCAGGTAGATTCCATCTCCCTCCTGGAGTGGGGGGGGGGGGAATAAAAAGAGAAAAGGAAAAGAGGTTTTGCTCCCTTTCTGCCCTCCCTTGCAGCTCCATGGGGGTAAATTCCCAGCAGGAGGCGCCGGAGGAGTGCACAATGCCTGCAGCTTTGCCCTAGGGAATTGCAGAGTCAGGATTAACCCTTCCTGCAGCCTTCTCTCTTTTCCCACCCTGTCCAGGGTTCCTCAGTCCACTGCAGGCTGCTCTGAGGCATGGCAAGCTTCCTGAAGGAATGATTTAGGTCAGATTCTATGGATAGGAGCTCTGCCTCTCAAGACAAGCCCTAGATGCAGCCGTACATTCTTGGCCAGCCTAAATGAAATCTGCAATGCGTTTTGCCTCTGAACACAGCAGCATGAGACCTCAGGGGGGGCCCTGAACTCAATAGGTTGCTTCCTGTCTTGCTCACCAGGCTGCATTATTATACCAAATAACTCCTCTTTTCCTACCTCCTCCTCCTCAGCTATCCCACACACAGGCACTTTGAGGAGACAGCCTAAAAATGCACCTTCACCCCCTCTGACTGTGCTGTGCCTACAAATAAAGGTGTTGGCTTCCTTCTGGCTGTGCAGTGCCTGCAAGCTGACAATTGCTTCTCTTTCTGTAGCAAAGTCTGCAGGCTCAGAGCATCTGATCAGTTTTAGCAACATCTGATCTCCAGGCTTCATCCTCTTAACCCTACCTTCAGATGTTCCCAGACTTCAGTATAGTAGTTAGAGCAGCAACCCAGCTTGGGCCACTTCTCCTTTGCTCAGATTAGGGGAAACAAGGGCATTGCCATGCTCACAAATCACTGGAATAAATAAAAGAGGAGTATCCAAGCCTTTTAGAAAGTTCCATGGCCCTAGATGCTGTGGATAACCTGGACAATTTCTTCTTTGCTCTCTTCATGTACACACTCAAAAGAAAGATTAAAACCAAGTTTCCTGGAGCCAGTAACAATCAACAACAAACCAAAAGGAATTAATGAAACAGCTTCCATGGTGGGTGTGCAATGAGGATAAAACTAGGTCTCTTTTCCTGAAATCAGGAAAAATTACCTTGAAATCTTCTCCCAGGACTTCAAAAGCACAAGCACATATTACAGCTAGTACAAATGTCTTCACTCATATCTTCTAAAGCATACTCCTCCACATGATGGCAAATCACTGCCTTAAGTGATCAAGAAGTGCTCCTTCTGTGCTTTGTTTTTACTGATATTGTCACACATTGCAGAGCCACATCAGTCTGCTAGAGAACTGGATGGACAAATTCAGAGGCAGAGCCTGCTCTTAAGCACTTGCAATGGAATCACAGAATCATGAAGGTTGGAAAAGATCTCTGAGATCATTGAGTCCAACCATTGCCCCAACACCACCATGGCACTCAATCATGTCATCAAATGCCATGTCTACATGGTTTTTCATCCCATCCAGGGATGGTGACTCCACCTATTGCCTGGGCCAATGCCTAGCCACTCTTTCAAGGAAGAACATCTTCCTAACATCCAACCTGAACCTCCCCTGGTGCACTTGAGGCCATTTCCTCTTCTGCAACCAGAGAAGAGCCCAAGCCCCCCCTGGCTCCAGCCTCCTCTCAGGGAGCTGCAGAGAGTGAGAAGGTCTCCCCTGAGCCTCCTCTTCTCCAGGCTAACCAACCCCAGTTCCCTCAGCTGCTCCTCACAACCCTTGTGCTCTAGACCCTTCCCCACCTTCCTTGTCCTTCTCTGGCCACACTCCAGCACCTCCATGTCCTTCTTGGAGTGAGGAGCCCAAACCTGACCCCAGGATTGGAGCTGTGGCCTCCCCAGTGCCAAGTCCAGTAGAAAAATAATAAATAAATGAAAAAATGCATGAACTGATGCAAGCATAAATACCCAAACTGGCACACAAATATCTCCTGATTTGATCATTTAGTGAATTACAGACTTAAAAACCTTTAGATACCATCTCTTGGCTTCTGATCATTTCTTGTTCCCATCTATTTTACCAGTTCAATACCCAGACACCAGTAAAAGAGCACTGTTCAAGGACATAAAATCACTATACTGATGTGCTGTAGGTCAAAGAGCTCTCTCAGCTTTCCCAAAGGATACCCCATCTGCAACCAGCTACAAACCAGGAGGCAGTGAGAAAAAAAAACCTCACAACCTCCTCCCTGCAAACAAATAGCTCTTACAATGCTATTCAGATGTGTTATTCTCCAGCACAGACCACTGTGTGGAAAGGTGAAACATGACCTTTCATGTTTGGCTTCAGTGGTTGAAATATGCCTATTATAGCTTCACAAACATCCTCTTATGGATTTCATCACCAGAGGCAGAAAAATGAGAGAGAAAATGATAGCTCTGGTTACTTCATCTTTCCTAATCCTCTGGCTACTCAGAGCTATTCTCTACAGCACCATCTCAAGAGCTTTCTCCTACCTCATAATAAACAGTCAGGTTATTCTCCTTGAAAAGCAAAATAAATACCATTTCTAGTCAGTTCTGATGTTCATGTTTGTGAATCACCAGACCCTTAAAGATTTATCTCTTTTTTACACTCTGGAGGCCTAGAAACTGCACTTCTTGCAGCTGCTCCAGGAATTTCATCCCAATTCCAGCAGACCAACTAGGTAACCAAAGCATCTCCCACTCCTCTGGTTAGTTCCTGGGTCCAGTGTCAGGGCACATTTCACCCTTTCTGCAGTCAGAGAAGAAGCAAACAATCACTTAGAACCATCTGCTCACCAGCTCCTGGAGACTTTGGAGTGACTAAACCAATGCCAAATAAACAAACAGGGTGGGTGGTTAGAGGTGCTAAGTGCTGCTGAAGTTCTATTGCAACAATACTTTTCTCTTACACAAAAGTCAAATTCATGCAGTAAGTTTCTACTAAACTTTTAAAGGGTTTAGGAGACTGACAAAACACTAAAAGTGAGAATTCTGAAGGCCCAAATCTCCACAAAATCAGGCTGTGGTATCAATTACAGAGGAAAGACACCCTGGGAAGAGGATGAGGCAGAGGGGAAGGCTGTGAAAAGAGTTAATGAATGCACAGTTAACAAACAAGAAAAATAGGATTAGGATGATGAAGGCAACTGGAAAGAATCAGGAAAGATTTAGACATGAAAACATTTTGCAACTGCTTAGAAGATACAACAAAATATGTCAAGAGCAGCTAAACTGAACTCATCATTGAAGTCTGTGCCACTAGTCACAGGAAGGTCCAAGAGCTTAGCATCAGGAGAGTGGAGATGGTCAGAGTGAGCATGAGAGATCCTGGCCTAACCAAGCTTTGCCTTCTCTTGTGAGGATCATGGAATGCCTAAAGGCAGAAGGCACTGCTTGAGTACCTGTACAGGGCTTCCTGAAACACAGCTCATGTTCTCAGTGCTAACAGCAAAGCAGACTATTCCCAGGCTGAGCTGATGATTCTCACACCATGGCACTAACTCTATTTTAACACTGTAGGCAGCAGCTGTCACATAACATCACACATGTGATAATGCAAGATCAAAGCCTGGGAGCTTCTCAAAACCCCATGCCCTGAAAAAATAGAATTTATTATTTTTCAGCAATGAAAGACAACAAGATCTGCCTGTGACTCAAAGTGCCAGGGCTCCAGTTTGCAGCAATGCCTTTTTCACTCCCCAACACTCAAAAATACCAAACCAAGCCAACAAACAAACAAAAAACCCAGGCAAGCAAACCTCACAAAATAAAACAAGCAAGCCAAGAGCAGTTCTAATAGCAGTGAGATATTTAGTTAAAGCTAATGCACAAATAAGAACTCAAAAACCCAGCAACTTCTCCCCTGCCCTTATTAGTAGCATCAAGAAAGCACTTGAATACTCACAGCTACCATCTGCCATGAGAGCCTCTCAGCCAGGCTGTGTAATTTATCATTTAATCTGTGTGTAGGAGTGGGACAAAGCCATTTTCTCTCCAGGAGGAGCAGTGCCAGAGATTAAACCCCTGCAGACCTCTGCCAATGTTTCAATTAAGTTCTAATTTGAGCATCAAACCAGAGTGATAGGCTGCATGTTGTATTCTGTCCCACATATGCATGAATCTTTGCCTCTCATCCTTAATAACCAGGATAATACCAAGAATCTGAGGCATGCAGGAAGAGCTGGTGAGCAGGATTATGTGCACTGGCTGCAGAAGTGTAGTAATTCTAGTCAAACACTACACAGCTGAGCAGCTTCAGCTCACTGCTGGGAAACCAAAGCAGCCACCACACTGCAGTCCAACCATCAGACAGTTTTACTGCTCCCTTTTCTGCTGTGTTTCATGGTCAGCTGTACATGCCAGCCTATGAAATAATGAGATGCTTCTATCTTGCTAAGAAATGCCTGCACATGGAGCTGGGGGAGGATTATACATGTACTAAAAAGCAGAGGTGGTTCTGGGGACACCCCACAGACATTTTGTTGCTGCCTATGCAACAAGGAGCAAAATCTATCCAAGGCTTAAAGAATAATTGAGTCCTAGGGAAAATATTCCTGCACTGTTCAGCCAGATTCTGGGATCAAAGGGAGACTATAGCCTCATAACCAGAAATTCAGCCTATGCCTGAATTCCCCCTGCAGGCCACAGATAGATGTCTCTGCCATTCAACTGTGCAGGAAGTCCACAAATAAATAGTCTTTGTAGCCCATATTTTATCTTTATCAACATTAATATTTGAAAGTTGTGGTCTCTGACTGCATCATGAGCCTCCCAAATGCTGCTGAATGTACTGTCAATGCAGTCTCCTCTCTCCACTGCATCACTGACTGAATGAACTGGAGCTGGAGCAGCCAGTAAGTGGCCAGCAGAGATGGGGAAGCTGGGAGATAGCCACAGTGCTTGCCTCTGGCTATTACTGCTGAGAGAGTATTCACCTTCAAAAACACAAGGGGTACTAAAATTCCCCTATTACTATCATCTACAGTTCCTCAAGCTCATGTTCTCACAGCACACATCCCTCAAACACAGCTACCTATAGAGAGTTCTTTTCACTGACCAGTTAAAACTTTGCCATAGTCTTAGAGCTGGTTTCCCAGAGCAACTCTTTGGGGCATACCAATGCTTAGGCTTCATTTTGTCTTTGTTTATTCATGTTCAGGTAGTTCTCTGTAGTGGTGAGAACATCTCAGGTCTTTAACTGACTCCACTGCTCAACATGCATGAGTACAGACCCTAAGTAGAAAACATCACCCTACAAAGGCAGAGGGAAACAAAGATTTGCAGCACAGGCATTCAGCTGCCCCTATAGATAAAGGCACATGCATGACACAAGGCATGTAACTCATGTTGGGTACATGTTAGCTATGTAGGCAATGCACTCAGCTTCCAGGCAGCTGAAACAACTCATCCACTTCAATTTAATATTACTCTGAGAAGGAATCAAGTAAGAACAGTAACAAAGAAACACTGGGGAATGACATTTTCCACTGGAAGGGAAGAAAAACATGCTAGGGGTTACAAATGCCAGTTAGGTAAAGAGATAGACATGGATTCTAGTGCTTTCTTCCAACCCTGACCTGTTACTGCTGCTGTTGGATACCTACATGATGTTCCTGTCTGTTGTGATGCACCATAAGATCTGACTGACAGATTCAAATCTTGCCCAATCCAGTGTAAACTGGATTTAGGACCATTAAGATGGATGGGTTACTACTAATGAATACAGAATAAGAATTGTGTTCTGTAGCTCAAGTCATGGGAGGCAGGGGGAATCTGCTGCAATTCATCAGAAGTTGATTCAGTTGAGAACTGTCCCAATTACTCTTCTGTATTTTATGGCATCATAAAATACCATATTTCAGGTGGCAAATTTAAGACAGGCAAGGTCACTCCCAAGGAGACAAAAGGAAAAGATATGAAGGAGGCAAAAAGATGAAGCTTAGATCATCAGGTAGCCTTAAGGGCCAGGAATTCAGTCAAGTCTTCTGCCCACTGCCAACTTCCAACAAGCTTCTGATGTGGCCCTAGGTCCCTTGAGCTTAATCCCTTACTTCTCCTGTTGGCAGAAGACCTATCCAGAGGAAGGAGCCTTTGCAAATGAGTAAATGATCTCTTCCCAAATGGGCTCAGTGGGTGTTTTCAAAGCACACACATTGCTCTGCAGCTGGCAAGGTAGGGGAGTTCTGTGTGTCCAAGAACCTTTTTGTTGAGGTTTAATTGCTGGAATCAAACAAAAGCAGAACATCTATTGAATTGATTTGGGAGTTAAGAACTAACCCTTGAAACTGCAAGGAGGAAATCTGCCATCAGATTTCGTGGCCTAGTTTGGAGTCCTGATCCAAAGTGTAAACAAAGCTAATGAATCTTCTAATTAAGCATTCATTGATAGAGCTCAGATGAAAGAAGTGGCTGGCTGTTTCCTCTGCCTTGTGTAATCAAGAGCCAGAATAAGCTCAAAGTGAGCAAATTAACCTCCCTGTGCACAGCCAAACAGAATTGGGGTAAGTAATAAAACAATGAAAGCTGCTCAGGCACCTACTAGATATGGCCCCAACAAAGGAGACAGCTGTTCAAAAGAAATAAATCACATTGCATTGCTCCTGTCTTTTCCAGATGCTGTATTTCAGTCCTTGCAGACAAAATTCCATATGGGCTTTGACATTTCATGGGAGTATTGTCTCCTATTAAAAGGGCTGTGTGGAATAGAGGAAGCAGCCTGCCTAAAATATAGCATTCATTCCACCTCATCAAGGAAAAATGCAGCAGGATTAAGAGAATTCAAAGCAGAACAGAGCTTTTTCATTTGCACATTTCAATTGAACTTGTTCACAGACTTTAGACATCTACCTGACATCTGGGTTCCTAATTTCAGGACAGGGGAAAGAAAGCAAGACCCATTCCTCCTGCCTGTGTCTTCCCAAAGAATCTCAGTGACATACAACAGCAATTTTTAAGTGTGTTCAGGATAGGGTCAGAATTTAAACCCAGTCCAGACAGATGTAGAAATTCTAGCACACAGGAGAATAAACCCCAAAGAGGCTTCTTCAGGGTTTCCCTCCCTCCTAGGAACTGTAAAGAAAGTAGCTTATAGCACAGAAAGCACTGCAGGGCAGCTCTCAAATCCTTCACTAGACTTTTCTCAGATGTAGGTCCCAGAGGCTTCCATGAGAATTCTCTTCTTCAGGTTTTGCAGCACACCTCTCTGTGGTTAGAGCAATAAAAGGACCCTGAGGGACAGCTGAGCTGCAGGCATGCTTCACTGCATCCCCATAGCACGAAACACTGGCACAGAGCAGGGACTGCTACACTGGACCTGTTCCAGCTCTCCCTTTTCTCCTTCACAACTGCTCTGATCAAGCTTCTTCACAAAAAGCAATCCATCAACCCAGATAAGGTGATGCCACACTCCATGCCAGGCCATTCATTTTTGAGTTTGCAGTAAATAAGAATTGTTAATGAAACAACTACAGTCACTGAGAAAGGTAATTGCTTCATCACACTTTACTTGGCATAGTATCTCTCAGGTGTCTGTTTTGTGAGTGTAGGCACAATGCCTAATCAGCTCTTAAAATCTCATGTTATACCTTGTATAGCACAGCACATTAGAGCTATGTAACATCTCCAGCAGCAGGAGTGCCTGACTCCTCACTCTCCCTGAACTGTGCCCTTATGGAGTGGAAACAGCTAAAAAAACCCCAAAATACAAACAATGCTTTTGGTTTTTTTCCTGACTTAGGACTGCTTCATTTCTGGGCAAGTTGAAACTAAGCAGGTACAACTCATTTTATGTTTCTGAAAGAAGACCAGGAGCAGACCAAGCAGACTTGATGCTGTCATCCACCTCAACCCCAGGAAAATACCTGTTACACTTCTTGCTGGGGAAACCATTCTGTGATTAAAGGGCAAAGCTCACCAGACCTCACTGCCCAAGTGCTTTGCAGCATAGGGGAAATGTCACTGACTCTGGATGCATTCAAGTAAGTTCTTGGTGCTCAACAAGGTCCTAGCACAGGGCTCAGAGCTCAACTTCCTTGAAGGAATGCCACTCCTAGACTGAGCACATGTTCATTACACAGTGTGTAGCAGAAGAGAATGTGCCAACAGGAATATATTGTTATGGAGGAGCTTGCTTTTGCTCATGCAGCAGTAGTGTGGACTCCATAGCTGTCATTTTCATGTCATTACTCTTACTTCTCAACCATTTATCATGCTCATTTGCATTACTCAGGTGAGCCAGCCTAGGGGAGGTTTTCAAGGGGCAAGCCTGGCCTTGAGATTCTTCTGCCTGAAGTTTGTGTTAGATGAACTCATGAGACTCACACCTGAGTGACCCAGCAAGAGAGCAGCTTCAGCAGATGAGAAGGGACACAATACAAAGCTGCTGGGTGACTCAGCTCATCTCCAGTGACTGCCTGCTGCCTTTTTCCAACGTGGTCATAAACACAGATGAGACAAATAGACCATTTCAGTCTAGTAGGAAGTCAGTCTTTATCCTGTTCCTCTGTTCACTATGATTTTTCTATTATAGCCTGCATTATGGTAAAAAGCAACCAAATAGAGACAAAGGGAATGGGGAAAACAGAGTCAGCACTACCCTGTACCTGGAAACACAAGCTTCCAATATAGGATGCCTTCAGTAGTAGCATTTTTTTCTTTATAGTAACAAAGCTTCACCCTTACCTCTGAGTCACACTGCAACTCGACACTGCAGGGCTGTCTGCAGACACTTTCCCATCCTCCTGGCACATGCTGCTGGCAGAGAGGAAGAGGTTTTCCACTCATTTTCCCTCCTTAAAAGAAAAAATAGAGAAAAAAAGAATATTAACAGCCTACAAGAGCTTATTTTCCCTGGATATGAAGGGGAGTTATTTTAGAAGCTGAAATATGTTCCTTTATTGATACATGGCATAATAATTGATAGCATTAATAATTAAATCTTATGCTCCAAATTGAATGGAAGGGAGATTAGCATAAATCCATTGGCATGAAACAAGGTATGCCAGTTCATATTAGTTGAGTAACCCATAATAGTTTGCATTTAGAAGCTCCCTGACTCCCTGACCAAGCCATCTCCTATCATCTCTGTATTGCTCATTCCTCTCCTTGGTGATCTGCAGACTACACAAGCTACCTCTCTTCTGGGCAAAAGTCAAATCCAATCTGTGTTAAAGACAGAATTTATTAGCCCATAAAACTACCCCTGTGCTGCTGTACTTTGCATATCCTGTGTCTAAATAATGGAGAGCTGTTCTAAAATGAAGGAATGCAACAGCTACTGAAATGTAAAGCACAAACCTGGTCAATTTTGAGTAGCAGCTTCCCTTGCAGTGCTTGGGAGCAGAAAGCAATTCCATTCATCTTCCTAGGGACACTTTAGATTTGCAAAATAAAACATCCCATCAGCTCTACTGTGATGCAGCAATGCATAGCCTTTGCTAGCTCTTACTAAAGTTCATTCCAGCTAGCCTGAGTTCAGGTGAAGAGATTGTATCTTTACACCTCTGATAGGCCATTGCCCTTCACAGCTCAATACTCCTCATATTGAATTACCCTAAAACCTGTGGACATGACACCACACAACAGGTAATGTTCTGAGATCTCTAGAAGACAGTAGGAAACGTGATTAAATCAACCCTTTTCTACCTTTAGTAGATGACTGCCATTAACCAAACATATCTTTGTGCCAGCACTCCTTAAACACCCTTGCAATTAGTGACAGGCATACAGATTAATTTATGTATGTTACTAAATCTTTCGCCTTTCTTTAAGGGGCAACTAGAGATTTCTGTGGTATCTCTCTCTTAATAAATGTCCCCCAACCCTTGCCTGTGTTTATTCCTTCCTCAAAAAACTTGGAAGAGTTTGTTTTGTAATAAACTTCCCTTCTGACTCAGTAAGGCAAATTAGCATTGCCTTTTTGAGTATCCAATTCAGTGTGTGTTCAATATATTCCTAGCTTACTTCTACTAAGTATCCACTGCATAAAAACTCTTTTGTTTTAATCAACCAGTGGCTAACAATCTGGGTCAGAGAGAGATGCAATTCAGCTGTCCAGTTTTAGTCTCTGCATTAGCTAGATTAGGCAGGGATAAACAGTCTCTAAGGTCCAAGTCTCAGACAGATTTGCCTCTAAAGACTTTCAAGGAACAGAGAAAGCAAAGCTAGGTAACTAGATATTAACACACTGTGCTAGAACTACAAACCACACTCTGCATTTGTTTCTTCATTGATGTAATTACCTGGCTGTTAGGAACCACTTGTAACAAAGGACAGGATGAGGACAGCAGGAATTTGAAGAGCACAGACACCCTGCAAACCCTATTTACATATGCACTCTGGGGGTTCCGAGGTGCAGTGAGGACTGCACGCACCCCAGCCTCCCTGAGATCCCAGGCACAACAGGAGGTTTGCAACAACCTCCCCAAGGCTTCTGCCAGAGCTGCTTATAGGGAAGTGGAGGACAAGGGAACAGGGGTGTTACACATAACCCTGGCAGGCTGAGGGGGAGCAGCAGCTAGACCTGAGGCGAGGTGGGTCCCAAATGGGGCTAAAGCAGCCTCCAGGTGGGCCCGAGGCTGAGCTGAAGGGGCCTCGAAACAAAGCCAAATGTGGGGAGGACCCTGAGGCAACCTGAAGTGGTTCAACGATGGGCCCAAAGCAGAGCAAGCAACCAGGGAGCACTAACCAGCCGAGCCACAGATATAACCCTCCCTCAGCGCAGCAGCAACCGCAGCAAGACTCATCCCCAGCCCAGCTCCACCCAGCGCCTGCGCCTTGCCCGCCCTCCCGTCCTTAAATAGGGGCGGTCGGGCGGCGCCGATCTGCAGAGCAGCCGCTGGTCCTACCCCCCCCACAACCATGAGCTCGTACGGCTACGACCCGTTCTTCCCGTCCTACAAGCGGCGGTATGCCGATAGCCCGCGGCTCCACGTCTCGACGATGCGCAGCAGTAGCGGCGGCTACAGCTCTGCCCGCTCGGCGTATTCCAGCCTCTCGGCGCCCGTCTCCTCGGTGTCGGTGCGGCGCAGCTATGCCACCTCCAGCGCCTCGGGCTCCCTCCTGCACTCGGTGGACAGCCTCGACCTAAGCCAGGTCGCGGCCATTAGCAACGACCTCAAGTCCATCCGTAGCCAGGAGCGGGCGCAGCTGCAGGATCTCAACGACCGCTTCGCCTGCTTCATCGAGCGGGTGCATGAGCTGGAGCAGCAGAACAAGGTGCTGGAGGCCGAGCTGCTGGTCCTGCGGCAGAAGCACGCCGAGCCCTCCCGTTTCCGCGCCCTCTACGAGCAGGAGATCCGCGAGCTGCGCCTGGCCGCCGAGGAGGCGACGAGCGAGAAGCAGGCGCTGCAGGGCGAGAGGGAGAGCCTGGAGGAGACGCTGCGGGGGCTGCAGGCTCGCTACGAGGAGGAGGTACTGAGCCGGGAGGACGCGGAGGCTCGGCTGCTGGAGGTGCGCAAGGGAGCGGACGAGGCGGCGCTGGCTCGGGCCGAGCTGGAGAAGCGGGTGGACAGCCTGCTGGACGAGCTGGCCTTCCTCAAGAAGGTACACGAGGAGGAGCTGGCCGAGCTGCAGGCGCAGATCCAGTACGCGCACCTGTCGGTGGAGATGGACGTGTCGGCCAAGCCCGATCTCTCTGCCGCCCTGCGCGACATCCGCGCCCAGTACGAGAAGCTGGCGGCTCGTAACATGCAGAACGCCGAGGAGTGGTTCCGCAGCCGCTTCACCGTCCTCAGCGAGAACGCCGCCAAGAACACCGACGCCGTCCGAGCCGCCAAAGACGAGGTGTCCGAGAGCCGCCGGTTGCTCAAGGCTAAGACGCTGGAGATCGAGGCCACCCGTGGTATGAACGAGGCGCTGGAGAAGCAGCTGCAGGAGCTGGAAGAGAAGCAGAGCGCAGATATCTCTGCCCTACAGGTGAGGAGAGGGTCGGGGGCATCCTTTTAAGGGGGACATTGCGCCTAGCTCACACCTAAATCCTGCAGCTGTCATGCATCTCCAGACTGTAAGAGACCCTAGATCATCCTGAAGGTCTCTTTTAACCCAAACCGACATTGCTCCTAGCTCATACCTAGATCCTGCAGCTGTCACGCATCTCCAAACTGTAAGAGACACTTGATCAGTTTAAAGGTCTCTTTCACCCCAAACCATTCTAAGAGATCATAAAATTGTAGTGGAAAATGCAAGAGGGCTATAATGATTGAGGCATCAGTTGTCTCTATACCAATAAAGCCTTACTTATATCATTAGGAAAAGATATCCTGAAGCTAAAACCAGGAAAAGCATGTAGAGGCTAAAAGCAAAATGAAGCCATGCACAGATTTCACGCATGCTGTGGCCCTTGGATTGCAGGAAATTTGGCTCTTAACATTAAATAGGGATGGGCTAGAAGGATGTGTAGATCAAGGGATGGGAAACCCCTGCCAGGGAAGGTGGAGTTGGGTAAATGGTGCTTTTTTGGGGGAGGGTGAAGTTGAAGCTGTTTGCTCTGTCTGCTAGAGCAAACTTAATAGGATTGGATAAATGCATTGCAAAATATTATTGCTAGACATGGGAGAATGAATAATTTTATGGTGACAATGTTGTTCCTTCCAACAGGATACAATCAACAAATTGGAGAATGAGCTGAGGACCACAAAGAGCGAAATGGCTCGCTACCTGAAGGAATACCAAGATCTGCTCAATGTCAAAATGGCCCTGGACATTGAAATTGCAGCATACAGGTATGATGGGGGAGGACAGGGGTAGTGTTTTAGGAAAGCAGAACTTGGATCAGGTTCCTGTTCTCCCTTCAAGAAAATTTATTTCTCATTCCTCCAGCAGCTATTTTCATAGATGGAATTTCATCAGGTCTTGCTGTTGGAAGGAGCAGTGCTTTTGAGATGAAACATTTGATTAAAGCAAAATATTCAGTGTAGTAAACTTAAGTGAGTGTAATAGTATGTATGTATATGCATCTAGAGCTCTTAGCTCAGCAATACATGGTATCAATTCTCTGTCTTTACAGCTAAAATATCCCTGTACTTACAGTACAGTGGAATACAGTTGGCTGAGTTCTCACCATTGGAAATCTCTTACATGCTTCCAGGAAGGAGCTTTGTTTCTAGCTCACAGAAGCTATCCCCTGCAAAGCAAATATTTTACAGCAGAATTGCTGCTAAATAGCTGTTTAATTATCCTAGGTGTACAATGAAGTGGCAGATGCTGAAACAGGGTTTCTATGAACACCACAAGGGGCAATGGTGAGAAAGTGCCTCTAAACCTTCTCCAATAGCTACACCTAACATCAAATGGTTACATCTGCACTGCTCCCTGTAACTCTGTAGGCTACCAAAATACACCTTGAACTTCACCTCTAGAGGAGCCTAATCCTAGAGAGGTTTTCCCCATCATTTCTTGTAGCAAGAAAAAGTATTCATTCACCAGTAACACACACCTCTGAAACATGAATTATTCCAAGAAGGTAGGGTGGCATTGCCACAGAACTATTCATTATGGGCTAGTTTTTGCCCTCCCAAGTGTGTAGTTTCTAGGGCTTGTGCTGCTCAGAGGATGACTGTGGCTTGCTCCCTAGCTGAATCTGCTGAATTCTGCTGCAGCATAACTCAGACACTTCTGCTTCCTTTTGGTTTTTTTTCCTGCTAGGAAACTTCTGGAAGGTGAAGAGACTCGACTCAGTTTCACTAGTGTGGGAAGCATCACCAGTGGCTACACCCAGACTGCCCCAACTTTTGGCAGGTCTGCCTACAGTGGTCTCCAGTCCAGCTCCTACTTGATGACAACCCGTTCCTTCCCCACCTACTACTCCAGTCATGTCCAGGAAGAGCAGATTGAAATAGAGGAAACAATTGAGGCTGCTAAAGCAGGAGAAGCCAAGGCAGCCCCTGCAGAAGGTGGTGAGGAGGAAGAGAAAGAGGAAGGTGAGGAAGAAGCAGGAGGTGAAGAGGCTGAAGAAGAGGAGGAAGGTACTTACAGTTACTTGCAAATCTCTCTCTTTCATGCTTCACCCTGCCCATGGGGTAAACCCCAGAAATCCTGATGCTGTAAATCTAAGGATTAGACCTCTCCTTGTCTGCTCACATGAGCAAAGGGTTGTGGGATTAAGCACACAGCATTTAAGCAGGAAAGCCTGAAAATTGAATGGAAGAGAAGGTGAATGTTCAGTAACAGGCATATTACAGGGCTGATTACATCCCTTTGAAAATCACAAAGCTCTTTTTCCATTTAAGTTTTCAAACCCAAGAATGATAATACTTCAGCAGCATGTAATGTTCAACTCATGTGGCAGCAAACATTATTCAGCTACTAGACATCCTCAAAAAGAAGGAACAAGGACATCTTGAGCTAAATACTAGTTCCCAGAGAGCAGCCTGTGATAATCAGAACATCAGCTGCTGTCTCTGGCTGTAACTGTTTGGTTCTGTTCAGTATCTGTTGCCTGAGGGTTAGGTGGTTTACTTGGTTGAAGAAGGTCTATGCCTATTCCTTGCTGCCCCACAATTTCTTGACCAAACTCACATTTGAAAGAACATGTAAAAACATCCTTCAGAGTTGCTTTTCCCCAACTTCAGTTGCATAGCTCTGAAGGATTTAGTCTGAGCACACTTGAAATGCATTGGTTACCAATGAACAACTCAAGGAGTTTATTAGGGCAAGGGTTAACTCTACTGAAATGATAGCTAAGGAGCCACCAGAAGAGCAGTGGCAAGATTCCTTTTCCAGCTCGAGTATTTAGATAAGGCTTAAAGCAGTAAGTCCACAGTCAATGGTTTTCCAAGCCATAATTCTGAACAGGCCTATGAAGTGTTTCACTCCCTCTGAAATTGAGGATGAGTTAGCTGTGTGGTTTTGATCTTCTCCCTTGCAAGTCCTAGATCAATGTCCCTGCTTTCATGCCAAAGCAGTTGCCAGCTCCACCATGCTTAGCTGGCTGCCATCCAAATGATGAGGGGGTGGTTGAAAGGTGCAGGACTGCTGGCTCCTCTTAAATTGGGCCATCCAAATGATGAGGGGGGTGGTTGAAGGGTGCAGGACTGCTGGGTCCTCTTAAATTGGGACTAGGAGCAGTACAGAGGTGTGAAATATATCTTTCTTTACCTTTTTATCTTTCAAAGGTGCTAAGGAAGAATCTGAAGAAGCCAAAGAGGGTGAGGAAGAGGAAGGGGAAGGAGAAGAAACAGCTGCTGAGGAAGGGGAAGAGTCTCAGGAAACTGCTGAGGAAACTGGTGAGGAGGAGAAGGAAGAGAAAGAAGAGAAAGAAGCAGCTGGAAAGGAAGAGAGCGAAGTGAAGAAGAAGGCTTGATTTTTAGGCAGCCTAGCTTTCAACAGAGTAAACACTGATTGACTGAGCTAACATTGCAGTCTCACATATTTAATTCAGTGACCACTGAGGTTTAGAGTTCATGATCTCTGATGTTTCTCTCTGTGCAGAGTATCAGTATGCTTGCAGAGCACCCACTGGCTTGCTCCCTGAATGCCGCATGGTTTACACGTATGAGTTCAGGGCTTGTGTCTTTCTTGGGTGGTTTGGAACTTAACATTTAAACTGGGGGGAAAAAAAAAAGTCATGGGAATGAAAGTTATCTTGTAACTTGCATTTAACATAATTATGGAAACCTTGGGTGGCTCAAATAATGGAGGCTTTGATAAGTATGTGCAATAAAGCTAGTCAATAAAGTTACAGAAATGCTTACACGGATTGCTTGTGTGTCTGGGGTCACTAATCACTCAGAAGGGGGAGAAAGTCATGCAGCACCCTCATCTTGGCATGATCCTCATCTTGGGGTGATCCTCACACTCATCTTGGGAGTGGTGGAGCATTGGAACAGGCAGTCATGGCATCAACTCTAATGGAGTTTAAGCAGCACTCAGACAATGCACTTAGGCACAGGGTGTGGGTTTGGGGTTGTCCTGTGCCTAAATGGGAGTTGGACTGGATGATCCTTGTGGGTCCTTTCCAACTTGGGATGTTCTGTGGTCTTTCAAGCCTCTGTTACAGGATAAGGGATCCTGGTTTCTGGCTTCAGCTGGTAGGCTTGGAGTGGGACAAAAATTTCTTAATGGGGCTGTAAAATTCCCTACAGAAATCATAGCAGTGCTGTCTGAATGCACTGTGAGCTCTGTGGTGGGGTCTCCCTGGGTTGATGTATGCACCCAAGCTCCATTCTGATGAGAGGAGACACTCAAACAGCTTCCTATTGGTGTTTAACAACCAAGTTTGCATTTTGCTTCTGAATTGGATTGTTCAGTGTCTGCCAGGTCAGTGCTGAAAGGGAGGAATGACTGTGGATGTAGTAGAGACTCGGGCCAATGGCTGTATATAACAAAACCCTAAGCTGTGCAGAGGTGTTAGAGGGAAGGACAAGGTAGGAGAGTTCTCTGTTGCTTCACTGTGCTGCCTTTTCAGGAGGCTATCTTAATCCCCTGTGCTCAAATAGCAGCAGAGCCTGGCAGTGCTTGAAAGCCATGACCAGGTCCTGAGGTCTGAGCTGGTTTGTGTGCAGTTAGCTGAAGTTGATGCACAAAATGAAACCTTGTGCTGCAGGCAAGTACTTAGACTGATGCTGCCAATTAAATCATTTTCAATCAGCTAACCCCCTGGGATCCAGGTTAAACCAGCAGTACATGGCTACACTCAAACTTTTCACAGTCACACTTTACTAGATGGATTTTTGGGTAGGATTTTGGGGCAACTTTTAATGTTGTGCACTGACTTCATGGTGCAGTTGATCTACACTGGGTCTCCTCCATGGCTACATTCAGAGAGAGAGGAAATGTCTTTTTAGGCACACTTTGAGGGTGTTGCAAAAGCATTTCCCTTTTCAGTGTTGAAAAGACAGGAGATGCTGATGGATGAGGTAAACATTGAAACCAATTTTTTCCTTCCATGTTCCCAGAAAAACAAAAACCCAACAGCAGGAGAAAGGAAAAGGAACTTTTGGTGAAAACATAGAGGAAATGGAGCTCATCTGCATATGTAATAATGCCAGTATCTCCTGTTCAGGGCTTCCAATATAATTTCCAAAAGCTTACCTTCCTCCCCTAACTTTTTTGGGGGTTTTGGTAGTTTTGAGAACCAGAAGAAAAACATTAACTTCCCTTTTCTTCACCATCTCTTTTAAGACTTTCTTTTTCCCATTTCCCTTCTGCTTTTAATGGTGATCTTTCTATGTTATTTTTAGCCAGCAGATTTTGTTCTTTGTCTCCAGGAAGGTGGTGGTGAGCAGTGGGGGGGTGGTACCTGCTGCTCCATGGGCAGGACTGGACCATGCTGTCCTCTCAAGTGCTTTTAGAAGCTATTGATGGGATTGCAGAACTGCTTCCTTTGGGATGTGACCCCCTTAGTTCCAACAGCAGAGTATGCAGACAAAAAGATGCTGCTTGGACATTCACTTTAAGTGTCCTAGCAGGAAATACTTGGCATGGCAATTCAGCTGGGAGAGAGGTTCTGCTCCCATGGAGCTAAACCCATCTTAGATACCAGAGCAGAACTCCTCACAGCCATCAACACCAAGCCATTGCCTGATTGATGGCAGGCATTGAACCCACTGCCCCATCCTGCCTTTCTCCAGCACTCTCAGCTCCTTTTAACTTTTCAATACCTGCTTTTGCTTCCTCTTTGATGTCTGGGGTTTTTTTTTAACAGCTAAACTCCTTTTTCATTCAGTCCTTTGTAACCCTTTCCCTTCCAGCAAGCAATACAGCTTGCAGCTCCCCAAAGGGCTGGAGCCAGGGCTGCTCTCAAAGCAGCATGTTTAGAGCTGTAGCAGCAAAGACATTGCTCCTTGCAATGTGTCTCCATCCCATCCCCACTCCTCAGGTTATTTTGGATGGATTGCAGCTAGAGGAGAGATTTTATGACTCTGCAGGAAATGTGTGAGTCACAGCCAAGGCAATGAGCTGCAGAGAGTGAGGAGCTGCAGTGACCATACAAGCCTGGTCTGTCACCTCCAGTCCTGCCTGGTCTATCACCCCTAGCCCTGTCTTGCTGCTAGGGTAACCTGGTGGGAGGAAGGAGGGAGGTGTGTAGATGCTGAGATGCTCTCAGGCTTGTGTGGATGCTACTGGCAACCCTTGTGGTACCTTTGCAAATCCCAGAGCTCACTTTGACGCAATGCAGTAAAAGCAGGCAGAGGGAGACACGAGAGAAACTTTAACCCAAGTTGCAGCTGCACATGAAGCCAGAAATCTGCTCCTGAATTTCCTCTTGCTGTTTGGGCAGATGGGGGCTGGGTCAGGCTGAGTTCTCATCCCAGGGAAGACAAATACAAAGAGGTCTTGAATGCTTTTCTTAAGTGGTTTCACAAACACACTCTCCTTCCACTCAGCAAGAGGGGCACTTGTACAGGTAGAAGGTCCAGATTTTAGGGATTTGCCTTCTAGTAACTAAATAATTGGCAATTCAGCATTTGCTGCCTTCCTAGATTAGTTGAGGCTAATTTACTCCTGAACCCAGAAGGAAGAAAGCCCATATGTGCAGAGGGAAAGCACAGACCCCCATGATGGGAGAAAATCAGTCTCTGCCTCAGCTCCCTGCCAAATGCAGCCTCTTTGTGTTTTGTAACACTTCCCAGTTTGTTTCCACCTGGAAAGTTCTGGGATGCTGAAAATTCATTAACTGTAGCTTCTCCACAACCTGATGCAGTGAAAAGATCCTGTCTGAGAGCCTTCCAGCTCCTGAAATCGTGGGTGGTTTGACAGCCCACCTTAAATAAGATGCAAAAATCTTTACAGTAGCTTCCTTTAATTATTGTTTTCCCCTTTATGGTGACTTCCATATTGATTAACAAACTCCTGTGTCTGAAAGTAATTAATCCCTTCACTGGTTGTGCACAGTCTGAAGAAGTAATTGGTGCAGAACAGGCACATAACATACTATTTATGCAGCTCTGCCCTGGAATTATGCTTTCTTTTGAAACTGCTTGATTGCAGATGTCAGTAGACAAAACCTCTTGGCAACATTAAATGTTAATCAGTTCTTATCGTTTTATAAATATTTAGAAATGTGCTAACCAGTTGCTTATTTCCCTTAGGATTTGAGGGAAACATTTGCAGTGGGAAATAGACTAAACTCACAAATTTATTTTGTGTGCTAGAGCAGAAAGGGCGGGGGGAAAAAAGCAAGCAGTGGAAGGTAATAACTAAAGGCTTCAATATGTTTTGGGTGGAAAAAGGAGGAAATGAGGATATTTTGGCATTCACCATGCCAGTGGGTGGTCCAGGAGTTTACCTCCCACACAGGCTATGCAGTGAATTCCCCAGACCATGTAGGAAGGTGGAGGTACCCTGGGCAGCAGTGTTTGTAGAGGAGACTGCAGCCCAGGTTGGGCTGCCTATGTGCAGCAGAATCAAACAATAGTACACACAAATAAGAATCCCTAGCTCCTTATAGCTGTGTCTTAGCAGAATTGAAAAGAAAGCACAACATGAAAACTAGCAAACCAGGCTGGGATCCCACCTGCACCCATGTGAGGCCACAGAAAAAGTCTCCTTCAACCTCCCACTGGCATCAACCTTGGTTTTGCTGGGACAGAATCCCAGGCCAGCCCTGGGCTGCAAGCTGTTAGCCAGGACACTGACCTGAGCTGGCTCCAGGCATATCCCAGACCATGAACATCATGCTCAGTGTAAAGGGGGAAGTTTGCTGAGGACAGCAGAGGCTCTTGCCCTTGTCTTTATCCTTGCTCTCTTGCATTTGCTCTTGCTCTCTTGCTCTTGCCCTTGCTCTCTTGCTCTTCCTTGCGCGGATGTTATCTTGTTCTCTTGCCCTCTTGCTCTTGCCCTTGCCCTCTTGCTCTTATTCTCTTGCCCTTGCTCTCTTTCCTTTGCTCTTGCACTCTTGATCTTGTTCTCTTGCTCTTGCCCTTGCCCTTCCCCTCGCTCTTGCCCTTTCTCTTGCTCTTGCCCTTGCCCTCTTGCTCTTATTCTCTTGCTCTTGCCCTTGCTCTCTTTCCTTTGCTCTTGCATGCTTGATCTTGTTCTCTTGCTCTTGCCCTTGCCCTTGCCCTTCCCCTCTCTCTTGCCCTTTCTCTTGCCTGTGCCCTTTCTCTTGCTCTTGCTCTCCCTCCCCTTTCAGTGCCACTGTTGTGCCTTTCCTGTGCTAGCTATACCTTCATATACTTCACATTGGCATTGATATTAGTTACCCATGGGTCTCCTTTTCCTAATTCCCCTTCTCTGCTGGGGAGGAATCACTAGGTGACAGAGCAACTGCTAGAGCTCAGCCCCAGGTACAGGCTGAACGTAGACAACTGTCCAAGGGGACCCTTCTTCACCTTGACGCTGCAGGTGCCTGATTTCTCTGCTGAGGGTTGGGATCTCACTGGCTTCACAGTTTGTGAAGTTCTAGTACATTCTAGAACTTACTTGGAAGCAAGTAAACAAAGTTTTCTGTTAAACTGGTTTCTGGTTCAGTGTTTTGTTTCAGTGGTGATGTTCTCTTGATGTTTCTCTTAGACCCAAGAGAAAAACAGCTTCAGTGCTCACAAACCATCAGGCATTTCTGTCTCTGGACATAACCTGGTGCAAACCCTTACTGGCAATAGGTGAGGGTGGCTGAGCCACTCCTTGTTCATAAAGGTAGAGTCATTTTTCCATGTGACTTTCACAGCTAAGCTTGCCACAGAGAAGCTGCCATTTAATTTGCTAACTCTTGCTTTAATTAACCATCCCTCAACCAGCAAGCTGTCGAGTGCAGATTCCCATTATTGATAGCAGCAGGAGAAACACTCATGACTGAGCTACACAAAGACAGCCAGATTTATTTGAAAGGTTTATCTGCTTGAGCACATGTCAGGATTTCTCCAGTGAAAAGCATGCAGAACCCTTTCAGTTAAAAACTGCTTGATTTCAATGATTGATAGAGGGAAGAATTGAAAGCCATGTGCAAATCAGAGAGATTGATCAGACCCTCAATTAGGCAACAGATTTCAGGACAGTGCACGTACTGAACCCAGGCTTAAAAATGATTTGGTAGTTAGGGGAGGTAAGGCAGCAGCAGTCTTCTTCACTCTCTTTGGGAGATGTGACAGAAATAAACACACTATTAATCCCATCATAAGACATCTTAGTTCCCCAAATTGGAGTTTTCCCCCTTTCTTTCTTTTGTCTCCATTCATTTTCAATGTAGTGGGATTTTTAGAGGGCACTTTAATTGGCTTTCCTCTCAATGAAGCCACTCTGGAAGTAGCAGCAGACATAGATCAACACTTAGGAGGCCTTTCTATTAGAAATTAACAATTGCTTTGATTTGCTTTTATAGGACAGGGATAATCTGAGCCTTACCCAGCCTCAGTTCAGGCTCTGGAAGGGTCTCATTTCTACAGCTCTTTTCCAATGGAAAAATATGTAAAGAAAAATAAAGAGTTAGAAATGGTATTTTTGATACATGCTACCAGTATCATCCCTGGGATAGCTTCCCTTTTCCAGGAATTTGTTTGCTCTCAGTTTTGGCATTGGATATTGAGAGGCAGATTGCACCTGCTGATCATTTGAGACAGAGAACTGATGAGGATGTTCCCATATAATTGAGACAGGAGAGGAAAAATAACCACTCAGGAGCTCCCCCACTTTGATGAACATGTGGTGTCCTAAGGGGTCTTTGCAGAGTGGTGAAGAAATGTCATAGAAGATACCACCAGCAGCTGTGGCTCAGAGGAAACTTCTCCTCTGAGAAAAATCCTCCCTAGGAAAATTAAGGAAGGATCTGGAAATTGCCACATCTTCAAGGCTCCCCTTACATGTTGAAGCCAGTGTGGAGGGAGGGAAATGACACTTGCAGGCAGAGCTTAACACTTTGACACCTAGCAGATGCAGGATTGCTCAGGTAAGTGATGTGAGCAGCACAGGGCTCAGACACCTTCCCTTTGCTAGCAGAAGCACCTGAAACCCCTCTCAGCACCTAAAGGCTGGGCAGCAGAGTTCAATAGATTCCTCTCTGCTCCATAAAGCTCAGGAGACAGCTCTTAAATGTCTGCTTCAGCCAGATCAAGGATTTGTGTTCTATTACAGGAAATTTGGTCATCACACCCAATTCAAACTTGTTTCCTAAATGGGGACGCTAAGGAAAACACTCAAGCAACTTTTCAACCCATGTTCAGGACACAGGTGTGAGCTTCAGCAGAGGATTTGTGTTGGGAAAAAAGTCACCAGACAAGTCATATTTTCAGTATTGACCTTTATTGAGCAAGAACTGCTGTGACTGTTTTACATCAAACAACAAAAGGTTGCATACTGTGCATATCAACTAGGTTCTCCCATGAGCAAAAGTCCACCCTAAATTGCACCAGTGAGGTAAACAAAATTATTTATAAGTAGCTTTTCTTTTCTTTTTAAGGCTAGGAGAGTTCTGGTTCTCATGAATATTCTAGTACTGTTTTCTGTTTGGTTTTGGCTCAGTTGGTTCTTTGCATAATACATCTTAAGTCTTCCTCAGATATGTCCCTCCAACAGCTCAGGAAATTCACAAAGCTTCCTCTGCACATTTCATCTCATGCACTATTAGTAGTATTTTTATTTGTTTTATTTATTTTTTTTTAAGGTCCCCAAGCTCTGTGGAGGGAGCACATCTTGAGCCTGCATGCATTCCCCCCCCCCCCTTCCCCTCTATTCCCCAAAGAAAATAAAATACTGTGTGTCTGGAGCCTCCATGAGAGAACCCATTCTGCTTTGAAGCCGTCACTCACATGCATGTTGCAGCTGTCATATGGCTTAACCTTTTGCACCAACCCAAGCTCTTGAATTGTTGGAATTTAGCTAGAGATCTAGTTTATTCTGTCTCTTTAATCTCTTTTACTACAGCATGTGAAGTGACTTTCTCCACTTTCTTGGTGGACACTAATTTCTCCTCAAAGCTTTCTTCGTGTTCCTCTACCTTCTGAGTGACCGTCACCGACTTTGTGATGTACGTGGTCGTACTGTCCCCACCTTCACCACTGATTTTCTCTGCTTTTTTGGTGACTACAATTTTCTCACCCTTATCATCAATTGGGCTCACATCTAGGCCATTGGTGACAACTCCCTTGTCTTCCTCCTCAACCTCCTTCTCTTTGGATTCATCCTTTTTCTCCTCCACCTCACCATTCACTGCAATGTCTTCTTTCCTGGACTCCTTCTCTACCTCTGCGCTAATTTTGGTTACCTTTGTGACAGTGACGGTCTCCTCCACCACAGCCTTCCCATCTTTCACAGGGGAGGCTGGCTTCTCTGGAGTCACTGGCTTCTCTGGAGAACGAGCCTTCTCTGGGGTTACTGGCTTCTCTGGAGAACGAGCCTTCTCTGGGGTTACTGGCTTCTCTGGAGAATGAGGCTTCTCTGGAGAACGAGCCTTCTCTGGGGTTACCGGCTTCTCTGGGGAGCGAGCCTTCTCTGGGGTCACCAGCTTCTCCAAGGTCACTCCTTTCTCAGGGGTTGCAGCCTTCTCTGGTGTCACAACCTTCTCTGGGGTTGCTGCCTTCTCTGGGGAGGTCACCTTTGGTGTTGCTGGCTTCTCCGGAGATGCTGCTTTCTCCTCTTCCTCCTTGGCTGGTTTCTCACCACCTTTCTCCACCTTCTGTTCTTTTCCTGCTTCGGCAGCTGCTTCTTTCTGGACAGCCTTGGCTGGCTCTGTTACAGGGGATTTAGGAGGAGATTTAGGGGGTGACTTTGAGGGAGGTGATTTGACCTTCTCTGCCTTTGCCGCTACCTCTTCAGCTTTGCCCTTGGCCTCAGCTTCTCCCACCTCTTCCTCAGCCTCCTCTTCTTCCTTTTCCTCTATTTCTTCTTTTTCAGAGCCTCCTTCCTCTGCTGCATCAGACTTTGCAGCTTCTTCCTCCTCTGCTTCCTCTTCCTCCTTCTCTTCTTCGGGTGCAGCTGCTTCTTCTGCAGCAGCCTTCTCAGAAACTTCTTCCTCTGCAGCTGCTTCTTCTGCTTTTTCTTCCTCCTGTTCTTCTTGCTGGGCCTTGGCTGCCATTTCTTCTGCAATAGCTGCTAGGGCATCTTCCATTTCAGACTTCTCATCTTCTACCTTTGTCTCTTCAATGATTTCTTCTACAAACTTGTGCTGGACCTTCAGCTTTGGTGGTTCAATTTTTGTTTTCTGGATTTTAGTGGATGCTATTGTGACAGATGGTTGTCTGTGCGTGAAGATGGGGCCAGTAATGCTTCCAGAGAAGGCACTGAATCTTGTCTCTTCACCCTCCAGGAGCTTCCTAAGAGAATCAGGAGGAGGAAAAAAACCACCATGAGCATAGAAACCCAATGTAAGGGACAGAGTTAGTATTAAGACTCCTTCCCTGTCAGCAGGATGAAAACAGTTTGGCTGTGGAAGATGCTAGAGCTGATCTCTCACAGCCCCTGTTCAGCTTTCCTTGACTCAGCTCTTCTGCAAAATCTCGTCTTCAGCAAACAGCTTTTAGCTTGGGTTGCATGTGGCAAGTCTAACACCTTTGCCTGATCAGTTGAAATTCCTCCTTAGTGTCACAAACTTCATTATGACATGACTCAGCACAGAGTTTAGCCAAAGGATTAATTTCACAGGCTGCATCATGACTTAGGCAAACTGAGAATGTCACACACCCAATACTGGAGCTGAAACTCAAGGCCACATCCTACTTCAATAGTCTGGGCACCCACCTTCCATGTGCAGCTCTGAATAATGGACTCTTGCTCAGCTAACTTTGGCAGCTACAGACCCTTGGGTGTCTGTGTGTTTGTCTGAACAACCTCTGGAATTTAAGCAGATCTGGAGATGGGGTTTTTACTTTTCTTATATTCAAATGCATGTTTTTCATCTCAGCCTGTGACCCAGAAAAATCAAGAGTTCTGTGCTGAGACTTCTGAAGTGATGCAAAGGAGACTAAAAAAACCTGCCAGGTGATGGCAATAGCAAGCAACGTTCCTGCTCCAGATTAGAGTGGATGCCTTTAAAGAAAAAGTTGAGCAAGAACAGCAAAAGTGTCTGTGACAAGAACATTAGCACTGCCTGCCTGAAACCATGATCAAGCAAGGGCACCGTCTCTCTCCAGTGATAAAAGGGAATTCAAGTGACAAGCACCACTTGCTTGGCATATGCAAAGTAAATAGGAATTAAAAATAAACTTGTTTTTTTTGCTGCATCTCCTGCTGTTGTCAGCAAGGGCAGAATGCGGCACTGCACTGAGTCATGGTGTCCTGTGCACTGGCAGCCACTGGCAGCTTTGCCACCTATTACCAGAGAGCTGGTCCCTAATGAACTCTTAACTGCAAATGCTTCACGGTCCCTGTCAATTCTGAAAGGCTTCTAATACTTTCGTCAAGCTCTAATTCTACTTGTTCTAATTCTACTTGTGTTCACTGCAGGCAGATACTTGGTAGCTGTGGTGAAGCTTCCCAAGCCAGCAGCATCTGCAGTGCTATTAATATTCCAGGCACGTCCACAACGATCCCACTGTACCTGTATGCAGCAATCTCAATATCCAGGGCCATCTTGACATTGAGGAGGTCCTGGTATTCCCTCAAGTGACGAGCCATTTCCCACTTCGTTCCTCTAAGCTCGTTCTCCAGCTGATGAATCGTGTCCTGCAACGGGAGACGCAGAAAACCTCCGTAACACAGACAGCGGCAGACAGCGCTGGAAAACTTCTCGAAAGGGACTTTCAGAAACTCTTCCCGACTCTCCGGGAAGGCAGCGCTTGGAGACGAGCAGGACCCACCCGGCTCCCACCTCCCTCCCATCCCTCCCCGCCCCTGTAGCCAGCGCTCCAGCATCCCTCGCTGCGGGGCTGGTCCCCTGCTCGTCGGGACCCTTCTAACACCCCTCCCACCGCCCGGATCGGGCTGTGCTCAACACAGGAGCCTCCTCCCCGGTACCTGATAAGTGGTGAGGTCGTTGTTGTGGCGTTCCTCGATGTCGCTGAGCTGCCTCTCCAGGGACTCCTTGGTGCCGCGCACCGACTCCAGCTCGATGCTCTTGGACTGCAGCTGCCGGCGGTACTCGGCGATCTCCTCCTTGGCGGAGCGGATCGCCTCCTTGTTCTGCTCAGCAGCCTCCGTCAGCTTGGCGTAGCGACACTTGAACCACTCCTCGGCCTGGTGCATGTTGTGGTCGGACTGGCACTCGAGCTGGGCGCGGATCTCCTTCAGCGCCGTGGTCAGGTCGGTCTTCAGGTAGTCCTTCCTCTCCACCGTGGCGTGGGACGCCTGGAGCTGGGCCAGCAGCTCGGCCACTTCCTCCTCGTGGTTGCCCCGCAGGAAAGCCACCTCGTCCTGAAGCGACAGCACCTTCTTGTCCAGCTCTGCCCGCATCAGGGAGGCCTCCTCCATCTCCTTGCGCAGGGCACGGATGGTGGCTTCCGTCTCGTCGCGCAGCCTCGCCTCGTCCTCGAAGCGCTCCCGCAGGCGCTGGATGTCCTCCTCGATGTGCTCCGAGTCCAGCTGAATCTGAGCCTTCTCGTGGCTCACCTGCTCCAGGGCCCCCCTCAGCTCCCGCAGCTCCTGCTCGTAGGCATCGCTCAGCTGGGCCCTGCCGGCCTGCTTCTGCCTCAGCGCTGCCAGCTCAGCCTCCAGCTCCCGGTTCTGCTGCTCCAGGTAATGCACCTTCTCGATGTAGCCTGCGAAGCGATCGTTCAGCCCCTGCAGCTGTTCCTTCTCGTTCGAGCGGCTCGCCAGCTTCAGCTCGCCAGCCCCGTTCAGCAGCAGCGAGGAGGCCTGGCTCAGCTCCAGGCTCTCGGCCGAGCTCAGCATCCCAGCGGGGCCGTAGGAGACCCGCGGACCCCCGGCCACGTTCGACCGCTTGTAGGAGGACGAAACGCTGCTGCCCGAGCCCCGCGACCACGACTGCGAGCGGAAGCCGCTGGACGGGGAGGCGCTAGCGCGGCTGTAGCTCGCCCTGCTCTCGGTCACCCGCCGGTACGAGGGGTTGCCGAGCGGATCCATCGTGTAGCTCATGGTTGGGGAGGGGGGAACGGCAAACGGGATGGGTAGGGGGAATGGGGGGCGGCGGTGATGGTGCAGCGTTTGCTCCGCTTGCCCGTGCCCCTTATATAGCCCTTGCCGGGCGGTAGCGGGACTGCCCCGACACGTGTGAGGGGAGAGGCTAGACCCTAGCCCGGCCCCCGGCCCTGCCCCCGGCCCGCCCATCCG
>VWZX01003026.1:1242-11793 GCA_013399015.1 Galbula dea
AGAGAACCTAACCAATTCATGGTCACTCTGCCCAACTCAACCTCCAACCGAGACATCTCCCACAAGCCCTTCCCTGTTCACAAAGAGCAGGTCCAGTAAAGCCCCCTCCCTGGTTGGTTCACCCACCAGCTGCATAAGGAAGTTATCCTCAACACACTCCAGAAACCTGCCAGACTGTTCGCTTGCTGCTGTGTTGTAATTCCAGCAGATATCAGGGAAATTGAAATCCCCCACAAGAACAAGGGCACATGACTTGGCTATCTCACACAGTTGTTTATAAAACACCTCATCCACCTCACTACTCTGACTGGGAGGTCTGTAACATACACCCACAACAACATCTGCCTTGCTGGCCTTAGTTCTAATCCTGACCCATATGCACTCAACCTTTTCATCATCATATTGCAACTCAACACAGTCATAATAGTTCCTAACTGATGAAGGTAGCAGAAGGAAATAAAAATACACTAGTGCCTATGAAGAAAGAACACTTAATCATTTTTTAAAAATCAGTCTTATTTAAAGAAGTATCTTCAAAACCAAGAAGACCCATGTTGCACAGAACAATATTTCTTTTGCAATGTGTTGCAGGTATGCTCCAGAATCTCTGACAGAAAGCAAATTTTCTGTGGCCTCAGATGTGTGGAGTTTTGGTGTGGTTTTGTATGAACTCTTCACTTACATTGACAAGAGCAAAAGCCCACCAGCTGTAAGTACATAGTTAATGGTTCTCAAAGGTTTTTGATTCATTTAAATTTTAGAAAAGGTGCTGATTACTCCTATGCCTAAATAAGTTGATATTTACTGATCCTTTTCTAGAGATACTGTAGTGTTTATGAAGCAGCATCAGAAACAGCAACATGCTTAAAAGTATTAGTATCAAACCATAGGAAGGAAAGGAGATCTGAAAATTACCTGATAGTTCTCATAGATCTTATCCAGCCTGTAACTCCTAACTGTTTGAAAAGGATTTTATGATCCCAAATACAGCTCTTTCCTTGAAACATGACACACTTTTAATGCTGTTCCAAATCTAAGGCTGAGCAAACCAAATACATGAAAATTGATTTAAATAAGGTAACTTACAGTTACTTTGTAAAGTTAACAGACCCAAGGTAGTAAGTTACTGAAGTTCAAGAAAGGAAGGAAATGTCTTTTTGTACACTGTTGAGAGGCTTCTTTAAAGACAAATCTACAGTGAGCAGAGAAAATAAAAATCTTGTACACTGAATAACAGTTCTCCAATTAGAAATGAGATGCACAATCGTACTTACACGTAGCAGTCGTCTGCAGGTGCAGAAGAGGAGAGTTCGGCCTTGGGTATTTATTTACTGGAACTGTACTCACCCTTGGCCAGTTTCTCAGTCCTGGCAAACGTAGTTTGAGAGCTGAACAATGGTGATAGGCAAAATTGCACTTGGAAATGCACTTTCATTGACTTCCATGGGCCTCTTGCTGGTTAGTACAATCAGTTGATACAATACCAGCTATCAGTGAAGAACTCTTAAGGAGAGGACAGCTCTTCCTCCTGCAGAGTAACATAAACACTGGAGACACCTTCAGAAGAAGAAATAAAATGGAAAATGGCAGAGTAAATTATGGGCTCAGGTGGAACATACTTTCAGTAAATCAACTGCACATATGCATTCACCATTCCATCAGATTGTTTATCCTTTTGATACACATCAAGAAAAACTAATTTTACTAATTGGCCAAAGCAGTCTAACTCTTATAGTCTTTATAATTATACATTGTTTCCCCAACTTTGACCATTTGCACATCCTAACAATGGTTGTTTCACATTTTCATGTAAAGGATAATTAAGGGAATTTATGTAGTGCTGGGGGAGAAATAACTCCTTTATGTTTTGCTTAGAAATTATTTTCAGCTAGTATTACATCCTCAGTTACTTTTGTTCTCTGGTAATCTGAGATTTTAATCTGCTTTTTGGTTTATGTTGATATTCGCATAGCAAGATTTATCTAAGCCATTTTTGCTGACTTCAATTACACCACTGTTTATGACCTGTAGTTACTGATTCTGGCCTGTAGTGACTGTGATTTTTTTTCTAAGTAGTAAGATTTTGTTCTGATGATTCAGGAGTTCTTTAGAATTTTTGTGAGGTTTATCCGTTTAAAACTAGTCACTCATTAGATGCTCGACATTTTTTAAGATTTTTTTTCACTTACTGCTTTAAATTTTGTATATATCATACTATTTTTAGCCACACACAGAAAAATCTTTAATTATTGATATATTCTCTGGACTTGCCATTTATAATTTTATCATCGCTATATCCTGCCTATTTATTTATAAATAACTTTCCCTTGGTAAAAATATTGCAGTGTCGTCTTCACCTGTAAAATTATTTATGACAGTTGCCCTCCTGTTTCAGGAATTCATGCGCATGATTGGCAATGATAAACAAGGGCAGATGATTGTATTTCATTTGATAGAGCTTTTGAAGAATAATGGACGACTACCAAGACCAGATGGATGCCCTGATGAGGTAGAGTATTGTATTATTATGTTACTATAGTCTGAAAGATGCTTAGTCAGGGTGAGTACCTAGAAATGCAAACCTCGTCTTTCATTTGCTTGGATTACTTGCATGTATAGAACTAGAATGGCTCTATTGTTATTTTATCAATTGCATGATATGTCTAACCATATTTCTGATTCTTCAGATTGCATTCCCTTCAGAGACTAGAATGTAGTCTTTCTAAATATACGAACTAGGACTATTACGACTAACTGCTGTACTGGGTCACTCAGGCTTCTATTTCAAAAATACAAATTTATTAAGGGACTGAGATTAGTACACAGGAGTTGTTCCATGAACATCCCACATAGAGATTCTGGTTGAAAGCAGTGAAGTATGGAGATTTTTTGAAGCCTATAACATTTAGCAGAAGTAACTTAGTATCTACCTGAGTTTTTTTCACATTTAATGGCAGGGTTTAAAGAACTTCACATCTTGGTTATTTTCCTTCTCTTGCTCTTCCCTCCTCAAGCTCAGGAATTCCTATGTGTATCATGTATATTATTCACTGTCGAGCATTCTCAGCCAAGAGCTATCTGTAGACTGTAGGCACAGTTAAGTATATGGATGAGATTTTGTTATATTCTGGTCCTTCAGAGTTGTATTCATTTTCTTTGTAGATACTAAGAGACATAAGTTTGTAAAGCCATCCTAAGAGCGCTAGAATTAATTTAGTGTTCTTTTGGTTTTGCTATTATTACACTTATTTTAAAGAAATACTTTTCTACTGCTTCTAAGTCTTGCAGCTCTCTATTCTGCAGAGCAGACTGCATTTCTGCACTTAGCTTGAGTCAAACCTGATAGGGCTGGTTAGGTTAATAAATAGGAAAAGAACATAAGTAAAATAGTTATGCTTTCTTACATATATAACTTCCAGCGTAGGTCAGTTGCTGCATGCCTTTAAACTCAAGCATACTTTGCAGTCAGTTGAGAAATAATCCATTCAAAACTGGAGACAGAGGAGAGCTCAGTCAAGTGGTCTAACAGAGAGGAGAAAGAGTTGTAGAGGTGGGGAAGGAAAGCCACAGGGAAATAAATTAGACTACAGAGAATCAAAAGAGAAGTCTCTGAAGTAACCTTTCTTCCATTATATGTATGAGTACAGCTATTGTTGAATTGCAAAGGTTTGACTTTTTGTAGATAACCTGAATGTGTAAGATAATAGCTAATCTGTTTTACTGAAAACATATCCAAACTAATGCAAAGATTTCAGTGTTTGACATTTCTTCAGATACCAAACATGGAAATGTCTCTCTTTTGTTAGAAACTCTGCTTTTCTCATTCTGATCCTGAAAGGCCAATGATCACAGATATTAAATCTTCCAGCTATCTGTGGCTTGTAAGTTGGTTGAGACTTGAATCTAAATCACTTAGGTCAATGCTGGAGTTTCAGATTTGCTGAAAAATAAGGAACTGATGCTACTTTTTTTTCTCCTGGAAGCTGGGCAGATAGTTCTTATGCAACATGTAAAAAATTTTTTGAAAGTATGAGAAGTTGGTTAAAATGATCTGGGTTAACTTAGTGAGAAGAGTACAGGTGAAGCGCTTGGCAAGTCTTTTTGTGACAGTGTTTGGTACATGTTTGGGAAAAGAGAAAACTTTTGCCAAATGCCTATTGTTATGGAAGTCTCTTCCAAAAATAATTTAAATCCACTTCCGCTAGAGTTCTGCACAATAACTTTTCTGCTTACATTTCTATTTCTGATTACATATGAAGGATATGATTTCTATTTCTGATTACATATGAAGGATAAGTAAAATTTGAATATAAGCAAGTGCAGAATTGTATGTTAATGTTGCAGGGGAAGCTTAATTTAGAATTTATGTCTTTAAGTCTGAATTTTGGTCAGATTTGTGTAGCATTTGTCATTTTAAACATTTTTGAACTTTCTAAAAAATAAGAGCAAGCAAAAAGATAAAAACTTAGCAAAATAACTTCAGTCTCTAAAAAATTTCAGAAAGTAGCTAAGTGAATTTCTATGCTAATTTAAAAAAAATAATTCTCCTTTTACCATAATGGATTTTGCAGAGCTAGCTATCCTCACTACATGCTGTCCTTGACATCAAGTAGGTAAAAGGATTGATATAACAAGGCTTTAGGCACAGTCTTGTGCTGCTGTTGGTTGGAAGCGTGAAGATAAATTGCGTGCTCTTTGGACAAGTTGAGAGTAGCTAACAACTATTTGTAACATCTGTTTACCTACTACTGATTTGCTTTGTTTCTTCTCCAGATTTATGCTATCATGAGAGAATGCTGGAACAATAATGTTGCCCAGCGCCCCACCTTTAGAGATCTTGCTCAACGAGTGGATCACATAAGGGACAACATGGGTGGATGAGGAAACTGTCCCTCCTTCAGAGGATATGTTGGAATGCAGAACAACATGTACTTGGTCTGCTGTGTATAATTGACATATGTACACATATGCATCTTACCTTCGCTGGAAGTAAAATCCGTGTGGCAAATACCTATCTCAATCTGCATACTGAGGAATCCTGCTGGTTTTCTTTATCAGGATATATTTGTTACTATGAGAACATGTTGAAATTCTCAAAAGGAAGAGAAATTATTTTTCTAAATAAAATAATCTAATATATGGTCAGTCTACAACGCCATTGTTTGCCTTACTTGGCAATGCAAAAAAGAGGTGACTTAAAATGTGGTGAGATCAAGAGATGAAAAGACAGTGTATTTCCTTGTTGAAATGGTGATGCACAGAAAAGACTTCTGGAGGTGTTTTCACACTGAATATATAGTGACTTGGCATCCTGTTATGTGTTGCACAAGGGCTTGTGTGTGTTAATACAGTTTTATAGTTTTTTCATTGCTGATGCAGAAATGGCTTCTCTGTGTAACAAAACCCAGAAACTTTTAATGTGCCTGTCTGAATGAGTTATCAGCCAGCAATATATGCAAAGAGAGAGAATAGGCTGTGTGATGTACTCTTGGGTGTTTTGAGGGAAAAGGAGCAAGTTGTCCGTAACTTGGAGAGCCAGAAACCACATTGTTGATATAAAAAAATTAATTTAAAATGAGAAGGCAAACATGTTATCCAGTTTTTCTTATCTTTATCTCTGAGTATTAGGTTCCATTTGTATAATTGAAGATACAGTGATAACGAACAGAAATTAAGCCGTTTTATACAAGGCAGAGTCTTCAGTTTGTTTCTGAATACAAAAACCTAAGCATATTGCTTTTTAATGCTGCTCTTTTATTCTTTCCATCTTTGTAATTTTCATGCAGTCATAAGTGTGATCTATAAATTTGGAACATTTTAAAGCAAAAGTAAAAATCTAGGAAACGCCCTTCATTTCACAGTTCCTCACTTCCCTGTTGAGATGATCTTCTTATACCTTTCTTCCAGTACGTTCAACAAAAATGCTTATGGCCCAGTATCTGATACGGCAAGTAACGACCATCTCAAGTCTATTTTGTAATGAAGTGACACAGGTCAACTCCTATTTCTTTCTCTGGTAATACCCAACATAAGGCAACTTGGAAGGAAGAATTACAAGTGCAATTGCTCCACACTCAGCAGGAGGCAAGAAAATGATCCCAATTACTGAGAAGTGGAAGGGGATCAGAGCTACCTGAACAGATTATTTATGCTGTATAATTCAGCTTTTGAGATAAATCTAACAAAAATTTATGGACAAGACAACTCTTCGGTTTGCCTTTAGGCGTAAAACTTGGGGATAATCTCTTATCAAAGCAGTAAAATTGCTTTTTTTTTCTTTTTAGTTCAAATAATCTTTTGTTTTTATTGTTTTTACTTAAGCATTATTGTTTGTACAGTACAATACTTGTTGTTCCTGGACTTTTGTGAAGAGAAGTTCAGTTAAGGGGATATACTTAGTTAGCTTGGCTATCTGACCTGACACCCAGATTCATGTTTAAGGTGATGTGTTCATTTTTAAGATTTGTGGCAGTGAGTCAGTGCAACAGAGGAGTTACTTTCCACTGTGGGACCTCCTTAAGATTTGTCATTAACTACATCCATCTTATCAGAAGTGGCCTCAACTTTAAAAAGTAAAATTGTAAAAATCCTTACTTGGTGTGACATAGCGCCAGTGTTGAAATGTTTTGTACCACTATGATGTTTCTCTCCCACAATCATTCATACAAAATTATAATGTTATAGTGTGGGAGACTGCTAAATGAGGAGGACAGCATCAACCCTTTCTACCCATTGCATTTAATAATATTTCTGTTGGTTTTCTTGCCACCAAGCACTTGCATAGATGATTTTTAAAACTAATTTCACAATCAGTTTTTGAGCTGCAAAGAACTTGAAAGTGTTTTGTTCAACCTAACATCTGTTTTCTCCATTTGTATACATGGTTTTGAAGATCTAAAATTTTGTGCAAAGAATGTCTTTGCATTTGTAGTCTCAGTTGTGTGTAGATGTTTTTTGTAACAGAAGAAGATAAAGCTTTTCAAAGCATTGAAACAGCATTTTAGCTGGATAATGTATTCAGGAATTAAGTAAAATTTGCGGTGTATGACAGTAGCCAATTGGTTTCCAGTATATAGTAGAATAAACATAATTTATGTAAAAATCTCAGGGAAGTTTGTGAAATGCAATGAAGAAATCTTCCAGTCTGCTATTTTTTCAAGTGAATTAAAAAGTCGTTCTTGTTCTACTACAGTATGACTGATTACACAGTGTGTTTGATTGTATAAATATAGCAGTGAACACAAGGATAATTTTTGAGCATCTGGTGGAAATTTTTTTAATTTTTTTTTTTTTTTTTACTTTATAATTTTTAAGGAAAGCCATATCTTTACACTGCAGTGTAATTTTGTGCTGTTGGTCAGGAACATGTCTTTTGTAACAAGTCTGTCTGTGTGAAGGGCTTTATCATTTGAGGTGAGTGTTTGTAGCTGAGTGAATATGACCAACTAATGCTTAGTACTCTTGAGGAATGTGTGCTCATCTGCAGCATTAATGTACAGGTCTGCTTCCAGACCAAATGGTTTTCTCAAAAAGCCGTTGAGAATGTAAATGCAGTGATTTTGTGCTGAATTTGTTACTGCCAATTATAGTAACCTTTCTGAAAAACAAACAAAACCCTGCATTTCAAAAGCTTTTAGATCCACAGTAGCATTGTATAATGTCATATTTTTTATAGCCTTTGTATTAACAGACTCCGTTCTTTTGTTTTTGAAACTTTCTTCAGTTGGCATTGCATTTGTCATACTTCAGTGTAATGATTATGCTGCCCAAAATGCTGTGGGGGTTTTTTTGTTCGTTTGTTTGTTTTTGTGGTAGAAACAGTGCTAGTTTATGCGTATGTGACTGCTGCTATGATATAAAACTAAAATATTAACTACTGCTTTGCACTTATATTTGAAGTGAAAGAATTCTTTTGCAAGTGCATAATATATCTTACAGAATCTTTGCAAACAAGTAGTCTTGTATATTATTGTTGTCTACCACTGTAAATATGTTAAGTTTCAGAATTAGTTTTTAAATATATTCCACAATCATGCAACAGTCATGTAATCAGCCAGAGGAGGAATAAATTTTCAGAAGAAACCCATATTCCATCAAGCCCTAGTACTGATTAAAAGCTTCCATAGTTGAGATAATTGTTACTAAATGTACAGATAAATATAACTGTAAAAATATATGTAAAATCTTTTTTTCCTGAAATTTTTTAATTGTTGTATTTAGTTGATATGTTGACCATCTGCCTTGGAAATGTGTGGGGAAAGACGTTACTGTACTAAGTATGAAGAAATGTAACTTGTGTAAAGAAAGCAAGCATTTTAGGAATGTATGAGCACAGAGACCTGGAGGTCTGACAGCAAACGTAAAAATGTAAAACAACAAGACGGGTGGGAAAAGGCTGATGTTCAACACTGGAGAAGCTTTCTGAGATGTGAAATGCAGAATGATTTATGAAAAATTGATGTCTACTGAAAATGCCATGCCATGACAATGTGCTAATGTATTTCTAAACTGTGTATTGTCTGCCTTAAATCTAAAATAATCAGAGAACTAATCTGACTGAAAAATACAAGAATTATTATACCAGAAGAAACTGCTTAAGGTTGTGCCATGCCAGACAACAATTTTGAAAAGGTGTTTGGCTAAGATGTTCTTTCAGAATTTTGCTTTTTGAATAAGAGGTTTGCAATACTTTATATTAAAGTAGAAAAAGGTCCTTTTTAGGGAAGTCGGGGGGGGAAGACATCTGCTTCTTATGGTTGGACTGCAAACATTTGAACACAATTGAGGGTTTATTGAAGAGAATATTGATAGGGATATTTTTTTTAGAAAACTGTGTATTAATACCTGAAACTTAACTATGTGTTTCTTTTGAGTTTGAATAGTGAAAATAAAATAACTAAATGCAATGAATGGCATATGACTGCCAAGATTCTCTTTTCTGTAATACCTGAAATTAATGACTGCTGTTTAAATGAGAATCAAAGAATGGCCTGGCTTGGAAGGGACCTCAGAGATCATCTAGTTCCAACCGCCCTGCCATGGGCAGGGATGCCACCCACTAGAAGGCCTCATCCAACCTGGTTTAGAACACTTCCAGGGATCGGGTATCCACAGCTTTTCCAGGCAACCTATTCCACTGCCTCACCACCCTCTAAGTAGAGAATTTCTCCCTAACATCTAATCTAAATTGCCACTCTTTCAGTTTAAAACTGTTCCCCTGTGTCCTATCACTATCTGCCCATGTAAAAGTCACCTTTTTTTATAAGCTCTCTTTTAAGTGTTGGAAGGTCACATTCCTGGCTCATGGTCAGATTTGTATCCAGCAGGATCCCCAAGTCCTTCTCTGCAGGACTGGTCTTAATAATTTTTCTTAGCCTGTAATCATGTCTGGGATTGCCTCAACCCAGGTGCAGGACCTTGCACTTGGATTTACTGAAATTCATTCATTTTATGTGGGCCTACTTCTCAAGCCTGTCCAGTTCCCCCTGGACGACATCCCTTATTTCAGTTGTGTTGACTGCACCACTCAGCTCTGTGTCATCTGCAGACTTGCTGAGGATGCACTCGATCCCACTGTGTGTGTTGATAATGATACTGAAGATCACCAGTCCTAAGACAGAGCCCTGAGGGACAGCACTTGTCACTGGTCTCCACCTGGACATAGAGCCATTGACTAACTCTGGCTGCATCCAAACAGCCAATTTCTTATCCACCAAACAGTCTATCCATCCATATCTTTCAAATTTAGAGGTAGCAATGTCATGTGGGACTGTGTCAAAGGCATTAGAGAAATCCAGGTAGTTTTATTCAAGTTTTATTCTAGGTAATTGAAGTAGGCCAATTGTCTAGGTGGAAGTTGTTACTGAAGAGAGCTGTAGTATTTGAAAGGGTAGAACACAACACATAGGACTTTGTGACCTGCCCAGAACAGCCATATGTAATGTTTATCTTTTGGAAGGAACTTATATGTACCAAAGAAAAGGTGGTATATTGGGTGCTCTCTAGCAATAAGATTTGTTATAAAAATAACTCCTCAGTTTTCATTGAGCCAACTATTCTGCAGTGAGGAAGCTTTTCCTTTTACTCTCAGTATTTACAGAGAATCAACTCTCAGTCAGGAACTGTGAACACTGCCTATCAGACTACAGTTCCTCCGAATTTCTAACACAAACTCTTACAAAACCACTTCTTGATTTACATTACTTTGTTGTCTTTTGTGTGACTCTCATGTGACTTTCATGTAACGTTACACAAAATTTACCACCACTTACCTTAACAGAGTTGAATGCTGCTGTTACATTTTGAGAAGTACAATGGCAAAAAGGAAAATATGCTTATCACAGGAAGTCAGGAGTTGGAAGGGACCTCAAAAGATCATCTAGTCCAACCCCCTTGCCACAGCAGTATTCCCTAGATCGGGTCACACAGAAGTGTGTCCAGACAGGTTTTGAGTATCTCCATAGACGGAGACTCCACAACCTCTCTGGGCAGTCTGTTCCAGTGCTCTGGCACCCTCACTGGGAAAAAATTTTTTCTTGTATTCACACAGAA